>OX439394.1:8978444-9285944 GCA_949319315.1 Zelleria hepariella
ATTGACCTAATAATATTTTCATGGCGTTGACTTAACCAGAGCAACGAACTAGATCTGCTCGCCGACCCAGAGTGAAGGAAGACACACAAAGCTGAGAAAGGACTACGTATGCTTGAGGCGCATGCCTATTTATAAGCGGTTCTCTCGAATGATACCTATAACCTAATAGGAAGGGAGTATTTCTTACAAGGCACTTCTCCGGTGTAAGTCAACCCGATCATAGGCATATAATCCGTGCGGGATCAGAATGGGATAATACCTTTTGGAACTGAGACACTCGCGGTCCTGTAGCGTCAGCATTTCGGCAAACTCTAGTTGTCTGTGGCAAACTCGCGTCGAAACTTGCTTGTGTTTTCTGTGCGCGTGGGTGTCTGCTCGAGTTTTATCACGTTTTAGTCAATTAATGCAATAACATTGAATCGTTTTAGATTACAACCATTGAGCATTTTTGTGTATTTCCAATTTCATAACCCTATGATAGAACGTAGAATTAACAATTTTTTTACTGACGCTATTCGAGAACTGTCATTTTCGATTCAGTTCCAAAAGGTATTATCCCATTCTGATTCCGCACGGATTATACCAAGTGCTATGTAGGTATGCGTTGAAGAGGAACAGACCGCTGCATCTACGCCCTCCAGTGTGAACGGTCATCCGGCCAGATCACGACCGGTATTGTCCGTTGTGACCGCACCACATGCGGTCGCACAGGATCCGTATGTTACTACCTTTATCGGGAACTCAACATGGGATCCGCATGTGAGTTACGACCTTTACGTTGGCGTAAGAAAGGGGGAAACACATTCGCGCGGTGTTTATTGAGGTCTCTGCCGCTCTAAACAATAGTTTTATGTAGATATGGAAATTGTTGCGGTTTTCGATATACAGGGTGTTAAAAGACCGCCAACAAAGCGGGAAACCACGTATTGTCCTCATCATAAGGAACATTTTTGCTCAAGAAACTATGCCTGGGAAATCAACGGTTTCCGAGATATTTAGGTTCAAAGTCGGACTTTTCAAAACTATTTTTTTTGCAGAAATGTCAAGAAGCCATATCAAAACTATGAATATTTCTTCCAAAAAACCACGTTGAAATTGCAACCCGCAATGTATTCTAAACATCGGCACTTCAAGCTTAAGTAACATAAACGTATACCTTCGTTTGCGCAATATGACTTTTGTGCGTTACACGTCCATTGCGTGATAAAATATTTTTCTAAATTATAACCTCAAAAACCAAAATCATTTCCCAGCAATAATTTATCAAAAAAGTACTTTGTTTTGGTGTCTAGTATTCGTGGCTTTCGGGTCTGTTGGCGGTCTTTTAACACCCTGTATTGACACACTTTATACTTCAAACTAAACTAGATCTACCTGTAGAGGGTTCAAATTATCAGGCTTATCCTCCCGCCTCTGGTTACGATTGTAGGTTACTACTCCACTCCATCTAAAACAATGTCCCAGGCACGGCTAAGTCCGAGTGGTCGCTTCACACACACAGCTAGTGTGTGAGTGGAGATGCCGCTAAACGCTATATAAATAATTTGTTCTAGATATAAAGGCCTAAGTTTATATCACCGGGGTTACCGTTGTACAGCCGGCCTCACCCAAAGATATCCCTTTTTGTTCGATTGGCGCCCTTATGCCGCGCGCAGTAAGAGCTGCCATGGGGTATCTGTGACTGTGGCCGACCGTACCTACCTACAGACTGTTCCTTGGTTTTCCCACCGAGTTGGACCATAACTCCACACAAATACGTTTCCACATGATTTAAATAATCTTCTTATTTCATTCCATGCATAGTGATGACGATGAAGGGAGAGATTGTGATAAACATGTAAAATTAATTAACCAGAAAAATATAATCCAATAGCCACTGGATTTGCCCCGTTCCAAAGTTTAATTCTAAAGTCATCTTCACACTGGTTCTTTTGTCGTTCAAAAATTATATTTAATTTTGCGCAACATCTAGATAGGCCATAATCCTGCAGATAGATGAAAAAATGGCACAATGCGTAAAGGGGTAAATTTTCAGGGGGCGGAGATATTAAATTGAAATATTTGAATTTTATTGTCCGTAATATTTATTTGATTGTTAAATCAACAGTGCGTGTGGGACGCCGAGCGTTTGTCCGTTTCTAATAGGGGGTGAGCCAATTGTTGTTGGTTAATTTTTTGATTAATCATTCCCTTTCATACGGGATTCTGTGACGATTTTATTCTGATGTCTGTGTAGGCTAACAGATGCATGCTGTTGCGTCATTTTGGGGTTAAGGTGGATTCTAATGATTGTGGTGTATGATTTTCTTCGCCCCTTTCATAGTAGGTACTCACTTAGTTATCCTGATATTGTAGTACCATAATTATGTTAGATATATGAAATGCTTAAAATTTAACCCTGTGGCTGCCAAGATAACGAACGAATGTGAACGGCGGAACAATTTCGGATACAAATACAGTTATGTCTCTTTGACAAAATGTTTTAATTCCATACTCAAACAATAATCAGCAGTCCCTGTGACGTGATAATGCCAACAAAGACGCATGCGCAGTGCAGCAACAAAACAACGTCATCAATTTTAATCCGCGCGACAATTGCGCGATGACAAATGTCATACGCGACGCGCGACACTCATTCATTACTCGACGCACGCGCACAGATCGAAAATGGAACGCCTAATAAAGGGTTAACTTTTGTGATTGTTATGCACGGCGGGGGTAGATATAATAGGTAGATTAGGACGAGAGATCTGGGTAGATTTGATTTTAAGGCTGGAAGATAGTAGTGTGGCGAGAAATTCAAAATTTTCACAGTTTTTTACATTTTGTAGCTAAACTGAGCTATTTTTGTTCAGCGATTTTTCGTTCGCGAGAATAAAACCGTATTCTTTTCATTATTGTAAACAACAGAACAACAATAATTCAGCCGATTATGTGTTCTGGTCTACGACAAGTTTTTTGGGCACTACCACTGCTTCGTAGACCAGAACAAATAATCGGCTGAATTATTGTTGTTCTGTTGTTTACAATAATGAAAATAATACGGTTTTATTCTCGCGAACGAAAAATCGCTGAACAAAAATAGTTCAGTTTAGCTACAAAATGTAAAAGTCTGTGAAAATTTTGAATTTCCCGCCACCTTGATATCGTCTACCCTTAAAATTACGTACTTTATCTTCGAACTCTGCATTAACCGATAGGGAGTAAAAACATAAAACTAAAAATTGATAAGATAGACCTGGGCCTCAAGTCTGTAACGTTATGGCGTGCCGATAGATACCCAGTAGAAGGACAACCACAAACTAATTCTCTGGAATTAGAATCAAAATATTCTTTACTGTACTAGAAAAACATTAAAAGGACAGACAGTATTAATAAATCATAATTTAAGCCTACAACTGGACGCCTATCGATGCACCATTCGTTACTGACTTGAGGCCCAGACATTAGACTTACTAGACACTGAAAGTTTGTGTCTTTAACTTTCATCAACAAAAACCAATCACTTTATCTACGAACTAGCTTTTCCCCGCGACTTCGTCCGCGTAGACTTATTTTTTTTCTCGTCAGTTTTTCCGTGGTTTTAATGGTTTTTCTGCTATTCAAAAATCATAAAAATCGGTCCACCCGTTCCCGAGATATAAATGATGTAACTACCACGACTTTGTTTTATATATTTAGATTAGAATTAAATTAAAGAAATCTGGATCATTCTGAACTCTACAAGAAAAGTTTCAGAGGTTTAGACTCTGTTTTGCTCTATTGGTCTAATTATTATTCTAACATAGAATTCTCGCTGGCTCAGCGACCCAAAGTGGATCTTGGCCTCAGCATCAATGTACCTATATACGTGAATTATTATTATTATATACCACGACTTCGCAGCATTATCTAGTAAGTACAGTCAGCCACACGCTAATATGCCCCTTTTTGTTCGATTGGAGCTCTTATGCCGCGCGCGGTAAGAGCTGCAATGGGGTATCCTTGACTGTGGTCGACCGTACGTTTCGTCTAATTTGGGAGCCCGCCGACAGGAGTATACAAGTGGCCTCTCATGCGATAAAAGGACAATCAATCATAGACTCTTGCGCAACCGACCCTTAGCCCGCGCAATGACAACGCCGGCTGCAAATCGATCCTAATTACCGATATTTAACAGTCATTCGGTCTAGCAGTCGCAGCGGTCATGATGATGAATGTACGTGACGGGGGTATTTTGTTTTTTTTTTATTCTCACAGCACCGGTTTGGGAAAGCGAAATCTTTGAACTCTTGACTTCTAATAAGTTTTTTTGTTCAAGTAAGACTGCTAATAAGTTTTTTTGTTCAGTTCTAAAAACTATTTTAAAATTTCTACGACTGCGGTGAACTCAAAACGGAACTATTAGCTGTTAACTACCTACCTATCCTGACAAATTAAAATTAAAATGTATAGAATTGATTGTAAAATGCACAATCAATAATTAGACTTGTTGTCTCTATGTAAGATGTTGCACCGAGGTTACTCTACGAACTCTACTTATTAGCTTCATATAGAATGTTTACACAAGTAAGTACTAACTTTTTAAGTAAAAAATCCTCAAAAGCACCTAAAAGCCTCCAGCCAGACACAACAAAGCCAGCCAGTAATCACCGGTCTATTCAAATCTCCGCATAATTTTATTAAGCAGCGGTCACACATGCAATTCGAA
This sequence comes from Zelleria hepariella, assembly GCA_949319315.1. NCBI lineage: Eukaryota > Metazoa > Arthropoda > Insecta > Lepidoptera > Yponomeutidae > Zelleria > Zelleria hepariella. The sequence goes on from OX439394.1 coordinate 8,983,135, forward strand.
TCGCATAAATCATAGGAAATAACCGGCTAGCACCGGAAGTGAGGCAGGAAGCGCTGAAGAGACTAACCCCTAGCTGGGCTGCCCTGTGCCCTTATTGTTTACCGCTCTGTGCCTAAGGGTTAACATAACATGGCCGACGTGCGTGATTTGCTTCCGGACTCTTTGACGCGCGGTGGTTTGACCCATTTTCTTTTTGTTTGGATGGGACCTTTAACGTTTGTATTATTTATCCAGAACTTTTTAAATGTCTCTATTTTGTTATACTAAATTCAAATAGCTAACAATTTTAATTTCCACCGTGAAATTTTTAATTATACGGGTTAAAAATAAAAAAAAAAACCGCAAAATACATAACCAAGATCAACTTGTTGGAAGAAATAATAAAACCCTTTTGCATTATTCCTTAGAATCTCCGAAACTTTAAAGGTGACATGTACACACGACAGCACGTCAGACTGTACACTTTTGTCGTAAAATCGCCCGTAACTTAACCGAGTAGAGTTCTAGCGTTTAAGGGTCGACATGCTGTTGTGTGTGCGTAAGTCATTAAGAAGAAAAGGTGGAAACCAATTAGAGTCCAATGAACAAAGTCAAACGCGTCCACAGCCGCAATTTTTAACGCGACGACGCCGCGCGTAACGTCGCGATTTATCTAAATTAAACATCGCATGTGCGCGTGGCGGCCGGTGTGTTTGCGCCCTAAGCATTGTTTGTCTACAGCGTGCGCTTTTGTGCTCTATAGGGTTAGCGTGTTAGCTCTAACGTATTGTGAAGAGCTTATTTAAAAATTAGAATTAAAAGCCTGATTAAAAATATTGTTTGAGTCTATGAAAGAATCTGTGAGACCAACGGAGATGTAGAGAAGAAAGTCTTCACCAGGCCATATTCGTCCTTTGCTGCATACCTATATTACTTACTCTACCGCGTCGTTTTTTAATCATTGCTCATTAACGTTCAGTAAGCCGCTTCATATGATCGAATCAGATGGAAGACATCCTGGCAGACATAAAAACTTAGGCCTTTACATCTGCGTAATGAGATGATTTATACAGCGTCCAGTGGCACCTTCACTCGACGCGGCAGTGCCTGGGACATTGTTTTAGATGGAGTAGGCTTGCCCAGCACCTATATCATCCTGATAGCTTAGTCGGCCTACCCACAGGGAAGACAAGGTCGCGGTGGTGGCCTAGTGAATAGAAAAATGGACTCGGAAGCGAGAGACCCAAGTTCGATTCCCGGTGCGGTAACTTACCTATGACTGTTTATTTGCAAAGTTGGCAAACATACGCGAAAATAAAACCTGTGCCCAGCTAAGTGGAATACGTCTTGGGTCCTAACCCAATAAGTGTGACTTCTTTGTAGACCTAAACAACGGCACTTCAAAATAAAATAGGCCACCCTGAAGCTTACGCCGCCAGCACACCCCGTATCTGAGACAATTAGTGCTGGGTCACACGTCTAAGGGCAGGTGACTCCAATTAAGCTCGAACGACGGGCTGGCCAGCGGACCGTGACCTCACGCATAGGCTGTGATTCAACCCCTGCCACGCGTGTGGGGTACGTTAATGCTGCTGGCTTGGCTATGATGGTCTGAGATGATAACTGGCCCTCACCATATGCAGATACCATATTTCGAGCTCAATATAATGCTATCTTTTGACCTAGGTATGATGCGACCTTCGCTAGCAAACAGTAACTGGGTTGTCTAAAAAGAAAAGATCGCCTACAAATTTGAACGGACATATTATTTGTGTCTTCGAGTAGCTCTTGCCTTTAGAGGGTGTCTGGCTATAAACGCTGATAGGAAGCAAAGAAAAATTATAGTTTATGGTTATAATAACTAGTTTTTTTACGTAGATGGTCCGGAATTAAAAACATCGATTCTACTTTTACTAGCTCTTTTTGTACAGTAGATTTTGCTTGGTATATATCTAATGCGATAAGATGATCTCTCTTACTATCTTGAATTATATCCCTAAGGTTGCTTAACTAAGGGTTGTTTGGAACTTGGAAGAGTATACAAATATACCCCAAACCTGTAAATAATAACTAGGTACTTACCAGTAAAGACATCCTGTAAGGGTAGCGGGGTTTTCGGTCCAAGCAACAACTCTTCGCCAGGTGGGATCTCTCGGATTGTCCTATACCACACCTGAAAAGCCAAAGCCACATCTTGTTAAGAAAACCTCTGAAAGTACAGTTTTGACTAGATTACAGTTTTGTACTAGTTAAAAGTTTTTTTTCGTCACCCTAATAAATAAACCAAATAAATAGTGTAAAATAGGTCAACCTACGTAGGTAGGTACAGTCGGCCACAGTCACAGATACCCCTTTTTGTTCGATTCGCGCCCATATGCCGCGCGCGATAAGAGCTGCCATAGGGTATCTGAGATTGTGCCCGTACAAACCGTACAAACTATGCCTACAATTGTGATCATACGATTTTTCAATGATTATATTAACCATCTGTGCCACCCTTAGCTCTGACCGGAAGTTGGGACACAGTTGTTGGCGGCGAACAGCGATTTGCTGTACCGGAAGTAGAGCCACCGTTCGTTCGTTCCATATTTAAATTTTATTGGGGTAAAGTCACAAAAGACGACCATTATGAGGGGTCAAATGATATTCGATTTGATTGTCGTCGTGATAAAAATGCGTTTTCATAGCACTATAATGCAGTTTTTAATGACTATGCAAATATATAATTTTCACCCTTTGTTTTCTGTTAGATAACACTCGTCAAGGCTTGCTTACTATTTCTTTATATCCCGTTTAATTTCATTCTAATTTAGTTTAATTTTAATTTAGTTTTAATTTTAGTTTAGTATTAAAGTTTAAAATGAAATGAAATTAAATTAAATGAAATGAAGTTTATTGTGTCAGAACATAGATGTTATTGTTGATTATCACTAGATCTCCAGGTTCTACCTTTTCAGGTGTATACACATTATTACAATTTAATTAGTACTGTCATAAGTAATTTAGTTTTAATAAAATTCTAACTCTAGCTAAATTAAGTAAACACTCCTTGCCGGTTTATAATTTGTATGTTAAATTGTATATAAAATTAATCATTAATTGGCTTAAGAACAAAATTGTAAATTAACCTAAATACTTATAACTTGTGCTGTTGATTCTGATAAATAAATAAAATAAAAATATCTCTATAATGTACACAAATTAGAAGCAATTTTACCTGTCCAGCTATAACCGAATGTTGCACGTTGAAATCATCAGGATAGTTGGTAGACCGGATCAGTTTCAGCCAGTTAGATTGCTCATTTGTGCCATCAAGCCAACTGCGGTTGCCATTCTTCCCGAGAATCTAAAACAACCAAAAAATATGAATTAATAAAATACAATGAAAAAATATTATTGATAGCGCCATCTTTGAAAGCACCGTGGAACTTTTTGAGGTGAGTGTTTCCTCAAAGCCGAGCCATGCTCCCAAGCCACGCGCTGGGCACAGAGTACATTATTAAGCTGGGTTACAATTTCTCTATTATAGTGGTAATGTATAGACGTTTTTGAAATTATTACAAACAGTTACAAAGATAAATTGACGTGGCCGTGGCCTAATAACATACTATTATCAACACGTATTCAATAATATTTCTTAGGACATATTACGGCTTTTAGCGCCACCTTGTGTCAACTTGTAGAACTACTTAACGCTGGACACTGTGGCTTTTTGATAGATGGCGCTCGTTTATCTGTGTCGAGTCGTAATGGACGGAGGTCATCGCAACCTGTGACACTATTTATCATGAATGTCCCATAATTGGTTCATCCACCCCATCCCTTGGCGTTTAATTTTCATAGACGTGTGATGGCAATTTGTTATCTTTGAAGGGAACAAGGGGGTATTAGTTTATATTTTAGTTTTTAGGTTGATAATTTGTAGAATACATTGAAAATATGATACATACTTAGTATTATTTCCTCTCAATTAATTTATTTAAAAATATTCATTTACCGCGATTTGACCCGTTTCAAACCAAAATTATGTGTGGATATCGCGAATCATTAAAAAAATAGATAAAGAATTAGCATGGAAAATATATGTACGGTCGGCCACAATCTCAGATACCCCATGGCAGCAGCTCTTATCGCGCGCGGCATAAGGGCGCCAATCGAACAAAAAGGAGTATCTGAGACTGTGACTGTGATATGTACATAATGTTATTTATTCTCGTTGGGTTTTCTTTATTTTCTTTTTTTGTGACTACATATTTCGAGGAGGAATATTTTCTTACGTAATTCTATTGAAATAACAGGGAAAACAAGGATCAAATAGCGATGCCCATAATAAAACGAGGGCCCTCGCAACCTACAATTTACCGCTAGACACTTCAAAATAACATCCCTGTGCATACAATGCTTTCCCCTACACCACGGCAATAAAAAAAGCGCTGAATGATAAAAAAGACTCTGTATAGGCAGCTACTAACCAGACATTCGACAAATCTAAAAAAATCGGTGGATGTCTGTTGAAAAGTCCTAGACTAAAACCTAGTGTCATGATGGCCCAAATCGGTTCAACTGATAGAGTATAGGTAGAGTTGTTTTTTGTCGCTGATATAATATCTATGTTAAGTGAACACAAAAGTAGAGTATTTGGCTTCCATGTTAGCTCTACAGATAAAACGTATGATTAAAAAATAACATTTAAAAAAAAAGGTAATCAAGGTTAAAACGTTGAAAAGCTAGAGTATCACTGTAGACTTCACTGTACCTACTCAAGTTGGTAAAAGCGCATTGTTGTTGCTACATTTAATTATTTTCTTTCTTTTAAATATTTTATCGGGCACCCACAACACAGGCCATGCCTAATTTGCCTAAGTGTGGGGGTCACCAATGTATCTCTATGTTACTCACTATTTTTATTTTTATTTTATTTTTTATTTATTTTAAAGGTACACAAAACAGACGATAGCCATAAAATTACAGTTGTTAGAAATATTCAGTTTCTTAAATAAATAAGTAACTTATTGTTAAGAATCCAGACTAGCGTCCAAAACATGTGTACACAGCATGATAAAATTTAATGTAGCTTTAGCAAATTAGAACTAAATAAGCACCTTAATTAAAAGAAAGCACTATTATGTGCGTATCACCGCACGGGAAATGAGTGAAAGAAATTGGAGGGTGGAGTTTTTATGTTTCGTAAATATTTTTTCTTATTGCAGATTTAAACTTTCCCAGCCGCGGGTTATAAATATCTAAAGTTTTGTTGTCTTTTGAGAGCTCATTGAAGGAACGACACATGACACGTCATGGGATTATATAGGAAGAAGGATGTGTTGTTTTTATAGGTTTATAAATAAAGACCTTTTTCATTTTCATTTTCATCTACCTAACACTAAAAAGAAGCAGCGTTGCAGCGTTCCAAAAGCGGTAGGGGTGCAAACCATCATTCGATTGAGTCATAACGAACCCTCAATAAGCGGGTGGATCCAAAGATGTACCTTTTGTAGAGGGCACGGATGTTTGTGTTTCACCGGCAAATTAGGGCTTTTAGGCTTGATCTATTACTTCGGTAAACAGCGACTTTACGCGGGGGTGCGACATGCAATATGATGGTTCGGTGTTTCTTTATTTATTCAAATAGTAATAATAAATATTATAGGCCTTTGCATCTACGTAATAAGATGATTTATTCACTAACACTGTATGGTTGAAGTGACCACCCGGGCGCTGCAGTACCTGGGACATTATTTATTTAGATGAAGTAGGCTTGCCCAGCACCTATACGTACCATCCTGACAAATTAGGCGGCCTAGCCAACAGGAAAAACAAGTCGGTGCCAATGCCAACTAAGTCACGGGTTTCCTTGGTGGGTTGATGTAATAAGACAGTATCCTATCAAATAATACAAACCGTCAAACTTATCACGGAGGAGAACTACCTAATAGGTATTTTGGGATAAGTGAAGTGACTACTCTGCGATATTGAGACATTTTTAGATTGAGTAGGAAAAGACCTAACGATAACTCACTTTTTCAACTACGCGGGGGTTAAAAAGTGCGCATTTTTGTTATTTGCTTACTTTGTCAAGACGTATTAGTACTTTCACCTTAACAAATCCATTCCTATTCTTACCCCTGCGTAGGCGTTAATTTTCCCAAAAAGCGAATTAAAATTGAGACACTTTATCATTTCTAAAAACGAGAGGAAAGCTGAGAAAAAATACTTGCGACAAAAAGAAAATAATAAAAAGCATCTGTTGCGTAATAAAAATGTACCAAACCTAAGCGAAGAAATCTCCCCAAAAGATGATTTTGGCGTCCTCATAAACAAACTAGTGCTAAAAATACGAGTATATAGATGACTAGGTAAGTTTTTTTCCTCTGTGGTATTATTAATTAATTAGGTAAACTGTAATGTGGCCTTTTTTATAAGATCCCGAAGATCTTCTGCTTAGTGTCGGAGATGCATAATTATTAGGTTTTGAAATATACAGGGTGACCTATTTTTAGCGGATTATAATTTTTGCCTTTTTTTTCTTCTCCATTGTGCATTAAAAACGATTTCGGATATTAATAAAGCAATAAGATAAGTATAAAATCTCTTATAGTTAAAAAAGTAACTACGATAACTTTAGACTTTTAGTGACTTAGTACACAATATGTAAATTTTTATGATTTTATGTAGCAATAGCTATTAATGACTTTTGGTTCAGTGAATGTACTTGTCAAGGTAGTTTTTAGGCTCATCATGAGCAAATTTCCTGTAGTACACTAAGGTCAAAAATCATAAAAATCATTTCTCATCGAGAAGCCTCTAGAGTCAGTACCAACTTTGATAAATATAGTTAAGATATTACAGATTAATCAGAGCTAAACCTCGCGGAAGCCCCTCGGCAACGCGTCAACGGCAAGCCTTCCGCAGCATTTATCACGTTATTAAAACTTGCGAAGGGTGTTACGTAAAAAGATAATTATCTTAGACCTGCGGGACCCTCGTCTTGGGTTTGGCACAGGGCCGTATCCAGAGGGTTCCGAATGTTTCCCTGGTTTTCCGCATGACTCAGGGCTATAGAAAAAAAGAATAGAAAGTTACGATTAGAAACAATTTCATAATGCAGTAATGCACCCGCTTCTCAAGGAAGGAGCAAGAAATGTCACATTTACCCTTTTAAAGAAAAATTCAAACTTATAGAAATCATTATTCAAGCTATAGAGATAGAGCTAATATTATGTGAATAATTCCTGTTAGTTTCTGGCAAACCTTACTGAGGTAGATCTTAGTGAAAAGTTGACCCAAATGTAGAGATCGGAGCTCATATCAGAGATTTCCTTTAATTTTGCTGAACAACAAAAGTGTAGTGCAGTGTGTGAGGGTGTGTGTGTTTTATTTGACGATTCCAGCACATTATTAACTCCTTTTCTATTAGACAGAAAGAAATATTGAAAATAAAATTAACCACGATTGAAAATGTATCTCTTCCATAATTTATCATTTTATGATTGAATTTTGTCAAAAGAACGTCTAAACTCTAAATCTGTTTCCGAAATTCCTTAGTCAAATTTAAAATATTTATTATAAGGTTCTAAAATTCTCTAGGGACAAGACTTGAACCCGTAAATCATTACAATGTTCCCTAGCACGGGTCACTGTTTTAGAAAAGCCCAAAAATCCCTTAGTCCAGCCCTGTGCGGCGATGAGTTGGCGGGTGCCGGCGCCAGCTGAGGCCATCAGTCATCGATGAAGCGCCCGGTCAAGGATGCCGAATGGAAGGACACAACTGTGTGTAATGTGAGGTCTGGACGAGCGATTTGTTACGTCATGACCGATTTGCTGCAAGGGGTTGGTTTTGATACGTTTTACGAAAATAACTTTTAGGTGCCCAGAGGATTTACGCATAAAGCAAAACGAGGAGCGGAGGAGGAAGATCTAGGAGAGAAACGTTTGGAGACAAATGTTGGTTAACACAATGAAAACTGGCCCTCTTCTTGACACAATTTTTCAGTAAGTAAGAAAAGTAAGATATAGCCTGTACAATATTGTACATGTCCCACTAGCTGGGCAAAGGCCTTCTCCCAGAGAGAGAGTTCGAGACACGTGCTCAATGCGGGTTGGCGATTTTTGCGTTGAGAATGCCTCATATATACGCTCAGGTTTCCTCACGATGAAATATTGAAATTTCAGGAATATAATAATACCTCTGCATTGTATGTTGTACCTACACCGACCTACCTTCATGAAATAGAAGAATGATTTTTGTGAATTATAAAAAAAATACGACGAGTCCAGTCATAAAAAGTCTGCAGATCTCAGACCTACCTGAATATTATTATGTATGTGCTTTTTAAGCCTCATATTAAATCAAAATGATCCCGACCCAGAGTAATCGGGTACATAAGCCGGCCTTCAATTTGAGTCAGCAGTCAGCTAGGGTAGGCTGGGGTAAATAAGCACACAAATAAATAAGCACACAAATTGTTATCTTGTGAAAGCTGGAAACCCTCGCCAGTCATCTAAATACGGCTTAGACTTGCCTGATTATGTGCCCTAAGCAACGTGCTACATCAAACTTATCCCGTATGTAATCGTGCACATAAGTCGGCCTCCAATTTGAGTCAGCAGTCAGGTAGGGTAGGCTGGGGTAAATAAGCACACAAATTGTTATCTTGTGAAACGAGTCGTATGATTTGAGCAACGACGCGTGTTCGCCGCTCCGCGCCACCCAACAACGCTCTTCAGATCCGATAGGGATGGGTCGACTCGATAGTTTGGGCCTTCTTTGTGTCGATGTATTTTGCTTTTTTGTTTTTTTTTTCTAAAGCTTTTTGGGCTTTAGATACGACAAGTTTTTTGGCAGTGCCACTGCTTCATAGACCAGAACACATAATCGGCTGAAGTATTGTTGTTCTGTTGTTTACAATAATGAAAAGAATACTGTTTTATTGCTGCGAACGAAAAATCGCTAAACAAAAATAAAATAGCTACAAAATGTAAAAAACTGTGAAAATTTTGAATTTCCGGCCACTTTGCTATCGTTCACCCTGAACCTTTTAATAAATCTTTCAATAACTTCAAGCAATTTATATTTCATAATTTTAAATGAAATGTATCATTAAGGAAAATTTTAAGAATGCAAAAGACGAGGCTTACAAAAAAATATGTGATAAAATTAAATAATATTAAATAATTGATGCAACTGCTACTGCTGCTCCTAGCTTGTTCTCATTTCAGATGCAAAACATCCTAATGGTCAATCAAGTTCAAAAAGGTTAAATTAATTTAGAGGTCATTTAGACCTTTGTCCCGCACTGCCATACATGCTACAAAAGTTTGCAGTATGTCAGTTACAAACAAATATGTAATGCGTAGTATCCAGAAATATTTGAAGTTTATCTTCCGAATTTCGTAGTGATTTGGTTTATCGATGAGTTTCCATAAAAAGAATCCCGCCCAAGAGCACACCACTAAAATTTATGAAATGTAATTTTCTGACGCGAACGGCTCACGAACATTTGTAGCGTTTCCAAAGTAGACCGGGCAAATTGCGACCTCACCCGAGTGCAAAATATAAGATCCGCCAGGGTTTCGCTTAAATTGCAAGCGCTCGGGTTTTTTTTAATAATATCTTCAGCCTCACCGTAAACGCCTGCCTGCCTTTGAAAATATCTACTAGACTTTCTTTAGTACTTACCTACCTATGTACGTTCAGCGAGATTTTAATGAGTTCTACCATAATGAATTCAAGGCCTATCTTCATTACTTTTTGACTACCTACCTACCAATCGTTTACCCCCGTTCTTTTGAGATTTGAAATCAATGGAAAAAAATATGGTCATTTAATCATTAAGGTTTATGTTGTTTATTTACGCAAACTTAAAACCAGAGTGCCTGGGATCAACATAATCTTGCCAATGAGTGAGGAAACAAAATGCTTAAAAATCCAACTAGATTCATAGCCCACCCCATTCGAGCACCCTTAAATACATTAGCTTAACAAATCACTTAACGAAACGCTTCCGTCGGGTTAAAGCGAAAAGCTTCCGCTTTTTGTCTTCGAAAAACCCAAGAACGCTGTAAAAACAATTGCCTTTTCCTGGCCAGACCCACTAACGTTGGAAAAAGAATAGCCGTTTTTTTATCCATGCATCTTAGTCACATTTCGGGCCTTTGCCGGACACTTCCGACTCTTGTCTTCGGCTATCGGTAGCGGAAAAGCATTGCTTCCGTGACTATCCGCGAAAACGTCACATTATTTTTTCACCCTCGCCGGTTTTCCGCCGCTGGGATATACTGCGGCGTCTTTTGTTTCTAGATCGGTTGATTAGATAATGAGGAAAGAAAGAATAAAGTAGACACATGTCACTTTCATTTAGAGGGAAGGAACACCAAATGTATTCAGTATCGACAGCTATTGTAACTTGCCTGTAACATGTGTGGAAACCTTTAATTCGCTCATAAATTTATCTATTGACTACTGTAATAGCTGGTAGGTTTCCTGAATAAACAAACATTCAAAATTAAACATGTCATACGAATGTTTATTGTACGCGCAGCTATTGTTTGTATTGGTAGTACGTGTAGTAGTCAATATACTAGTAAACAGTATGGAACTAAAACACAGTTTTTATGCGGATCCTGTCATTAATCATCAGAGGATTTATCTGCAGCCGCTTTACCGATTTGCCGCCATCAACTTTCTTATAGCCACCGACATAAATTAGCCTCGAAGCATCAATAGGATTTCACCTAGCATCATTGTCAACTGTCCCCGAACAAATTATCGAAAAATTACATCTCAGTCATCTGGTCACGTTTGCACCATTAAGTGGAGACAAAACTGCCTAATTCCTGAGGCGACAGAATATTCACGAACTGGCTCGATATCATTGCGCAAAAAAACAACAAAAACATGTGAAGGCCAGTGTTCCGTGAGCTGCAGCGAAGTGACGTGTTGTAGACTCGACAATGCAGAAGCGGATGTCAAGTTTTTCTGGTCAATGCACAATTGCGATGGCCCATTGGTCTAGTATTAACGGCACCCCATTGATTGGCACAAAACCCTCTCGTTTGTTTAGCGATCGGTGAACTGCATCGAATGGTCGTCGTTCTATTGTAATTTTGCTGTTCGATGAAACAAAATTGTGAAGGTATTTTGGGGAATTTAATTAGGGCATGCATACAGCTAGCATGTCTAGCTAGTTTATTTTTACTTAACGAAAATTTTGGGTGAACTAATCATCGACATTATAGACATATTCTTGAAAGAATAAAACCATGTATTGATAGTGGTAATAAATATTGTAATAAGTAATACGAGAAAAATCGGACTTCTAACCAGAATTTAAGATTATAAAAAGTTATCATCGCATCTTCTTTGGAAGCTTGATGCGTGTGAAAATCGCATCGTCCCATCTCGGCAGATAACAACAATCGAAAAGTGAAAGGAATCGTCATCGCGCGTATATCTGGCGGCGCAGTGCGCACGCACATCTGTACGCGTTAAAACGGATTAGCGCGAAGATTACTAGGCGAAAAAACACCCCACAAAAGATACCGCGAGCACCCGATTCGACTCGCCTGACAATCGGGTCGGATACCGAAATGATTCGGTTATTTTGACGCTGAATGGGTTTTTTGCTTTGAGGAGATTATTACGCTACTACTGTTTGCTTTTTGGGAGGAAAGTGGAGCAATTGGTTATTGGAATGGAATCTAGAGCTTGTCGTTAGGTAGATGTTGATTTAGCATTGATAGCGCTGAATTAAACTTTACTGTTGGTTATTAATCAGTTATCACTGATATTGCCTCCAATGTGCTTAAGGCTGGAAGATAGCAACGTGGCGGGAAATTCAAAATTTTCACAGTTTTTTACATTTTGTAGCTAAACTGAGCTATTTTTTTCAGCGATTTTTCGTTCGCGGCAATAAAACAGTATTCTCTTCATTATTGTAAACAACAGAACAACAATAATTCAGCCGATTATGTGTTCTGGTCTACGAAGCAGTGGCACTGCCCAAAAAACTTGTCGTAGACCAGAACACATAATCGGCTGAATTATTTTTGTTCTGTTGTTTACAATAATGAAAAGAATACTATGTTATTGCCGCGAACGAAAAATCGCTGAGCTCAGTTTAGCTACAAAATGTAAAAAACTGTGAAAATTTTGAATTTCCCGCCACGTTGCTATCGTCCACCCTTAAAGGCGCGTTATTGCGTTTGCGTTATTGCGTTTGCGTTATTGCGTTTGCGTTATTGCGTTTGCGTTATTGCGTTTGCGTTATTACGATATCTGTTTTCAGTACATTTTGTACTGAACTTGTGTGTAACTCTATGGCGATCCTAATACAAAATTTACTAAAAACATACATATATCGCAATAACGCAAACGCAATAACGTAAACTCAAAAACGCGCATGTGTGGTAGCCTTTAATCTGTAAAAAACGCACAGAAACTAGTTTATTTGCAAGAAAATATGAAATTAAAATCTTTTTTTTTTCGATAAATAATATGAATTTAGCAAAAGTATTGCTTATTTCAATAAGAGCAATTTTCCCACAAATACTGGATTTTGAGGACTAGTAACTGTGCGGTTTTTTTACAGAATTAGCACACAGGTATGACAGTGATAGAACATAGATCTAGTTAATGATAGAGCATAGCAGCACAACATCTTGCTCAACCCAATATTAGAATCTCGGCATCTCCAGGGCATCCGGAACTACAATATGAATCACACATCTCTACCGCAAACGCTGTACGTTTGTTTTTAAAATAAATCTCGCAAACTGGAAGCTTGGCAACGATGGCATCAACATACGCCTCTGCCGCTCACGAGGAGTAAACAGCGCTTAACCTAACCCAATAACCGAGCGGAATATCGCATTGCTTTCGGGGTATTTCGTTATTTTGTCTACACGGATGCTGGCCGATGGCATTCGACCACCCAGCGTAGGGAGGCCTCCACAACTGCTAAAGAATTCACCTCAGCCGTAAGTTCGCGAAGTTGTGGGCGGGGGAGGCAAAGTTCTCTCTACAGCGGTGGCGGTGTAACATTGTGGTGCGAACGTGCCGTGGCTGCGACTCCACGGGCTATTATTGTTCTGGCCAGCTCGGATGAAATATGGCCCCACTGTGCATGCCGCGCCGATTTGGCGAACACGAATTCTGTACGGAAAAATAATGTAGGACGTTACGTTGGACCGCTGGATGTGCCGGGGGTTTTAAGCAGGAAACTTTCCAGTCGCGGGCAAAACAAAAGTTAAGAGTTTCTGCCCATTTATTTAGTTATTAGTCGTATGCCCACCCACAGTTCCAGTCACTTCACGACAATGGTTTATTCTACTACAGTAAGTCAACATGAAAAAGTCATGACTCCCTATTTCAACTTCGCTGAAATCCCCAACAGCACCTCTCCAAGATGTGTTTTTCAATATAAAACCACCGAACTAAATCCCATAGAATCCGCATTACGTATAAAATCACAATAAAAACTTGTCCCCACAGAAACAAATGATATTAGAAATAGAACAATACGAAACATCATTTCGACCATACGTCTAATATTGGAATGTCAACCTTATTGCATTAGTGTACAGTTTTACTTTAATTGTATAGACTACGAGCAAATAAGCTCCCAAAGGCAGTTTGGACATCTATTTTTCCAGACACATTTCAGAGTTCTATGTTGTATCTAGTTTTATCCTTGATCGAAGTATAAAACAGATAAATCAACTTTCAAATTAAAAACAACTCTGCAGATAATTGCATCGAGACAAATCGGTTCCCTAAAAAATAATATGTTTGCACCATATTTCTCCCGTACCCCGATCGGCGAGGGGTGTAAAAGACAGACAATGAGGATTTCGTGAAGATAAATTTCTATCACGCCCGGAGATTAGCCCCCTTTGTGCCAGAGTGTAAGATTAACTGATAAGTGTTGTAGATACTTGTTATTATTAATAGCAAGAAATGTTTACTGTTAGCCTCTGAAAGGAGGATGGGGCGAAGGGTGGCAGCGTGGATTGATTTGATCAATATTTATGACGATCGAAACCGGTTTTGTTGGTTAGTTATGAATTAATTAATATGGTATGATGATGATACTTTACATATAATTTTATGTTTTAGATATCTACGTGATTAAGTTAACTGGTGAGTGACAGAGTTAATTGAGAGAGTTGAACTGAATTTGAAAGTCCAAATTGTACAAACAATAAACACTACAGGGTGCACTCTAAGTCGATAGCGGAACTTTAAGTAGGCTGTCTACTAATCAATACAAACAACTTGTACTAGGTAACGAAAAAAATGGAGCGAAAAAAATATGAGCTGCTTCATACATTTGGCGCAGTACTGAGTCGACCTTTTGTATGGAACAGCTGATATTTTTTTCGCCACCTGGTCCAAGTTGTTTGTAGTGATCAGTAGATAGCCTACTTAAAGTTCCGCTATCGACTTAGAGTGCACCCTGTAGTATACTGAAGAAAAAAAATAGTACGCACTGCCACGAAATTTATTTTTCTTACCTGTGGATAGATTACGCAAAAAATTGTAAAGTAACTTGCATACTTTGTCAAAAAGATCCGGTGTCGGATAGATAGGCAAGGTGTCAATATGACAGCTACTGTCAGATGTCAACGGTGCGTAAAATGCAAGTTGGAATCGATGAGCATTTGTTGGAAAAAATAATGCACAAATTCAAGATTTAAAAGGTATTTTTGTATGATAAAAAAAATCACTTTAACCAAAGTAGTAGAACAAAAGTTGTTGGAAATCACATTTAGAAATTGACTTGTTAGGAATAAAGCTATTTGTAATTACCCTGTATATTGCCAGTTAATTTAAGCTTTGAAGATTATTCTTACTGGTTAAATTATGGTATGAAAAAAAATGTGGCTTTGCTCGGGATCCCTCACAGATCCGTGGTGGCTTCTCAAGTAAGATTTTCGGTTGGAATTCCGATAGTTCATTTTGCGATACGTTGATACTTTTGTGAATATTTAGTAATCACACCAATAATAACCGATATCAGAACTCTAGTTATACCAACAGAGCGTAGATAGATACCTACATCTGCCTCCGAAACGCATCTGTTACATTGTCACCCGCAGATGAAAGCGGAGATCATCGCGGATCGCACAAACATCACCGTATCCAACAAACACAATAACAATAATATTTTTTATTGTTACTTATTAACAATAACGCCCCGCCATAATGAAGATGTAATGGGGTGGCCGCATCGCTAATCCCCGCGCGAAGGGGGTGGGCAGAGATGACAAATGTCAGAATATGACAGATATTTTTACAACGGATCTGGTGCTGCCGTCGGCGTGGGCTTAAAATTGGCTCCATTCAGTTGACCCTGGGCGTTTTTAAAGTTTTGAATTTTTCATTAGTAAGAGCTTAATTCTACATTGAGCTATTTCACAGTCTTTTTCTTGTCAATTGCTGATTCAACTTTAAATTTTAGGTATCCGGAGAGACAGGACGTCAAATTAATAGTGACTACCAGAAATTGGGAACAGTAACCTTCAAACATTCATCTGCCTACAAACATTATAGCTCTACATATTATGTTATAAACAAGCTCTCGTTCTATAGGTTTGTTACTAGCAGACACAAAAAAACTCTCAAAAACAAACATCACAAACAAATTATACTCGGCCCGACGCTTCACAATGAAAAATCAACAAAAAGTTGATCAAAAATTCATCAATGTTTCCTCTACCATTGTCAATTTCCCGTCAAATATTTCACAATGTAACCGAGACAGTACGAATTTGAATATTTTCAATTATAATTATTGGCATTCATTACTTTCCAATCCCAATAAATGATATTTATGACAGTCCCTTTTGTAATTATGAATTTTTGAGCATGGAACTAGTTATTCTCGTTATTTATGCGAAAGAGATATTGCAAATGCTCTCAAAGTATCTTTAAATAAATTATATGAGTGATTAAAATGTATAATAACTATAAATAATTAATTCAAGTGTAGTTTTGATGCTGCGCGATCAAATATTGGTTTGGTGAGAAAATATTTGCAGATCACACCAAGGGTGACAGTTTAAAGAATAAGTTTTATTGAAATGTCTAAAAAGCGGAGTTTCTTCGGATCATCCTAGAAAAAAAAACTTACCAATCAAGATCTCATTCTAAACTTTGAATTCTGTGACATCTGTCAATTGTAAGATTCACCGTTACTTTTTACTTTTTTGGCGAAAAAACTGCCGGAATTGTTAAAAAAATTGTTGACGGGGGTCACGCCTAAACCAAAATTAGGGTTTATTTGTACGCAACCTTTTATTGCACTTTGACACGGGATTCTTGCTTTGAAACATCTTGATTACCCGGATAGGTATGTTTTTTTTTTGCTTTTTTCAATGATTTTGTAGAGATATACCGGCAGTTTCGGAGACGGTGGTTAGATAATGTTACCTTGCGATTGACGCTCGTATTGTTATTGTAACCCCTTACTTTAGATGTGTGAACGTATCGAATTGAATGAATTGCTTCCCATCCACAGTTTAATCAATAAGATACTTGAACTTTGAAAAATCGCTTGCGAACATATTTTAA
Source organism: Zelleria hepariella (assembly GCA_949319315.1). Taxonomy (NCBI): domain Eukaryota; kingdom Metazoa; phylum Arthropoda; class Insecta; order Lepidoptera; family Yponomeutidae; genus Zelleria; species Zelleria hepariella. The sequence continues at coordinate 8,999,687 of OX439394.1, forward strand.
AATAACGACATCTTTTTTTACCTGAATTTTTTAGTCTGCTCGTTATTCAGTGTCATTTTTTCAACTCCAGCTCAGTAACTCTACCTAATTGCGACGTAGTCCACGCCTGAAAAAGCCTCTCGGAATACCACAATTCGGAAAAACAAAGATGAGACAATTAGTCACGCCCTATCCTAGCTTTGACGCAATTCGCTCAAATCTGCGCTTACATCATTGTCACAAGGATCCTTTGTCCACTGACATGGAAGATCGGTCAACCGTTCAGGATTAGTCTAGCCACTGCTCGCGAGAGAGTCCGTCGTTTGGGTTTCTACTAATGATGTGGTGGAAAGTGGTCTCTTTAGTGGTTTGACACGTTTTCCTTTGCGTGTGCATCGGTAGAGGAAATAAATGAAAGATTCATTTTTGGTCGCTTGATACAAGTTTGACGTGAATAAGTGATTCAGTGCCAGTGTTAGCAGAGTGGTATGCAGTGACAACAACTCCGTTTTACTGGAAACATATTGTTTTGTGACGTTAACAGTGCCTTCATCCACACGTCTTTTCTTCTTGTGGGTATGTAGAGTCTACTTCACAGAATTAAGGGTAGAAGATAGCAACGTGGCGGGAAATTCAAAATTTTTACAGTTTTTTACATTTGGTAGCTGAACTGAGCTATTTTTGTTCAGCGATTTTTCGTTCGCGGCAATAACATAGTATTCTTTTCATTATTGTAAACAAAAGAACAACAATAACTCAGCCGATTATGTGTTCTGGTCTACAAGTTTTTTGGGCAGTGCCACTGCTTCGTGGACCAGAACACATAATCGGCTGAATTATTGTTGTTCTTTTGTTTACAATAATGAAAAGAATACTATGTTATTGCCGCGAACGAAAAATCGCTGTACAAAATTAGATCAGTTTAGCTACAAAATGTAAAAAACTGTGAAAATTTTGAATTTCCCGCCACGTTGCTATATTTCCACCTTAAGTGGAATAATCATTAGACCCGAGGGTTTTCCGGATATTCAGGAAAACTATTGTACTAACACATTTGGGAAAAAACACCCTATCTGTGTTGTATCGTGTATCAATAAATTCAATAAAACTCTCAATCTCTTTCTTTAGGCAATCTCTTTGGGCCTAAATAAACTAAAATGTCATGCTATAAGTGATATTTAAAATAACATGTAGCACTATTCTGATATTAATATTGATTCCAGGATTGCTTTGTCAAGCTGATGTTGGGTGTGAATTTTGCATTTGTGCAAAAGGACCGGAACTGAAGTGTCCGCCCGAAAGGATGACAATAGTGTGGTTTGACTGCAACGTGATACTTTGATCTCGATGACTATCTCCGACGGATATTTGGAATTTGATCGCTAGTACTGTCATCCAATAGTATAAGCAAGCTCATCCATCCTCCTGGTATCTACCAAAAGGTAAAATTTGCTTCCAGCTTGTATTGAATTATTGGTGGCTTGAACATGAAGAGGCCTTTACTCCGCAGTGGGAGTCAACAGGCTGATAATGATGATTGAATAATTATTATTATTAAAAGATTTTTTTGGCTTTACTGGTAAATAAAAAGGATTCTGTGACGCATAAATAACCTACTTATCTGAAATGCGTCTACCGGTAAGGTTAGCCATTATAGCGGTCGGAAACCAAATTAAATAATGTCTCTTAATTTTGGGCGTTTAATTATTTTCTATTCCCATTACAATATGGTACTATGTCTTATCTAGTCAGCAAAAACCAAAAAGGTGTCTTGAATTTACCGTGTTATAGGATGATCACTTTATAAATCGGAACAAAAGACACCAGCGTCTTTCAATGATCATCCAGGCGAAGAATTGAAAACAATTCGGTACCGCCAACACAATATCCGCGCATAGATAGCAAGTAATTCGATACATCTTAAATCGTCTCGGCTAAACCGTGCCGTAACAATTGATTTCCGTTTCCTCCGCTGCGACTTGCGCTTGCGCAGATAACCTCGCGCTCCGCCCATTGCGAATTTGTTGAATGTCGAGCTCTATACAGGGTGTTACAAGACCGCCAACAAAGCGGGAAACCACGTATTGTCCTTATCATATCGAACATTTTTGCCCAAGGAACTCTGCCTGGGAAATCAACGATTTCCGAGATAATGAGGTTTAAAGTCGGACATTTCAAAAAATTTTTTTTGCAGAAATGTAATCAGTATCTTATACTAACATTTCTTCTCAAAAAGCCATATCAAAATTATGAATATTTCTTGCATAAAATGACGTTAAAATTGCAACCAGCAATGTATTCTTAACATCGGCACCTCGAGCATAAGTAACAAAAGTTTATGTCAACGCCTGTGCAACATGATTTCTCTGCGTTACACATCCATTGCGTGATAAAATATTTTCCAAAACTATAACCTAGAAAACCAAAATCATTTCCCAGCAATAATTTATCGAAAAAGTACTTTGTTTTGGTGTCTAGTATGCGTACCTTTCGGGTCTGTTGGCGGACTTTTAACACCCTGTATTGACGATGCACTTTCATTATCTTTGGTAGCTGGTGCCTGAGTCTAAAACGCAATGGTGCCACGATAGGCTCCTAGTTGTAGGCCTCATTAACGATTTATTAATGGTAGATTATGCTATTTATTTATAAATACTGTCTTGTTATGTCTTGTCTTTTAATGTTATTCTAGTACCGCAAAGAATATTCTAACTCTAAAGGATAAGTTCGCTAGCTGCAGAATAAAAACGAGGAAAACCCGGTTTTGTCCTTCTACTAGGAACCTATCGTCACGCCATTACGTAACAGACTTCAGCCCCTGTCGTTCATAAACTCGAAATAAAAAAAAACAAAACAACAACGCACTTTGCGTGTTCTTAATTTAAATATCAAGAACGTTGTCACCGTAGATAACAGACAGTCAGTTTTTTGGCACGAAATAAAAAAGAATAATTAAACAACATAAGTCTCAAACTAGCAAACCGAATCGCATCCTTCAAAACCGTCAGATGAAAAAAACCTTACTTGAGAGCTTAGGGCCGTCGCCGAGGCTACTCAAAAGAAAGAAATATAATAAACCCGACAGTTTATTGCCTCCGTGTTGACGTTCCCGTCAAGGATTCAGTTCAGGACAAATTTACGACGTCACAGATGGAGTCCGGGATCCATTCCCGAGACGCACTTGAAGCATTTCTATAAGCTGGAAACAAGTGGCTCTTTCTTCAAGTTGGGAAACTGATTAACACCCAATCTTATAGGGTGACGGAATTTGGATAATGCATTTTTGTTATCTTGCTTAGCTAACTTACTAGTCTTTCATCACGAAATATTACTCACCACACTTTTGAGACACGATATTTTTGGTGATTTCTACAGCGTTCGAGTAGTCATGTTCCATAGTAGCTAGTGACTATTTCTTCTCTACATCTCTAGATAGTTTAAAACGAAGTCGATTTCCGCGTATGTCTGTTTATCCGCTAACTAACTCCTAAACCACTTAACGGTTGGTGATGATGGTGGTTTTCACCGTCAGTTGGTTTTTTTTTACGAAAGTTTTATATGTCTTCATCTTCTTTTTTGATCCCGTTACCGTTGTGGAGTCCGGGGTCGACACAAGAGTTTTTCATTTTGTAGCGCACCCATTTTTAACCCCCGATACAAAAAGAGTGTGTGTGTTTGTCTGCCTGTCTGCCTGTGTGTCTGTATGTGGCGCCGTAGCTCTTAAACGGGTGAACCGTTTTGAGGTTTTGATTATTTTATTTGAAAGTTGGTTTTCTAGAGTGTGTTCTTAGATATGTTTAACCAAAATAGATTCAGCCGTTTATGAGATATGCTAATTTGAAACTTAAATGTCTAGGGTATATTAAATTTAGTAGTTTTTTTCTAACTTGTACCCGTGCGAAGCCGCGGGACTAGCGTAATATAAAACACCACCTACCTCCCAAGCGTACCGCCGGTCCGCCGGCTGCGACTCCCACTTTCCAGTAAACGGGCCATACTTCGTGCTGCAAGGTATCGTCTCCCGCGCGAACAAGCCGCCCCTTTTGAACTGCAGTTCCTTTGGCAACTTGGCGCCTGGCTCGTGCGCATCGTCTTTTAGGAACTCGTCGGTTTTGTCCAAGAAGCGTTGGGTGTAATGGTGGCTGTAGCTGTTTGATAGGTAGGCTTCGGGAAGGCCAAAGTCCAGGCCCCCGTAGTAGTCCTTTATATCGCCGCCGGGAGGCATACTCTCCTGTTTGATATGGACGAGGGTTGGGGGGTCTGAGGCACCGGAGGCAGGGCTCGGAGGGGGACTGCCAGACTCTTGGCTGTCTGCTGCTGCGGGCAAGAGAAAGGGCTAGGTTAGTTTGTAGTTGAGGTAAACATTTCCTACTCTAGTCTTGCCTAACTAAGAGCTTTTTCCACAGTCGCCACAGTGCTAGGGAAACATAGCTCAATATAGGTTACTCAAACACAGAAAAATCTACCTAATTACTGTTTAAGATGTAACAAAGGGAATGTTAAAGTCTACTTTCAAAAGCTCTACAATTAAACGCGGACTTTGGCCGCGATAGATTTCATTCAAATTTACTTTGATTTGATAATATTTTCGGGACCCTGCAATGAACCAATAAAACAACCAAAATGTGTACCTACACCGCCCCTCTAGACCCCTCACCTTATTATTTGCGAACAGACATTTGATGCCATCGTCTCGGTAGTTTATTGAGGAGCAATAAATTGCCAAGTGCGATTCAGAGCAGAACACAGAGGGTTTCGCGCCTTTGAAGTGCCACTGCCTGGTTTCTTGACAACTTTGCATATGTTTCCATCAAGCTTTTCCATAATTTACGCAATTCCGTACAACATATAAGTAGCACAGTATTTTAATTATCTCACACCTAAGTGTGTATTGTGAGATGGCTGAAGTACAATTAGTTTTTTTGATACGAATTCTGATCAGCGCGTCTATTCCCTAAAACAGTGTTTTCAACCTATTTCATGACGCGACACCCTTACCGTGGAAAAATCTTTCACGACCCCCTACAACCCCTGCGACCCACAGATTGAAAACCGCTGGTCTAAATCCACTCATGCGTAAATTGAAAATAACAATATTTTTATATTTAAAAACGGGAATACTTATTTACTGTGCTTCTTTTAGATAATACAGGCGCAGAGGCAAAGGGAAGATTTCCGTTTTGCTCTGTGGGCAGAAGACGGTCCCACAGCGGAGCCTACGGTACCCTAAAAGCTTGTTCGAACCGAGAGATATCTGCGAAGTGTAGATTTGCATCTCTTCATCCCAGAAGAGACAAGGGGAGCGGATGCACTTTGTCCGAGAGCGGAAATTGAGCATAAAGCGACCACCTTCCTGTGCTTCTTCACTTTATAGGAATTGGTATAAATTATTCGTATTATTCATTTGGATTCACAATATTTGCAATATTCATTCGATCATACCATATTATAATGTTTTTAACCGATACGGATGAACGCCGTAACGAACGCGTCTTCCATCCCTCCTCCATGACTAAGACCTCAGGACGAGGTCGAAACATGTCGGCTATTCCGACAAAATAAAAGTAAGTGAAACCGTTAAATCGATATAAAAATGTGCAGTGGTTACGTAAGTTTTTAACCGACTTCAAAAAAAGGAGGAGGTACAGTCGGCCACATGCTAAGATACCCTTTTTTGTTCGATTGGCGCCCTTATGCCGCGCGCGGTAAGAGCTGCCATGGGGTATCTGTGACTGTGGCCGACCGTACTTAATTCGACCCGTATTTTTTTATGTTTGTTACTTCGGAACTTTTTTTTACTTGAACTAATTTTGATGATTCCTTTTTGATCCTTGATGATCATTTACAATTTATTTTTATGAAAAATATAGAAATAATTGATCGCAACTATTTAAATTATGAATTTCTAGCTAAATAAGAACGTACCTACCAATTAAAAACTCTACTTAGTCATTATTTTGAAACTGAATCATTCAGTGCTCGTTTGTAACATTAAAAGAAAGGTATTAAACACACAAATTCAAACCATCCAGCCAACACGCGTCATCAATAAACTAAATAGTCCCCTTAGCAAATACAGCTGAAAGAGACACTCCATAAATCATAATACCCACCCCATTGCAACTAATAGACTTGTTAAAACAACCCCATATCTTGTCCATACGTCTTCCAACACGTGCCTTCGAAAAAAAGACTATAAAATTACACGCCCGATAGACGTTTAATACAATGCGATTACCAAACAGGAATGATAACTGCTTTACATCACAAAGAGGTGCGGTCTGTTTACAATGTGCAGGATGTGAGTGAGCGAAAGAACGCGTCTTCAAAACCCTTCTTCTTTTTAAATTGTGCATGGCATAAAAAGTCCTGTTGCTATGTCGGATAACCTGCCATGAATAAGATATATCACATAGGGAATTAAAAAAATGCCTTGATATTTTAAAAGACACTGGCACAAACCGGATTAAAAACAAAACCAATAATAAAAACATGAACGTCCTCAAACCAAAATGTCTAGATGAATCCTGGTCAAACAACTTCACGAAAACCCAGCGAAAGGAATAAAATAAATAATTCCATTTTCAAATTCAAATCAAGCGCGTCGCATGGCCCATTCGCGTTTAGTGGCCGAGCGCTGCGTGCACGGACAATGCGGACGAGCCGTCGTTAAATCTTCAGTTTCCACATAAACTCGTACCAGATTTAAAATAAGAACATTAGTCGAACAGGGAAGGCTATGGAGCAGGGCCTTTCTCTGAGCCACCCAACCAACAATAAACAAAAACATTAATAAATTAATTATGGTATATTTTTACCTTTCAAGCTTAACACACGCATTTTATTTCTTTTAATCGCCCAACCCATAAGATCTCCAGCAAGCTTAATAGCTCAATAGCGCTCTTTAGAAAAGGTGAAACACAAGGCGAAAGTAAGAATAGAAACCATCTCTGTCACACAAAGTAATCATGTGACAGGGTTCCTTGAATGTTATTAACACCGAACTAAATCCCGTAGAATCCGCATTACGTATAAAATCACAATAAAAACTTGTCCCCACAGAAACAAATGATATCAGCAATAGAACAATACGAAACATCATGTCGACCATACGTCTTATTGCATTAGTGTACAGTTTTACTTTAATTGCATAGACTACGAGCAAATAAGCTCCCAAAGGCAGTTTGGGCATCTATTTTTCCAGACACATTTCAGAGTTCTATGTTTTATCCTTGATCGAAGGTCATCAAAGTTAACCATGGAAATTCAGGCTTGCTGCAAAACGAGAAAGACAGGCCAAAACCGTCTCTTCGTTTACGATCGTCACAGTTAAAGCTAAAGACGCGTCGGAATATTCCCAGTTCTGGACCCCACGGCAAGCTGATTTCACGAGTTAGCCACGGCGAGTGACAATAAGCGCGGTTTATGTCACATTCTGTCACCGCCGCGTCGCGACATAGAAAGACACGGAAGGACCTACCCGACAACAAAGCCGGTATTTTCGTGGAGAGACATCCACGAACCACTCGCACGAGTACATAAGAACAAGCGAATGCGGCAAGACCTAAACTCAAATTTTTAGTTCGAGTCCACGGAATGACAGTTGCTACAAAGGCTTTATCTGTCAGTAGCATACTAGCAACTGTCATTCCGTGGACTCGAATTAAAAATTAGAGTTTAGCTTAACTGGTCCAGGGCACACAGCTTCGGCAGGGTGTCTGAAGTTATTTGTCAGTTGTCGGTAAGGGGCCACTTTAATAAATCCAAATTAGAAAAATTAGGGTCATATTATCGTAATTAGGGTCTGCTAGTTTAGCTTGAGCGGCCATATCAGGTTTAGGACTCGATCTGTACCGTTCTATGTTTATGAAAAAAGTTGGTGAGAAAAATCGTACCCATGCTGCTATGGTGCTTATGCTAAGCAAGCTGCTCGGTAATGAATTCAGCGTGATGAAGGCACGACTCACGACACGCAAATTCGTTGTGTTGTGTTTTTCGCAGCCGTGCGATATACACAAAACAATTTGATCTTCTTATGTAACACTTAGGTCGATATAATAGTAAATAATACTAGGTAGGTATGCGAGATGCGTCATTTTCTGACTGAAGTAGGCCCTCTGTAACTCTTTATTCTGTGTCCGAGACGCGCATAATCGTCCCCAACTGGACATGCACATCTGACTTGCGTCTGCGCCGACAAAAGCGCGGAAAGTTGCCACTTTCTAATGAATGTGCGATTATTTATTTTATTATTGCCGATTTGCATGAGGAAAAGTCGCTTTTGTCGCTGTGCGAACGGTTTTGTAGCGATAAACCACAGAGTTTTGTTTTGGTTAGGTGAATTGTCTTTACTTCCGTCTTTTAGCCGATAGTGTTATGTTATTAATACTTGGAGCTGTCGTAAAGCCAATCGATGTGTTAGTGCGTTTTTATTGTTAATTATTTTGTGATAGGTTTAGTTATGTAGAGTTAGTAATGAATTCAAAACCTTAACCGGTTGAGCAACTGAAATATGAAAACAATAGTTTAATTATAGAACTACTATTCCGTCCGTCCGACCGTATTGAATATGTCGGTTTGAAAAACAAATCGTGTAGAGATTTAATGGCAAATTCAGCTAAAGAAAAAAGCAACTTTTCTCTGGATTCTCTCCTGTAAAGATACAGTTGTGTGTGGCACAAAGCCGCGGGCAAAATCTACATAGTCGAAAAACTAATTCAGATTATTATTTGTCACAGATTGCGAAGATTATCTCGCAAACAGGGCGGCCAATACAACATTTAAATAATGTTTAACATCTACCACAAACAAGCTTTGAGTTCGTCGGATGCCGCCAAAAGTCGCCACTCACCCGTTGCCTCGAAAATAAACAGTTTGACAAAAAACAACACGTTTTGGGACCAATTCGCACACCCTTATTAGAAGAGGAGAGATAACACTTGAGATTCGGAGATGTTAGGTGGACGGGAAAAAATATACGAAGTGGTTTTTTGACTTGTAGCAGTTAGTGATATTTTATCGACAAAATATGGGCATAGTTAACACACTTGTAGTTGCAAAACTGAAGTGCAATATGGATTACGTAAGTATTTTTAAGACCTGGGACCTAGAACCTAGCATTAGCAAATATGCAAATATGCAAAAAACTGAATTTTCAATTAATTAGAGCTAGTTGCAGGTTTGAGAAACATTAAACTTACTACAAAGTTTATTGGAAGACTTTTTAATCAAATTCAGTAGAATTACGTACTACCATCCTTGCTAGATAACATTTTTGAGATAAATAAATGCATTCACAAATCAAGGCTAGATATACAGGGCAATTTTTTGTTGCTTTATTCCTGAAACACGTCAATAAAATTATAAAATATATTTCCAACAACTTTTGTTATACGACTTTTGTGTGATTTTTTTCCGCAGTAACAATTAGGAGCAAAGAGATACTGGAGAGGTAGTAGAAAGTAGAGGGGCCCGAAAGCGCGCCGCGCAGGCAGCGCTGAAATGGTACAGTCGGCCACACGCTAGGATACCCCTTTTTGTTCGATTGGCGCCCTTATGCCGCGCGCGGTAAGAGCTGCCATGGGGTATCTGTCACTGTGGCCGACCGTACAAATTCGAACTACTTAAGTTTCAGAAACTTTCAGTAAATAAAAAGTCGTAGAACAGATGTTGTTGGAAATCACATTTTAAAGTTGATGTATTTCAGGAATAACGCTATTTAAAAATTGTCCTGTATTAAATTTTCAAAAAACTGAACCACCGAGAACAATAAAGTTTTACTAAGACCTTTACCAAAATTTTATAAAACTACAATTTAAATCATTCAATTTAGTTAATTTCCCTCTACTCAACTTACTTAACTAGAATTTAATTATTAGTGAGCGGTTTCAGTCCACCATAGACCTCTACCCTCGACGCCATTGAGTCAATATTGCCAAAGTTAAATACCTAAATCAACAATTACTTGCAAAAATGCTTCGATTTCAAATACTTTCTTAACTACGCTTATTCAAGCCTGAGTATATAATGCACTTGAATTCCTGAAATAGTGAATACCTAATGAAATTGAAAAATGTCGTCGAAAGTAGAGGGCCTGAAGTGCCTGTGATAGTATGATTGATAGATTTGTTTGTTGCGTGGCTCAAAATGAGTGTATACCCATATTGGCGTGCCTATTCGCCTGTAAAACGATAGTTATGTTAACCACTGGCTTTTAGTAAGTGGGTAAGTAGGTAGGCATTATGGATTAAATAAATTTTCGTTGGTAAATCCAAAATTACATTGAGTAGAACAAGGGTATATGCACGCTATACCTTATAATAAGAATAAGTAGATATTTATGATAAAACAAAATAATTTACACTTCAATAGCATTTAATTTCTACTAAGGTAATAAAAAAAAAATCGATGTCGTTTGTGGACTCAACATCAGCACTTATCTATCCAAGTGACATTTAAAATAGCCTGTTTCTGAAATTCCACCGAACTCCAACGTTATTTGCATCATGATAATTCGGCAACAATACTAAACTTCTAAATCGTTAAGGCCTCGTATTGCCATTAGGTACTTAACTGAAACTTCAAATCTAATAAGAAAACTTGTAAAACACAGCACTTCTTCAACTTACCAGACATCTTCATTCTGCTAATATCGTTTAACATTCGCGATTCCCACTGCTCAAATTGTAATTCATCCAAGTTTTTCAGGTCCATACATTTAATTCAAACGTCCTATTTTAACTTCACTGAAACACCAACTTGGGTCAAAAACATAGTTCTGAACGTGTAAAATAAGTAAATTGAATGACTCTATGATTTTAAGACACTGGCACTCAACCTCAAAAAACAAAAGAAGAGGCGTTCTAAATTTGAAAAGACAAGAAAATAGTGATGTGCGCGCTTCACTATCGATAGTGTACGAGCGTCCCGATAGGGCGGGAGATATGTGTGGCTGCCGCGACGAGCGGAGCCCTAGTGAGAGGAAGCGAGAGCCAGCTCATCCCTAGGATCCTGAATCACATACCCGGCACCCGGGCACCGCGCCCGCGCCCCGCCCGTGTCTTTGTGTTTACACCCCTCTCTCTCACACACAACTTTCGGGGTCGAATACGCGAGGCCGTCTGGAAATATCTTTGGGAACACTACGATCCAATACGTTTGAGTATAGGGATTTTCAACGGTTTCTTAGCTTTACTTACAAAGATATTTTAAAACTAAAGTAACATTGAAAAAAACGCGTGGTAAAAGACTGAAAGAAAATCCATTAAACCTTGAAGTCTATGTTTGACAAAAAGAAAAGTTTGTTAGCTTTCTTGACGTTTGACTCGTGTATCAATGATTTATATTGCGTAACACGTTTACGTGTTTAAAGTTGTCAAAACTAACATTTTCATTTACTCGAAACGAGTTACCAACACCATTGAAACGGCGAATAAAATCAACAATACAATATTTTACATCGGGAGCGACGTATAAACAATGGCCCTTCAGTTATCGATAGAGCTTATAACAAATCACTTGTATAACACGACCAGCCTCTTTAGACCTCGCGGAAGACTTAAATCTTCTCTTTTCTCTGTATTAAGTAGAGGTACACAAAGACGTGAAGTAGTTCTCGCTTGCCGGTTATTGTTATCCAGTAGGCGCCGATTAAGAAAACAATCTAAATTGAATACGATCCACTGTTATCGTGTCAGATTTAATCGCTGTGTTGCTTCTATTTGGAAATAAACTATGATTAACGATCCGAATTAATGTGTTCCATGTAAAATATAGAGGCGCGTTCTATTTGCGGTATAAGATCTAGTCGATAAGAGATTGAAACTTGAATAGTTTTTTTATATAAATCATTGAGAATAATATATCAATCCATAGAAACTAAATTTGGTAATGGGGATATTATGTAGCCCTGTCCATTTTCCCAACTGAAAATAGCATGCAGTCTGAGTACTTATAGAGATCAGAAATGCATTACGCCATATTGCATTTTCAGTGCCAACGCGATCTGAAAATAGCCCGCAAGTGTGCCAGTTGAGATGGGAGATAACTAGATAATGCTCAATCAAGATGTTCGTCCGCGCAGCCATTGGCGGACGACGCTCGGTGGGCGGGGCTTAGAGGCGGATTCACCAATGGGATGCTCCCCATTATCTGCGTCTTTGTCTGTCAAAGTGATGCTGTAGTGATGTGGGTGCACCTGCTCGATGAATTCAATTAGATGGGTAAATAGAGGCGAGTTATGTATTCCCGCCGCCATTCTGATTACGATCTTGCGTTGTTTCTTTTACAAATAACTGATGGCTTTGTATTATTAGGTAATTGGTAAAAAAATATCAGTACCTACGCAACAGCGAAAGAAAGAAGCAAATATTGGTCACGCGTTTTTATTCCTATAATTTCTACAGCTGGAAGGAAGCAAAATTTAATTTAGATTCCAATTCACAAGTTGTTGTTAGCACCGAGGTGAGATTCCGAATCGATTTGTGACAGACACGTCGAGTGATAATCGATTATTCGATTATCTCCGAGTGCCGTAATCAATTTCATAGTTTGTGTGTTTAATCAAAAAGTGTCAAGCTTTTATCAAGGCTCTAAACTTAGAGGATTTTATAATTCTAGGGAACTTAATGGACTCCAATTATTCTTGAGCAAGATAGGAGGAACCTAGCCACATACATATCTAATGTAGGTACGGTCAGCCACAGTCACAGATACCTCATGGCAGCTCTTACCGCGCGCCGCATAAGGACGCCAATCGAACAAAAAGGGGTATCCTAGGCCGACTGTACCTAATTGATATAAATTTGATCAATAGCAGATAGGTAACTATTTTGTGATCACAGGCAAACATTTACTTACTTTATTACTTTATATATTTTTATCAGTCAGATACATTTAAAATATAAACAAACCGATACATTATTATTACTTTCTTATCAAATGGATATCCGCTACAAGATATGTAGGTAAAAATAGATAACTACCAAAATACTTACCGACTACTTGAAATCTAAGTAAGTCCTCATATATTAGTAGGGACGATAAACATTAGGTACGGTCGGCCACAACCTCAGATGCCCCATGGCAGCTCTTACCGCGCGCGGCATAAGGGCGCCAATCGAACAAAAAGGGGTATCTGAGACTGTGGCCGACTGTACAAAAATAATGTATAAAAGTAGGTACCTACCGACAACAGTCTAGTAAAGGTCGTTTTAAAGTGATATACAGAGTTATAAAACACGTTAAAATACCGTAGCGCGGTTGTGACACCCACGGTAATATATTCATGTTGACTATGCCATATTAAACGATATAAATTCTGATACACGCCTTGAATGCTAAGGAAGAAATGCTCCGTGTTAAATTGAATTAAGGATTCTTTGGCAAGATGGAGGTTTTCCATAACACACAGGCGAAGTAAAATTGTATAACTTTCTTTCTATCAAACACGATATTACCTAATATTCGAAGTGGCGAATGAAATAGTACCGATACCTATGGCTCTCAAATCTATAATTTTTAAGTAAACATGGTGGCCCAAACATAGACATCAAGCGATAAAATCTAGATACATAGATTTTCAGAGAGTTTTTTTCTTCTTCGTAGGGTCTTAGATAACTTATTCATCACCAAAAAAATCATTGTAAGCTATGGACTTTGAAAAGATAGCGCAATTTCGATGCAAATTTCAAAAATGTCGTTTATGAGAAAACCTCACTGCATAAACTAATATGGGGAAAGAAAATACGGGTCTGAAGGATTTTTTATTGATTTGAAAAACTCTCCCAAACCTTTGGGATAATACAAAAAATCTGTCATTTTATGGATTTTTTATTTAAGTAATAGGTACACGATTGAAATTTAAAATATGCAGTTAGGGAAAAAAAATATCCATTTTCTTTTATTCTAAAGGGTGTCCCAGCAAGAGCGTTAAGGCTGAATTTTCATACATTTTTCATTTCCTATCTTCATCTTTCATCTTCCCTATCCCACTCATACGAACATCTTCGTATAAGCGTCTTTACACACACTTAGGGTCAAGTGTATAAGTAAACCCACACACGCACAGCCAACCGCACATTTCAATAACCGCACGGCGGCGGCGGTGGCTGCGATCCCTAAATCAAACCCAGCCACTTGGCGACCGAATGTCACGACAGGCCGCATGCTGGGAGGACTAAAGGGACACCTTGAGGGCCAATACTGAGGAGGATAACCTTTAGCCAGTGAAAAATAAACCATACATACCTATTTTTCGGTTTTCGGAGCCCGTTGACGAGACGATTTTCAGAAAATCTTTTCAGAGATCAGAATCAGAGTAGAATCAGAGCAACTGATTCTACATCCCGAAAGGAATATAAAAAAATACATTTTGTAACTTCAGTGGTTTTGATTGTGCGTTGTATATAGATCATTAGACAGTAAACTCGAACAAATTATCGTGTCAAATAAAATGGATGTGTAGCCAGAAGTGTAGCCGGGCGTAGAAGTGGAGGTCTTAGACAATATTATTATGCTATTAGGTCTAAAGCCGAAGATAGATAGTATTACACATAATAAAATTGACATGCGGGATACCTATCTACTACATTAGTCCGGTGAGACCACGAGTCCCGCAAAGGTCTAAAAATATTGGAAAGAAATAACGAGTGTCAAAAAGTTTTTCAATTATGTTCAAGTTGCCAGTAACTTATGGCCAGCAGATAGAAAATTTGTTCCATTTTCAAAATCAGAGACCTGAGTATGGGTAGGGAGGGATGCCTTTAAAATTGGCCAAGCCTCCATCTATCCTGTACAAATTCATTTGTCCAACTCCGTCCGAGGGCCCAGCCAGTGAGTGGAATACCAAATCACGCCGCACGTGACGGTGGAAACAGTAGGTACGAGCCAAAGGGAAAGCGTATGATTCTTTCTTCAGATACTGACACTTGGTTTGCACCAAGCAGAGAAAATACACGAGCCACTCTAGTAAATAAGTAGGTACTCTACCAAAGTCATCAGCCCATTTTCGCTGCGGGGCTTTTTTGCCACAGCAGAATAGTGCTATTTTTTGCAAACGATTATAATATGTCTTTCGACGTCTGGCAAATTTTACATAATAAGCGATATATTTTTAAAAGATATGCAAAATCGCGGAATTTAAATTCAGTAGTGATTCGGGTTGTCCAAGAGGTGCTTGGCAGCCTTCAACATGACTGTACAAGTGTACCTATATGTTCACTAGTAAAAATGCCTTCTCTTAGAGAGAGAGAGAGAGAGTGTACCATCGATGATCCGACCACTCGGTGATTCGTTTTCGATGAAACGACCTTCGGTGATAAGACATTCGATAAAACGATAGGAACCAGATAGCAATAACTCGTTCAAACTTCGTGGTAGATATGCGGCTTCTGAGGGGGCTCTACAAAACTGTTATCATGCTTCTTTTCTTCTCCATTACCTTTGGAAAGAACACCATCTTCTGCTCTACCTAGGCGACAAAGTTTACCGCAGCAGCGACGATTTTATTTGCCAACTACCGTCCATTTGCACCTCCCTCTGTTGGGACTACGCAACTTTGTCTCATAGGTACTCTACACAGGGTAGGTAGAGTTACTGAAATTTTATTTGACTTTATGTCCAAAATAAATACGGCAAAGTTTAAAATTGCGGCGAGGTTCAACTTCATGTTGCCCGTAAATTTATAACGAAAATAAAAACTTCAGGTAAAAAAATATACCTAGGCCCATACGACTAAAGTTGAGAGGCTCTGGGCATTTGGTTAGGCGGGACGACGGACGATGGTCTATGTATAGGGTAGTCAGGGAGTCAGGTGGCCTAGAATGGTTCAATGGTGAGTAGTCAGGCCTTTGCATCTACGTAATGAGATGATTTATACAGCGTCCAGTGGCACCTTCACTCACACTAGACCGAGAAGAATGGTGTGAAATGAATGCGATCTATGCCCAGCAGTGGGCCCTACTCGTAATTATACAGGTTTAATTCTTCAATAGAAATATGCTACATTGCGACTCCTGTCATAGATAGATTTGTGTGAAACCGACCATCGCATTGACTAAAACTTCCTAGCTAAATAAAAGTTCCGTTGACGCATGCCGCAATGACAGGCGTCTGTGAAGACATGTGTCAGTGTGAAGGGAGCTTAAATGAAATAGTAATATTTCCTCGAAGCGCATTTAGACATCAAATCGGAATGAGCTCACGGTCTAGAACTAGAATCCCTAGCAAAGACATTCAATTATCCTTAACACCCACTTGCGATCATTAACAGCTCTCTCCCTCAACATACACACATACACATATACACACACGAGGAAAAGCACTTTGAAGTGGCCGAGCCCGGTAGACAGACCGGTGAACTCTCCCTGTGATAGAGAAACCGTATTCTGTAAAGTTACTTTTGGATGATCGTCTGATTGTTTTTAACATTTCTTTCACGGACGTAACATAATTAGAATTGAACTTCTTTAAACAAAACAAAGCCAAACACATAATAACTACATGTTTTTTTTTATACTATTGTATCATAATTTTGGATTACATCGCTTTAAAAAATAGGTACTAATTTGTGCTTCGCGACTCCAAAAAGTTTGAGAAATTAGTTTTTTGAGATAGGTTAGACTTATTTTTCCCATTTAAAATATCGGAAACTACCATAAAACGGGGTGATTAGAAATTGAAGTGTGAATAGAAAAAAAGGGAAATTAAAATTACTGGTGAACTACCAAACAGTAGACAATCAGTTAGAATAGAGACTGCTTGCAGTTATGTTTCTATTCGTACTCTTTTTTTTATTTACTTCGCTTGACTGTTACCACAAACTCTAAAAAAACAAAGGACAATAGTAAAGTTACGTTTATCTACTCTAAAGCTATTTTGCGGGCATGGTAAAGTTGCCATAAAAAACCGCTTCTTCCAAAATTCAATTCTTCCATGCCTTAAATCAGAGAATAAGGCCACAGAAGGGGGTAGTCAGGGCGGGAGCCCATTGTATACAGACGCCGTCGTACCAAGCAGTTCCAACTTTTATCGCCTTGATAAACTACTGTCCATTCCGTTTCAAAGGATAAGCGATAGAAAAACTTTAAAACGTCCCTCCGTAATCGACTTCGATTCAATGCAATTGGACTGATTGAGATCTCCTCTTTAAAACGGGAGCGTTCGGGAGTAGTTTCAATTCAACCGTAGATAGTTCTACTGTGAAAGAAACCCTTTTTCTTATCGACTTGCTATTTAAAAAGCCTATCCAATATCCATTACCTATTGGAAAATCGATCAGAACTTTTCAATTTAGAACCGTTTTCTTAACCTCTTCAAGAATTTTTAAACGGTTCCACTTAACTTTTATTGATGTTGGGATAGCAGACAACTTTCAGTTCTTATTCAGATACCTTATTAATAGGAGAGAGAGGGCGCTCTTGCCGATTTAACCAGTTTATCACAAAAAAGGAAAGTTTTCATTACAAAATAGAGATCCAATTCACGATAATTCACTCTGTTACAATCCAGCAGGGGCCTGAGTCTGTAAGGCAATGGTGCCAAAATGGGCTCTAAGTTTACGGCTTCAATTACGATTTATAATTGCTGTTGGTCCTTATAATGTTTTTGTAGCTCAGCAAATAATATTCTGATTCTAATTCTAGAGGATTAGTAGGAGAAAAACGAGGAAACCCCGGTTTTGTCCTTCTACTGGGACACCATCGACATGCCATTGCGTGATGTGTACGTTACAGACTTAAGCTCCAGAACGCACAACAACATCCACAACAGAACAACAGAACAGAACTGCAACAGAACAGAACTACAACAGAACGCGCGATGATAAACAAGTGACTAAGAAAGAATAAACGCACATAAAAATAAATTCAGCCAACTAATTTAAGTACTTCAAGACACACGATACAATCTCTTTTTTTTTCTCGTTTTTTATTCAGTTTTTTATTGCTTACATATGAAAAGTCCACAAAATAGCTAGCTAGAGTCTTTTAAACGCACGGAGATATTTCTAAATCACTCGCGCGATAAGTTGCCTCCCGGGGCGACTCCGCCGAATTTATAGAGGCAATAAAGCCTCTGATAAGTAATGCCTGCCGTACATACTTAGTGGCTAGCCATCGAGATTTTATCCAGGAATGAGAGTTTTATGACGATAAATCTGCGTTAGATCTGCGAAACCCAGTAGGTAATTAGGAGAATAACGTTACATTGGTAGAGTTATTTTGAAACAATTTGGTACCAACTCAAACAGTGTCGAGCTAGTGTCAAAAGGCAATCAAGAAGCAATTAAAAGTTATATGGATCACATCAATAAGCACACCTGAAACGGGTCAAAGCATGTGAAATCGTGAATCATTAAGGCGCCGTGCATAGTGAATCGCCCGGGCGCAAAAAAAAATTCACAAAATCGATTCTTGTATCAAATACATTAAACAAATTGAAAATTTTCATATATCAAACCCTAGAATTAGGTAAAACTATCTAAAACATCCAGTTTCGTGTTGACATTCATAAACGTTTTGAAGATTATTGCCTGAAAAAAAAATAGGCGGCGCACTTTTTTTCAAGCAAAATATCTTGCAATCTGTTATGGATATCAACATGAAACTGGCTGTGTTAGATAAGTCTCACCTAATTCTAGGGTTTGATATGTGAACATTTTCGATTTGTTTAGTGTATTTGATACAGGAATCAGATTTGTGCATTTTTCTTTGCGCGCGGATTTGTTATGCAAGAATGCAAAATTATTGTTTGCGGCGAGTGCTCGTATTGAATACCGAGCTAGCGAAGGTTTCTAAAATTGAGCCACGAGCGTAGCGAGTGGTTCAAAAAAAGAAACCTGAGCGTAGCGAGGTATTCAGAAGCACGAAACGCAAATAATATTGCATTCGTGCGAAACACAAAACTTTTCATCTCACAGAAGCGAGGAAATGATTTTATTATTACTTTATTGTACACACAAACAGATTAGAGGACAAAACAGTAAGAAAACACATGTACACACACATGATTTTGTTAGCCAAGCGGGAAAAACTCTATAGACAACTACTTAAAGGCAAAACAGGTGAGTCGAATAAGTTCCTTTTAAAAGCATATTTTACTGTAGTTATGGCTGCGGCACTAAAGTTTTCAGCTTCGTTGGTATTAAAACCATTCGTTTTATTAATAATTTCCTGAAGTTTATTTATCCAGACACAAAAATAATGTAAATAAAAGTATGTTTTTTTTCCGGGTGCATTCTGAACTTTTAACATATAAATTTAAAAAAATTAGGAGATAAAAAGTTAAATTAGTAATATCGTTTGAAAAAATGTATTTAACAAACCAAAACATAATTATCTATTTGATAAAACAGAAGCGAAGCATTTTTTTTATTTACTGGTATTAAAAATAAATATAGTGTACAAAATATTGAAAAAACCTGAAAGAAGAAACCGCGTTTCTGAATGTTCTATTCCGTGACTTTATCTTTTTAAAAGATCCATAAGCCCCATTTACATTCACAATTTTGTATAGAGAATGGGCACGAACAATCACTTTCGCTGAAATACGCGTGTAAACGAACTATGAATGACGATCTTTTTTATATCGGGATCTGGCATCTACTTAAACGGCCAGTGTTTTTTCTATTTCAACACCATAGGGCGCGGGAAAGACTTTCCCGGCGTCGCGTTCAAATTTCGAAGCGCACTAAAATGGAGATAGTTTAAATCCGGCCTTTACACGATCGTAAGTTACTAGTAACAGCAAACTTTCCGAGCGTGGGAGATGAAATAGTTATTTGTTATGCAAGAATGCAAAATTATTGTTTGCGGCGAGTGCTTGTATTGAATACCGAGCTAGCGAAGGTTTCTAAAATTGAGCCACGAGCGTAGCGAGTGGTTCAAAAAAAGAAACCTGAGCATAGCGAGGTATTCAGAAGCACGAGACGCAAATAATATTGCATTCGTGCGAAACACATAACTTTTCATCTCACAGAAGCGAGGAAATTATTTTTCATCTCCCACGCTCGGAAAGTTTGCTATTACTAGTAACTTACGATCGTGTAAAGGCCGGATTTAAACTATCTGCATTTTATTGCGCTTCGAAATTTGAACGCGGCGCCGGGAAAGTCTTTCCCGCGCCCTATGGTGTTGAAAAAGAAAAAAACACTGGCCGTTTAAGGGTCCGTATAAGGCTAACTAGCGCCGCCAATGTTAAAAAAATCATATCTTCTTTTAGAAGAAGTTTCTGGAAAAATCCTAAGATGAGCCTATGCGCCATGCTTTTCTAGATTTTTAAGTGTAGATACCCTCTTCGAAATTTAATTTTAAGCTAAAAAATTTTCGATAACCGCCAAAAACGGCCGTTTTTGGCGGTTATCGAAAATTTTTTAGCTTAAGACTAGAAATTGAGTTGGGTACCCACACTTAAAAATCTAGAAAAGCATGGCGCATGAGCTCATCTTAGGATTTTGTCAGAAACTTCTTCTGAAGCGAGATATGATTTTTTCAACATTGGTGGCGCTAGTTAGCCTTATACGGACCCTTAAGTAGATGCCAGATCCCGGCGGAAAAAAGATCCTCATTCATAGTTCGTTTACACGCGTACTTCAGCGAAAGTGATTGTTCGTGCCCATTCTCTATACAAAACTGTGAATGTAAATGGGGCATAAGGATCTTTTGAAAAGGTAAAGTCACGGAATAGAACATTCAGAAACGCTGTTTCTTCTTTCAGGTTTTTTCAATATTTTGTACACTATATTTATTATTAATACCAGTAGATAAAAAAAATGCTTCGCTTCCGTTTTATCAAATAAATAATTATGTTTTGCTTTGTTAAATACATTTTTTCAAACGATATTACTAATTTCATTTTTTATCTCCTATTTAATTTATATGGTAAAAGTTCAGAATGCACCCGAAAAAAAAACATTCTTTTATTTACATTATTTTGGTGTCTGGCTAAGTAAACTTCAGGAAATTATTAATAAAACGAATGGTTTTAATACCAACAAAGCTCAAAATTTTAGTGCGGCAGCCGTAACTACAGTAAAATATGCTTTTAAAAGGAACTTATTTGACTCACCTGTTTCGCCTGTAAGTAGTTGTCTATAGAGTTTTTCCCGCTTGGCTAACAAAATCATTTCCTCGCTTCTGTGAGATGAAAAGTTTTGTGTTTCGCACGAATGCAATATTATTTGCGTCTCGTGCTTCTGAATACCTCGCTACGCTCAGGTTTCTTGTTTTGAACCACTCGCTACGCTCGTGGCTCAATTTTAGAAACCTTCGCTAGCTCGGTTTTCAGTACAAGCACTCGACGCAAACAATAATTTTGCATTCTTGCATAACAAATAACTGTAGCACACGGACTTTAGTCTAACTGCCTACCTCACCGCGCGAGCTTCAACGCTATACCAAATACACTGACGGCTATGCCTACGTCATAGCGCTAACCGGATTGGTTCATTTCAATTTGCTTGCGCTCGTAGTACTAAGTGCGATGTTACTTTTTGTATAATAATAGGGACTTTTGTAAATAAATTCGTTCATTACTTCTCGCTTAAAAAGAGTTTTATTTAACTATTAGCTACAGTCTCCCAAGTCTCAACATAACTATTGTTAGCCAAGCGGGACAAACAAAGTAGACAACTACTTACAGGCAAAACAGGTGAGTCAAATAAGTTCCTTTTAAAAGCATAATTTACTGCAGTTACGGCTGCCGCACTAAAGTTTTCAGCTTCGTTGGTATTAAAACCATTCGTTTTATTAATAATTTCCTGAAGTTTATTTATCCAGACACAAAAATAATTAAAATTAAAAGAATGTTTTTTTTCCGGGTGCATTCTGAACTTTTACCATATAAATTTAAAATTTCTAGAGGTAAACAGTAATAGTACATTACTGCCGCGGTCTTTAATGGGTGCGTTTCTGGCGCGCTTTTGATGGCCGACAGAGCGCAGCGTAGCGCAGCGTAGCGCAGCGTAGCGCAGCTCAAGGCCTTCACAGCGTGGTCAGCATTGCAGCCCTTGATGGACAAGCTGGAATGAAGGCCGAGACCGAAGGTCGAGGCCTTTATAGCGCGGACAGCAAGGGCTGCAATGATGACCAAGCTTGACGGCCGAGAGCGTAGCTAAGCTAAGCTCGAGGCCATCATAGCGTGGCCAGAAGCGCACTCATTGCAGACCAAGGCTTGTATAGTGCTTTACTCAAACAATGCGAGTAATTTAAATAGAACCAGCTTACCTTTTGTCTTAGTTTACTTTCATTTGATTTTTAATTCCGCAAAGTTTTCGTAGATAAACTTGTATTTTTCCTTTGACTTCGGTGGCAATAGGTACCTTTAAATATCTTAATTCGCTTCCTTTTTATGTTCGGGGTTGTTATACATATTGAATCGAAGGATTCGTTGCTTGAAGAGTTCACTTTTATTTACAACAAAAACAGCACACACAGAAAAAATCACTTCGAACAACGCGCGAAGCGGCGAAAACAATATGGCCGCGCTTTTTTTTCTATGCAATTTGTAGACTGCCAGCACCCAAACAGCCAAATTCTAAATAAATACTTTTTGTGTCTGACTTTTGAGTTCTATTTTTGAAACAAAACTCGACATTAATGGATTTTCATACAGTTTTTCTGGCCGCAAAACACGACATTAATGAAATTCCATACAACTTTTCTGGCGCCTAATCGAAGTAGCCCGCAAGTCCTCCTTTGCTCAAAGAAGGTTGTCGAATTAATGACCACATTACGAGCTTTTTTGAGTAAATTCAATTAATATCGTTTGAAAAAAATTATATTAACAAACCAACTCATAATTATTTAATTGATAAAATAGAAGCGGAGCATTTTTTTAATGAACTGTAATTAAAAATAAATATAGTGTACAAAATATTTAAAAGACTGTAAGAAGAAACCGCGTTTCTGAATGTTCTATTTCGTGACTTTAGATGTCTATGCCTCATTTGCATTCACAGTTTTGTATAGAAAATGGGCACTGTCGTGGAGAGTCGCGTCTAAACGAGGCTCTTCTTTCTGAAGCTTTTATGAAATTATATGGCAGCTAGTGAAACGGCCAGTGTTTTTTCTTTTTCTACATCATGGGGCGTGCAGAACAAGGGCGTTTAAATTTCGAAGCGCACAAAAATGCAGATTGGTTAAATTCGGGTTTTACACGGTTGTAAGTTGCTAGTAACAGCAAACTTTCCGAGCATGGGAGATGAAAAAGTTAATTTCATCTCTATTTTCTACTAAAACTTTCGTTAGTACTGCACCCTTTGCATTTTTTATACCTAGTGAAAAGCTGGCGACAACGGCGCGAGAGCCCTCTCTCCACCATAAATAAGGTAGCTATCTATGTTACATGCTAGATCCAGAAGGCCTGACTGATGGACAAGTGACTAAGAAAGAATAAAAATAAAGTGTCCTCTGATTTATTTTGGTTTAGTTATTTTGTTTGCATGACATGTGTTAGATATTGTCATGCAAACAAAATAATAACTAGCCGAAAACAGGCAATTATTCCTCAAGACTCTGGAACCCTGGTTTGTTTTCATCACTGTCCAAGTACAGTCAGCCCACACGCTAGCCCATTTTGTTCCATTGGCGCCCTTATGCCGCGTGCGCAAAGAGCCACCGTGGGGTTTCCTAGACTTGGCCGACTTGACGTACAAAGTAGTTCATGGTAGCTACATTCTACTAAAGGGTGCAGGCGGTATGATTGATGAGCTCACCCTGCTCTGTGATCGTTGCTCGCGAACAACACGATTACATAATTTGACATCATAATTTAACACTTTCCTTTCGAGTATCTTTTGACGTATCTCTGAGGGTCAACTTAGTGCTTGGTAGTGCTTGGATGAACGAAATTTTTTGAAAAGAATTTCTTTTTCTTATCGAAAGTACATATATCGCTATCTGTAGATTCCTGGCAGCAAAAAGGATATAAATATTGTTATAAACTTATCACATAAACTGTAACTGGCCGAAACACGGGAAAAAACTTTATAAAATGACATTAGATTATAATAGAAAAGTAAATAAAACTTTTTCTTTTTAAAAAGTTTTATTAAAGCCAGCTCTATATTTTAAATAATAAAAAGGAATTTACTTCGTGCCTTAAAAAAATACTATACCACCTGCAACTGGCTGAAACGTTTGGAAAATGTTGCTAAAACGCCTTTAGACCAAAATTAAAAAGTGAATAAGTACAATAAGTACAAGTATGAATAAGTGCTAAGCCAGCTAGCTGGCTGTACTTGTCGTTTTGACTGTCTGGTCATAAATAAAAATATTCCCAAGTAGCTTGATTATGGCCAGATCTAGGTTTTTGAGGGCAAAAGGTAAATAAAATGGCCAGCTTAGACTGAGATCAAATGCTTAGTCACTTCACCCCAGCGTGAGCAATGGTAGTACGTAGCTAACAGTAAATGAAAGATTTCTCGTTGTCTCAAAGATTTATATCTAAATCAATGCCGCCTTCCTCCTCGGTTGAGTCGGAAAATTTTGAACTAGTTTAGTATGAGCTGCCATATTAATGTTTACAGCTCGATACACCTACATTATTATGTCAACACTGGTCAATTTAGATCAAGACTACTAAATTAAACATTTAAAATACCCTTTAGCTTCAAATTATCATCAATCTCATAAACGGCTGAACCGATTTTTATTAAACATATCTAAGAACACTCGCTAAAATACCTGCTTTCAAATAAATAAAAAAAACTGCATCCAAATCCATTAACCCGTTTAAGAGCTACGGTGTCACAGACGCACACACACATAGCGGTCAAATTTATAACACACCTCTTTTTGGGTCGGGGGTTAAAAAGTGAGAAAGGGATATCTTATCAATGTAGATATGGCGTTCTTGCCAAGCCAGCTGGGGTGTAATTCTCGATAATATCACCTATCGAAATACCATGCAAAGATCGCCCCCTAGTCGTCAGTGATCACAAAGCATATTGCTCACTGATTGTTTATAAGCTTCCCTGCTCCGGGCTGTTTGTGTTCCTAACCAAATTGTGAGGGGTAGAATGATCGTGCCTCTATTATTTTTTAACCTAATGCAATCATGCTATCATTGATATACAGGGTAATATTTAAATAGCTTTATTCCTGAAACACGTCAACTGCTAAATGTGATTTCCAATTAGTTTTGTTCGACTACTTTTCCCATAGCTCGATACTTTAAATTTTGCATTTGTTCTTTTTCAGCGCTGCCTGTGAGGCGCACTTTCGTGCCCCATCATTCTTTACCACCTTTTCAGCATCTCCTGCTCTGCAAAAATTCTCAACTTCGCAAATTAAAAAAAAGCTAATACTTACTTAATATTTTATTTGCGTATGAAAAAATAAAATAATTTAAAACTCGTAGAACAAAAGTTGTTGGAAATCACATTTTAAAGTTGACACCCGTAGGGTTTTTTTTTGTGTTTCGAACTAAACTGCAAGAAAAGTTTAACTGTGCCGGTAATGTAGAGTCTACTTTTGTTCGAAATGGGTTGAGCTGCGTGCGATTATTGTACTACTAAAATAATTATACTTAGGTTATTAGTAATGATTTTTATTGTTTATGTAGTATATTATGTGCACATTATGCACGCCCGCTTTTCACAACGATTTCGATCCCCCAAAGTTTGCTGGAAGAAATCTCTTACAGGAATAAGCTAGCGTTTGTACATGTGTTTTCTTACTGTTTTGTCCTCTAATCTGTTTGTGTGTACAATAAAGTAATATTATATAAATGATATATTTTCATTTTCGATGTTTCGTCAATATATGTACTGGTAAGTGTCAATATCGCGAATCATTAAAAGTCTTCCTTAAAAAAAACAGATATGTTTACAAATACTTGCTAATAGGATCCTCACTTCACATATACATATACGTTATTAACGTAGGTAGTTATTTGCAAAATTATACTTCTGCAATTAAGTATGCTAATTCCAAAAAACTTTTCTGACCGACTTCGAAAAAGGAGAAGATTCTCATTTCGGCGCGTATATTCGTTTTTTTTTTGCGACTCAAACAGCAAAAATATTAACTGCATCTCAAAATGGCCAGCTTCCCTTACCCTAAATTCTGCTCAAAATCTCAGGCCGAAGCAGTGACTTCGCATTCGCCTCAACAAAGGGCCAGAGTAAATTACATAGTGCGCGCAGCAATTACTGGCCGTAACAACAGATACATTTGTATGACAATGAGGACGGGGCTTTTTGCACTGAAATATGATATTTTGGAGCAGTTAACAAGGTCCGTTTTGTTGACTTTTTATTTATCCGTATTTGCTGGTTCATTTTAAAGTTACATACGGTCAGCGACACAATTGCGCTGATTAGTTGTTTTGCTCAAGATTTTGCCAGATACCTATTGCCCAAAAAACTAGTAGTTTGAACAAATCTCAGAATCAGCTGAATTATTGTTGGTTTATAGAATAATGAAAACAATTTTTTTTTGTCGTCAAACAAAAACGGCGCAGTTTAGCTACAAAAATGAAAAACCTGAAAATTGCGCATTTTACGCCCAGCAGTTTGTTCCAATTACATAGATATATTCGAATACTTATCAACCAAAATAAACGTATTAAATAAAACTAATAACCTGATCACTGATAGCACGGGTTAGTGCTTTAGAAAAAACAAAAAGTAATAACCTGATGGCAACACATTTGACCCTGTCGTATTTATTATTGAACCTTGGTAAATATACCTCGTATATTTTTTGTAATCTTTCTTTATGTTGTAAATATCGCTTTTTTACATCCGCCGGCACCTTTGAAAGAT
Source organism: Zelleria hepariella (assembly GCA_949319315.1). Lineage (NCBI taxonomy): Eukaryota > Metazoa > Arthropoda > Insecta > Lepidoptera > Yponomeutidae > Zelleria > Zelleria hepariella. The sequence continues at coordinate 9,026,430 of OX439394.1, forward strand.
GCACCTCACAGTGTAATGTAATTAACAGCACATCGCATATCTTCACTTGGCGACAAACATCAAAGGGACTGCCATTTTTATTTTCTTCATTTTGTTATCTTAAAACAAACTTATCAATTTTACTGTCACATTGAATTTGGAATAGTTTGCTAATTAACCAACAAAAATACCAGATATAAATCCTGCTATTCTACCTATAAAATAATAGACAAAAACAATTCGCAAAATAATATAATTGATCACTAAAGATGAACAATAGATCGCCGTAGAGGTCATCCATCACCATAACTTATTAGCGGGCAAAAACCTTACAAGGTTTATTTAGTACCGGTGTTTTCACTAATTTACTCACTTTCTCTGCATAGGTACAGTCGATACCATCAACGTGTACCAAGCGTGCTCTTATTCGCTTACTTTACGGATGACCATGCAACAATAATATGAAAGGTGCTGCGTTTTCGACTATTTGATACTAACCCTTAAAATTTACTAGTGTTTGTTTATACATTGTAAGGAGTGATGGTGTGTCGTATGTTGTCTATTATGATAGTGATACTCCGATACTGCCATCCGGTGCGACCTCACTTCCGAGGGAATACGAAGAAAAAAACACAAATAACTCATTATACGCCGCGTGAGTAGTAATCACTGTTTATTTTGTGGCTCAATCATCATAAAGATAAATACCATATTTTTTGCCGAGACGTGAGCTAAAAATCTACATATTATACCTAGGCCGTCTGGCACCACTTCTTAAATGCCATTTAAGTCTCCATTTAAATCGACTTTTGTATGAAGATTTTAATTAAATGCTGTTTAAACCACATTTAAGAAAGTGGTGCAAGTCGGCCCTAGTGTAGAGATGAAAACATAGACAAAAGCTGCGGCTACCATCTTAGCCTAACTAAACAATCTTAAATGCCAATATGGCTTGGTTCTTATATCAGCGGGCATGCTTTGAACCATAGTTATTGAATAAAGTAAATGTTTTAACAGCCCATAATGGAGTGTCAGGAATGGCGGTAGATAAGGCATATACTTATAAGTGCGATTCGTTCACTGCCTGGATTGATACAGTCAGAGTTGCATTGACACATTCGAAAACGAAAAAAAAATCTCCTCACGTTACGTCAACCCCACCCGTGTTACCAGACCAAACCCGCCCTTATTTCCAGCTAGACACGGCACAAAGGGCGCAACAAAGCGCGCCCAACTAATGATAATAGAACCGTCAACGACGTTCGGCGCCCAGCAGCGATTTGTCACTGCTGAAAGCGCCAAAGGGTTTTGCAAAGGCGCAAATTAAATCAGCCAGCGGGAGGCTTTCGCGCCATTGATCGGAACTGGTTATATCCGGATCTCCGTGTGTGAATTGACTGACGGGGCAACACGCACTGCTACTGGCGGGTGCTAAAGTTGTTAAGGAAAGTTCAACTGATCTATGCCATTCGTTCCGATCTTTAAAGGGTTTGTCTAAGAGATTTATTTTCAGCAATAAGACAGCAATTTTTACTCTAAGAGTAGAAATCAAAGGAGTGAAAATTAAAATCAACTCAAGTTTGACGTGTTGCAATTTTTTATAACGGATTTCCATACCTTTAATGCTATATTTTCGACGTTGGTTGAAGAAGTGCTGATATAAATTTTCTGTCAAAAAACCATTCGACAGGAAAATTGTGATATTATTAGAGTAAAACTTTACTGAGCACCCCAAAAATTATTAACCACTTCTGTAACTGATTGTACCTCTACGAGTACTGCCAAGTACAAAAGTGAATGTAAAGATATGAAACGTCATTCTAAAAATAAACGCGAAACTGTTTTGAGTGTTACGAAATTCTGAAACACGTGATTGCCTAAATGGGTAACTTTTCTCTTTGTCGTCAGCCATTCAAACCTATCCGTCAACTTAAGAGGGTCCGGCAATTATGGTGGTGGTGGTCATAAACACGTGGTGCTTATACAATGTTGTTTCACCAACTACGCTCCCAAACAAACCGCAGACTGATTGTTTCAAGTTTTTGATAGGTACGTTGAGACTTTCTCATTTTAACCAGTATTCTGATCTTGACTGGCCTCTTCTGCATGTTAAATTCGAATTACGTCATAATACTTAATACCCTTGGCATTATCATAGGAATACAGAGTTAGGATAATAGAGCATATTGAAGGTTGTTTGACGCCTACAGTATTGTTTGAAAAACATGTAACGATTAAGTAATTTAGGTAAGACCACCAAGTTTAGACTGACAAAGGTCTTGTGGTGGAAGAAAACACTTAAAAAAACTATCGCATAACTCTTACGTTACGGGTTTAAAATATCTTTACGTATTGCGTTATTTAATTAAAATGTTTTTTTACCTTAGTTTCATAAACAGCTTTTAAGTTCAAGTCGTTGCAAAGTTGTGCCTATACATTTATGAGCATACCTTCATAGGACCTACATAGGATTACTTACTTACTTACTCAAAGGATGTACCTATACAATGCTTGAGAAAACATTCTCTCTAACTGAGCACCAACCAAGTGAATTGACATTAATCATTAATTCTATAACGCAAAGAAACTGAGGTCGCGTCCACGATTTTCACCCTAGAGAGTATACCGATCAAATAATTACCTTCTCGATAAAATATTGGCAGACTCCCCCTAATGTCAATAGGTCCCCTCAACCCCCGCCTCCCCCCGCGAGCCGCAACTGTCGGTGTCACCTTAATTTACGGCCTTCAATTATAAATTTTACATCTTCGAATCTCGCAGGAATACGCCGAACGAAATCGAACTCTATATCCTCGGACGCAAAGTCTCATTGAGCCAGTAACCGTCTTGAATGAGAAATGATTGAGATTGCAAAAGTTTCCGCTCTCGTCGCTGGGAAATAAAAGTAATTTTGACATTAAACACTGAAAGTTCCGTCTGAGACAGTCGGAAAATAATAATCGAACGGTGATTGAAAACAGGGCAGGAAAATTTCGTATGAAAACTACTTAGGTACTGCTTAACAAATAGGTTATTTTCAACAGTGAACAATAATTAAAACAAACTAAGTACTTTAGAAAAGTTAAACAAATATTATTGTATGGAATGTAGAGTCCTATAGAGTATATAGACCTATAGAGTCGACAAAGGTTTATATGATTTGATTGACGATTAAAGTCAACTAAAAGTAAGACTCAGGAATGTTTTTTTCTCATAGATACTAAAAACATCTACATAATAGTGCCCGATAATGGTTTGCCACTTTTCACAAACGTGTGTCATGTTTGTTTGACCCTAGGCACCAACCAAATGATATCACGGTTGCACTTATGTGCAATGACATACGAAACAAAACTAGATAACTGAAGCAGGATACTCGGAATTTAGTACCCAATTAAATTGTTTGTTTTCATTGTAAAAATAATAAAAAGATAAGAGGGAGTGAGTTTCTGGTTGATTGCTTTTAAGTGCGTCGTTCGTTTCATGACATAAACTGACCAAATGAGTCGCGATAAGACCACCGTATCTGCCCAGTAATAACTACCAGCTTATCATGGAGACAAAAACTGCATTAAACATATTGTGTATTTTTAATGAGTTTTAAGTGAAATGTTATTGAGACAAGTTTGAAATTCAACTTCCAAAAATAATATCTCTACACTAAAGGTGGCATTAATAGTCGTCATCTCAAGCTCGAACTAAAGTAGGTGAACTCAAAAACAAAATCACCGTTTTGAGACATTGGCTAATGTCAATGTCAAGCTCAAGCTAGTGTCTGTTAATATTCCACTCGCTGGTTAATATACTGATAGCTACTCAAGCTTGACAATTTAAGGCAAGGCTTGAAATTAGCATTTTTGTTTTCTGAGATCATCTACTTGAGCTCGAGCTTGAGCTGACGACTATTAATGCCCCCCAAAGCCCCTTAACAAAATATGAAAACAATCTACCCCTATTGTATTTTAGATGAAGTTACAGCGCTAAAATTGTCATGTCCTCTCACATTATGTTATGTGGGTTAAATGATGGCTTACCAGCATTTATACCATCTCTGTCGATCTCCTAGTTCACAGAAAAGACAGTCTTCGGTCGAGGGTCTTAAATGAGAAATTCACAATTTTTTCACTGAAAATAAAGTCATCGACATTATCTTCGAGAGGCAACTGTCAATATTATTATTTATTCAATTTGGCAACCTCAAAATTGAATAACGCCATGTAAAAGCAGCATCATAATCGCAATCAGATAAAGAAAGGGGGGGTTGAAGCCTCAAAGATATGATTAAACTGCCAAGCGCCGTGGCGACCGCTTTATTTTATAAAATAAAAATATTTGACGAGGGTGCTCCATTAATTTCGGCTACAATGTGATAAATAATGAGAGAGGTGTGGGGCGACATCCCTCTAAATTTAAAGCCCTACTCGAGATTCGGTGAACTAATACCACGATGATGGAACACTTCGCTGACACTGAGGGAAAAACATCGTGAGGAAGCAGCAGCCAGTATCAATACCCTACATCCGAAAATCGCCAATCCACAGTGGGCACCCGTGGTGAGTAAACATGAATACTCTCTCTCTCCGAAGAGACGGCCTGCGGTATTGGGACCTTTCCTTGCATATAAGCTATCTTTCCCAAGACGTCATGTTGTTTTGCAAAATTTTCATTTTATCCGTAATCAGGGACAAATCAGACTCGCAAAACAGTTTTAAATCTTTGCATTGCATAATAGCAATTATTTTAACATGAATATCAAAGAATCACCTCACATTTCATCATACATTGTATATTTTGTTTGTTAATATACTTGTCATTGAGCACTCGATCCGATAACTTTATTTTCGTGTTTGACTTGCAATACTTAACGTTATTCATAGTCATTTAATGTCAATAGGGAAAATAATTTTAAAAAACGTGTTTCGAAATTCGTATTCGAATATTCGTTTTGTACACAAAATCTCTGTACCAAGTTTTTGTAATGTTTCTAATCGTAGATTGCGAGTACGGACCCGAAAATGCTCTTTGCTTTTGATAGCTGTTTTTGAAGTTTTGACGACGCCGTGCCTAATTTTCTTCCCTCAGGAGTGTTATGTTACTTTTTGATACCTAAAATCTGTTTTGTATATATCATAAAAGAAAAAAAAACATATTCGTTTTTTTTTTACTTATTCGGGTGTGTTTCTGTCACTGGCTTACTGCCGATTTCTGAATTGAGAAATTCGCTAAGCAAGTACATAAGTATCGTTCTGTCTTTGCCGATTTCTCACAAAGGAACGTGACAGAACGATACTTAAGTATTTACTTAGTAAAATTCTCAACCGGGCCTTAGTAAGTTTAAATTGCAGTAAAAATATTGAATGCATGCGTCATTTTGAGTCTTTCTAAAGCACCACAATTGATACTATTAAAGATAAGAACTTTTTTTATTACGCCGAAATACTAAACATTAGTTTGATATCTAGTTTCTTCTCTCATTTATCTCTAGGTACGGGATTAAACGCATAAAGCATAGAGATAATAATTAAGCATTATTATCTGCATATAAAACCAAAATTGTCCTTTTAGCTTTTAACTCACTTTTAACCTCTTTAAATCTTATTAAATTTTCGCTAAAAGTCAATTTCTTTTATTAACTTAATTTTGACAAGAGAATGAAAGAAACTGACATTTACCTCAGAGTAGAAGGTGACCAACCTATTTTGGTAGCTTATTTTAGCTTATTTTGGTACCTACTCTTGCATGAACACCTCATATAAACAAGCATAAAACAACTGGTTTATTAATAAAGCCTCATAACTCAAACAGATATCGTCTCCACACGGCTCGAATAAATCACATTTTCACACATTGCGATCCATACCCGCGCGTGATGTGTGAAAAATGGCCGCATATTTTTAAAACGCACTTTTTCAACGCAACAAATTGGGCTCGTAGGGACGCGCCTATCCTTGTGTGCATCAAACACAGCCTGATTCACAAATAAGGGATACAATTAGCTTTATGTTCATATACTCAAAGTTTTTATTTCAGCTTAGTCAACCGAAGTATTTTTGACAGCGTTTTTTGTCTGTGGCGCGTTACGTATGCATGTCTCTTGATTTCGCACACGTAAGAATAAAAAACACATTAAACAATTCCACCTTTACGCATCTTTATTTAATAAGTCCCATAAGTAGTGCAACCGACTAGTCGCTTCTACCGTCTATTAGTGTGATTGGAGATGCCACTAAAGTCTACAGACATAGGCATAATTATGTGGCACAGACATATTTTTATACACAGGCACGCCATAGACAATGCTTAGTAAATTTATTATCTACTATAGATACAAAAGGCAGTACTTTTTTGCAGCACTTAGCGTAGAATAGGACATTTCTTTTTTTTTCCAGTAACCAGCTTCAGTATCTGATGATCAATTTAGTTAGCACATTTATTTCTGCAAAACAGTATAGGACATTGTTGTTATTTCAATGCTCGTTTTGTGTAACGTGTTAACATTGCATTTTCACGTGGCTTCACCCATATATCATGCTGTTACTCATCAGGTTTTTAACAAAAAAAGCGAAATTGCCCTGAGCTCTGACATTCTTTTGAGAGTCGATATTTGCTTCGCCATCTAGTTATCTCCTCAGGTTTTATAGATTAAAGTTCGATTAGATGTTATGTTACAATTGAATTCTTTATAGACCACTATTGTGACCTTCTTTTGTTATGATATTATTTTATCTTATTTGATAAATGGTAACAAAAAATACATTTTCAGATAACTCAGTTTAACTGAGATTAATCTGAATTAGATCATCGATAGCCATATTTTTACATTATTCAGATTCAACCATGCAAGGTACTTGGTCTACATATCTACGGTCTACTAGAAAACCTGCTACTGCAATTTTGACAATATTTTATGCTTTACAATAGTAATGGATGGATTTTAATAATAATAATTAAGGAACTTAAATAAATCACTCACAATTAATTATAATGTTGATGCCTTTTTGGATTTTTTTTTAAATAGAACTTATAAATAATACTTAGTAAAATCTTGTTAAGAACTTACGAAAACAACAATCAAAATTTCTTCATCTGCCGTCAAATTATCGTAATTATAAGTCTGGGGCCCACTTGAAACCTCTTAGATTGTTGTCCAAATATCCGTTAGGGTCCGTTATGGGTCTCGCTGTGAAAAGAATTCTATCAAAGTCTCTCCCTTCAGACCATATCTATTCTTTTCTGCCCCCTACCCTTACCCTTGAATCAAGGTGCAAAACCTACTTTAAGAGTAAGAAAATTAGGGTGACTTTCCAATGAACTGTTTGAAAAGTGGAGTATCTAAGGAAGAAATCGTCAATAAACAAAAGTACAAGTTAAATTAATGCTTGGCTTCTCATTTTTGTGTGATTTCAAAATGTACCTACAGGGGGATTGATATCTGCTTACCACCTGGACGTTTGTAGAACTTTGTTTGACTAATATAAAAAAAAAACATTGATAAGTATATAGTTAAGGGTTTTCCTCTTCCCCTTCAAATATATATGAATGAGTTAGGTACTTTAAAAGAACTATATTCCGAATGGATAATTGAAGGTATTAAAAATGGATGCAACTACTATTTTCCGTAAAATTTTACACAAGTAAGCATAAAAATCACACAATTGAGTGATATGACAAATACTACTAAATCTTTGTAACTCAAAATAAGCGCTCAATCAAAAATACAACACCATTTAACAATAAACAACAAATGCGCCTCTCCAAATGAAGTCCTCAAATAATATAAAAGCATCCGAACATTTAACACTGAATTGAAGGTCTAAACGCGCTGTTCACATGCACAGTATAATTGATGCCCGCCCTAGGTAGGGTTTGTAGGGGCATCTATACGGAGCCAGAGAACAAAACACGCTCTGATAAAATCATACTTAACTACAGTCCACTTTATAGCAATTGATGCCGCTTTAAAATCACTGCGCCTTTTGTTCGGAATTAAATTTTGCGAGAAATCACATTATTGTTTTAAATATTTTCATTCGTTCGTTTCATTCGTTCCAAAATTCGTTTTTTCACAGAATCCCAACCGTTTCGAATCGATATAATTGTCACCAAAATATTGCATGACAGCGTTAACCCTTTGCACATTTTTTCCAAAAAAAAAAAACATTTGTTTCCTTTTTGGGCCGTGTCAACGTCTTCTTTTGTCTGTAAATTTCGCACGCCTAGTTGCAACAATCGCTGTGTCAGATCGATTTGAATGAACCACTAATTTTGGTGTCTCTGAACCCTTTGAACTGACAATGACGTGATTATAACTATCTTTACTTGCCCTTCCTATCTCTACCTGTCTTTGGAAAAGGGTGAAGGGCTACGAACCTTTCCTTGACCTTTTGACATGAGGTTAAGATTTTTTTATTGCAATAGTTAGGTTTAAGGGAAAGGATTACATCAGATAGTGCAAAAGGTGCGAAATAATAAATTCTCCGGTAAGAGACAGATTTGTAACGGTTCTTTTTTTCGATAATAATATTGTATTGCAAAAAATCGAAAAAATGGGTATTATTGAGAACTGCATACATATACAGACGCAGTCTAGACAAACCTATCCTTGACAAATAGACTATACGAGTACTATGGTTGTTTCTTTAGATTCAGGAAATAGTAAAAGGTGATAGGTAGATCATAAAGTGTAATCTTACATGACTATGAATTTTGTTGATTTTAAATACTGTTAACTCTAATACAGTTGAATATTTTGAATTATTGACACTCGACTGAATATCACATTTGATAGCCTTATTGTTCGCAATGAGTAAATATGTACATACCAAGATTGCTGCAAGATTTTTATTGGATAAACATATTAAATACTAGGAACTGAATATGGTTACTAAAACTGACATTAAACTAAGCTAGGACCTAGACTAGATAATACATATTATTTACAAATAAAGGACCTGCGGTAGGCCCAGGCCCGCGTTTCATATAACTGACATAAATATTGTATTATGACAATTCGATGTTCATTGATAGGTCGGCTTGTAAACAAACCTTTTTTGTAACCTCATGTCAAATCGACTACGCAATCTATATCGAATTGTCATAATAAAATATTTATGGCGGTTATACGAAACGTGCACCTGAAAGCTGGCGACGTTACGTCTTTAGATGGCTAGGCTTATCCTCTGGCCGAGGTACGCGCCAGCCCTCTTGTCTTCCGATTGCTTGTAAAACACTTTACATCTGTATCATTATAAAACTCCATCTTCATCTTAGGTCTGTAGAACCTTTGCCCCTTTCCAAGACCTCATCAACTCATTCAAACGTCTTCCATCACATTAGGCACTCGTCTACATAAATTTAATCCCATTGACTTGGCGAATAACCCACGGACATAACTACACTCCATTTGTAAGGACACCTGTGGAGGCCCTTAGGTGTTCTCTCTATTATTGCTGAATCTTTTATTCTATTCACCTTTGTACCAGATGAAAATAAACTCTATTACTTTCTAGTAACATTGAGAATTAAGTGACAGGTTGGCTAGCCACAGGGCGTATCTGTTTTGTCAAGGAAGTGATGTGAATAAATTCCACACAAATCCTTTTACCGATTATCATTTGAATGACAATTAAAGTCATGTTGTATGGTACCTTCCGAAATAGAGTCGCCATTGAATAATGTTTTATTATTCACATACACACGCATACACGCTCACACATTATGCACACAGAAGTGTTTCAAATCAAGGTCACACCGTCTATTGTCAAATAGCAAAAGAAAATAAAGATTTCCGTATTTACACAATTTCTTGGCTCGCACACACGAGAAATACCAAATGAAAATACTTACATCTTCTTATACAGGGTGGCCCAAACATAGACGTCAAGCGAGAAAATCTAGATAGCTGACACCGAGGGCTACCCGAATCACCCCCATGTATGTTCAGCCATTTTTTGTCGTTTAGAAGTTATGAGGCTTTTAAGGTTTTTTTGAAAAAAATTACCTAGCATTCGATTTTATTTTGTAACTTTTTTTTCTTTCGTCTTTTCAGCACATTTTTTTATTCTTTAGAGTCTCAGATAAATTATCTATCACCAAAAAAATAATGATCAGCTATGGACTTTTAAAAGATACCGCAATTATGATCCAAAGTCCAAAAATTTTGTTTTCGTGAAAACATCACTGAAATAGTTAGTATGGGGAAAAAAATAAGTAGAGGTCTGAAGGACTTTTTATAGATTTCAAAAACTTTCCCAAAGCCTCATTCTTTAGAATAATACAAAAAACCTGTCACTTTATGGGACTTTTATTTAAGTAATTTGCGATCAAAGTCGAAAAACTGGAGTTGGAAGAAATTTTATTTCAATCGATTTTCATTTATTTTGGTCGATTCGGACAAAAAACATTGCGGATCGGCTTAAAATCATCTGTCAGTAGGATCTGCATTAGAAATTCACGAAAAAATAAATAAATAAAGTCATTTAATTTTCAGACATTTTTTTTTTCTTTAAATTTATTTTTTCTTCATGTTTTGTAAGTAAATTCGATAATAAAATAATTTAAAATTCAAATAATGAAAAAAAAAGAACAAAAAAAAAAGAAAAATATTTTATGGTATTTTTTTTATTTTTTTCGTGAATTTCCTATGCAGACCGTGCTGACAGGCAATATTAAGCCTACCTGCAATGTTTTTTGTCGGAATCAACCAAAATAAATGAAAATCGATTGGAATAAAATTTCTTCCAACTCCAGTTTTTCGACTTTGATCGCAAATTACTTGAATAAAAGTCCTATAAAGTGACAGGTTTTTTTGTATTATTCTAAAGAATAAGACTTTGGGAAAGTTTTTGAAATCAATAAAAAGTCCTTCAAACCTCTTATTTTTTTCCCCATACTAACTATTTCAGTGATGATTTCACGAAAACAACATTTTTGGACTTTGGATCAAAATTGCGGTATCTTCTAAAAGTCCATAGCTGATCATTATTTTTTGGGTGATAGATAATTTATCTGAGACTCTAAAGAATAAAAAAATGTGCTGAAAAGACGAAAGAAAAAAAAGTTATAAAATAAAATCGAATAATAGGTAATTTTTTTCAAAAAAACCTTAAAAGCCTCATAACTTCTAAACGACAAAAAATGGCTGAACATACATGGGGGTGATTCGGGTAGCCCTCGGTGTCAGCTATCTAGATTTTCTCGCTTGACGTCTATGTTTGGGCCACCCTGTATATCTAGTTAAATTAATTTTCAAACATTTGCATTGTTTTTTTCTAGGTCCTAAATAAAGTACTGGATTGATTCCAATTTGCCATCACACTTTACAGGCTTTGGACTGTCAAATTAGTGTAAAACTTTTTTTTATCTATTCCCTACACTACCTATCGACTTAAGATGATCGGGTAAATGGTAATTCCATACATCTAAAGCGATGTTACACTAATTCGGCGTGTTTAGAAATTGGAACCAATCAACGTAAAGATACATGTATACACATAATAAAACATTATCTCTGTATAGAACACAAAAAAAAAAAACAAAATAACTATACATCAAAATAACACCAAGTAATCCTGAAAATAATAAACACAAATAAACTTAACCGCAAAGGAAATAAAGCACAAAATTAAATGATTCTCGCAAAGCAAAATCTCCTTCACGCCAAACGGCCATTCGTAGACCCTTCGTAGCTAGACGCGGTGCTACGTGGCTACGGCGTAGTCCCGCGTAGACAGAGATCGATTTGTGGCTACAAGTGACAAAGTTTTTCAAGATGGCGCGCGGGGGCGAGGTCTGTTGGCGGGGGTAGGAGATGCTTTGGGGGCCTACGCAGAGACTACGCTCGTTGATACATGCCTAGGCCGCTAAGCCATCAGTGGCATAACGACTGTAGCAGGCTTTCTGAGTAGAAGCCCGGCTCATATTTTTTACTGTCGCCGAGGCATCAGGGTGAGCATTGAAGCAGATCGCGACATAGCTCTCCACTCACACGGGCAACCTTAAAAGCCTCGCTTTACCCGAGTGTCTTTTCTTCTTTTAGAAAAAGAAGCAAGGGATTCTAGCCCTTCTGTCTAATGTGCGTTGATGTGTTGTGCGCGGTCGGAATTTGTGATTCAATTTTGAGGGCCCCGCCTCATTACATCATTTTATTTATACCTAAGTTGTATGCCTACTTTGTTTTGACATGCTGAATGGCTGATGGTTGATGGTAGGTATAGCGTAGATATAAAGGTGGCTTGAAGTTGTTCAAATCATTTGACTCAGAGTTAATTATGTTTCAATTTCTCAGATATAAATAGCAGAATAAATTATGCAAATTACGTGACTTTACAAAAAAAAAAAAAGTAAGATGTAGCCTGTACAATTGTACATGTCCCACTAGCTGGGCAAAGGCCTTCTCTGAGAGAGAGTTCGAGCTTAATCACCACGACTTTACTAATGCATGATTAATAATAACTCATTCATATTTTGACGTTCAATGTAAATAATTTATTTATTGCATATTGAATAAAAAAAAAAATAAAAATTTGAATCTGAATCTGAATCATACTGGCCAGTTTTGAGCATCCAAATCTTCGATCAAGGATAAAACTAGATGCAAGATAAAACTCTGAAATGTGTCTGGAAAAATAGATGTCCAAACTGCCTTTGGGAGCTTATTTGCTCGTAGTCTATACAATTAAAGTAAAACTGTACACTAATGCAATAAGGTTGACATTCGAATATTAGACGTATGGTCGAAATGATGTTTCGTATTGTTCTATTGCTGATATCATTTGTTTCTGTGGGGACAAGTTTTTATTGTGATTTTATACGTAATGCGGATTCTATGGGATTCAGTTCGGTGATCCAAATATAAGAAAATTTTCAATTTCGAATTTGAATCCTACAGCCACCTGAATCTCTCCAGCCACGCCCTTCAGATCATTAAACATTAACCGTCTAATAACATTGCGGCTCGGAGTCAACAGGCAGTAGATAAGTGGTCATATCTGCGGATAATAACCGTTGGGCGGCTAGGGAAGGCAATGTAAACGTGACAGGAGTCGGTTGTTTACCGCTACAGCCTTGGGGGAAAATGACGTAACTGAAAATTTGGTTAGCCCTGAGAGAATATTATTATTGTGCAACAAATATGACAAAGACATTCACAGTTTGCTGCCTCATGGTGAAAAGCAATCAACTATCTAGATACAAAATCGACATCTTTATTTTAATATCGGATAAGACATACGAAAAATACAACTCAATGCAAACTCTGAATTTATAAAACACTGATCTTCTAATACTTTACTCTGATCTATGCATGAGCTCCTTGTACTTATATTAGAGTTTATGATTTGCTGCGAAGTATTCGTTATGATGGTAAAGCAGAGGATGCCAGTATAAGAAATGATCACGAGGGTTAATGTAGAGAACATAATAAGGAGTAGTTTAAAGACACAAACCCGAGCAACCATATCCACAAGTTTTTATGTCAGACCCTAGTTTCCTAGTTTATGATGCCTAGTAGCCGCATCATCATAAATAGAACCTTTAATAGGGCTGTAGCTTTAAAATAAAGTACAAAAGCTATTCAATTTTAAAATTTTATACTGGTAAATGGGTCAAAGAAAACTCACTTACGCCTTTCTCCACGCCCTACCACGCTGTTAGCAGCGAGCGGAAGAGTACACAAATCCGGCCGTGGTCGTACAAATTAATTTCGCATAGCCGTGGGCGGTTGAGGGTTAGCTGTATCTAGCGCGGGTCACAATGGCCACAGACACGTGCATTGAGGAGCCTGCGGTTGCAGGGTTAATTGAATTTGCTACTGTTAGGATCGGAAACTGCCAAGTGTCTATACTCCAAGCAGGAATGAGCCGTTTTCAAAGCGCGTGTTGAAAGCAGGTTCATAAATTAATGGCGCTTAGAACCCGATTGTCAAAATTAATTTGTGCTAGATGGATGAAGCGACCCCTCGGTCGCAAAGCTAGGAACATTTTTAGAAGTAATAATATATGTAGTTTTCTCAGCACATATCCATCCTCTCAGCCTAGTTCACAGGAAAAACATAGTCAATACTTGCTTAGTTAAAGAGCGTATAGCGCAACTGTGATATCCTCTAAGCCGTAGGTTTCCTCACGATGTTTTTACATTTACACTTAGCGAATGGAATTGCTTTATAAAGCCGGTAAATTAGCAGCTCAGTTGATTTTATTATTGTAATTCGACCGTTTCGTATAATGGCTGAGCGGTTCTACAGTAAACTGTGTAGATCCCATTGTTTCCGAGCTTTTGTGCCTTTTTTTGTTTTAACCTTTGTTTGAACGTTTGTAATACGTTCTATTACATAAGTAGTACTTTGATTGTATTTTTTATTTTATATTCGTCATTTATCTAACAAAACGAATTTTCAAATGTCAGTTATTGTTTTTTTATCGAGAAAGTAACCTACCTGAAAAATTATCGCAATTATTTTATTTTGATAGCTTCGTATAAGAAAACTGTTTAAAACCGATAAAACATGGATTCATTTAAGTAGGTTCAAACACACAACAAATAGAACAGTGTACAGAAAACTCTCAAGCCTTTATAAGCGGCACAAGGTTTCATGTTTTCCCCATTATATCAAGCTGGGTATCTAAATAGGCGGATCCCATTAAACGCAGAAATAGGCATCCAATCATTGTTCTCACGCTTGAGTGCCTTTATGTAGTAGTTACAGCTGGTATGCGCAGGCGCCGGCTGTACTCTTTGTGCCGTAATGTTCGGTGTAAAAATACGATACGATTTGTCCCATAAAAAATAGCCTATACAGCCGCACATAGCCTTTTAAAAGAAATTGCGTTTTATGAGACCTTGCTTTTGTAAAGAAAAACGCTATTTGATTAGTTTAAAAAATTACAATTACATTAATATCTGTTAGACTTATTATTGTACGGAATGAAAGGAGTAAAGTCACAAGTCAACAGATACAGACTACAACAATCGGCCAATATTCCAGAATATTTCCCAAAAATGTGCCCAAATAAATACGCAAACAAACGCGATAGTTTTCCTGTAAATATCACGTTTGCTTCAATATCTATCGCGAAGGAGATCACCAAGAATTTGAGCCCAAGGCACAGAAAATAATATGCCTACAAACCTCTAGGTACCTATTAAAGAGCATTTCCCCGCACCACCAGATTCGAGGGTTATCAAAACGAAGTGCATCGCCCCTCCCATATCAAAATAGCCCCGACTTTCTAAGCGATAGAAGACCCCAAAAAGGCTCGCAAACCTCTCCACAACCTCTTCACCTAAACGCTTTAACTATGTCCCCACCCTGCAGTACGTTCAACAACACTCGAATCGACAGTAACTGCAGCTCTTATTCCGTTAGACACAAGGTAGAATTTCAAACATTAAATGAAACTGCCTTGTGTCGACTGTAACTACTTCAGGATTGCTCACTCCACTTGTCTCCGAAAACTGGCGAAATCTATCAAAGGATTCTCGTCTCAATGAGAAGGTCTTTGGGTGCGTTTTACCTTGGTTAGGTTGAGATAATGATGGCACTTGAGCCGATGGTATGTAATTGGTGGCTCCTCATGCAAAACTGTTGCACGTGCCAACCCTCTCAGCAAATGTGCACATAATACATAATACTCTATGTTTATAAAGCTGCACATGTAACTTGGCCTATGAAAAAGGTGATACTATGGTGACACTATCATGCAATTCGGAAGGCAAAGTTTTTTGTTCGAAAGTCCGTTATTGGCTTAATCTTATCTTTAGACAATATTGAGAAACTAATTTCAATATTTTTTATTTCGGTTCAGTAGTTTGGATTTTACAACGTTTCAAAGATACGGTTTTATGACGTCACGCTGCACGCACGTTTATGAAGTCTGCATACTGTTGGAGGTCATAGGAACAAAACATTTTAGCGCATAAAAACAAAACTACTGGACCAAAATAAAAAATATTTAAATTAGTTTCTCAATATTGTCTAAAGATAAGATTAAGCCAATAACGGACTTTCGAACAAAAAACTTTGCCTTCCGAATTGAAGCTTTGCCTTGACAATGACAATGATACTATTTTTGTTCCTGATAAACTTGACAAAATATACTCTACTTATTCTTCGGGTTAGTAAGAGAAGGAGAAAAATGAGTAGGAGTAGGACACCTGGCTAAGCGCACTGATGGCAGATGGACAAATTCCATAGCGGAATGGCGACCTTGAGAGGGGAATAAAAGATCGGATGGCAGACCACCAGCCATATAGATAAAGATAAGATAAAGATAAAAGACATTTATTACCAAAGAACACAAAAAAAGTTAACAGTTTCAAAAATACTTATTGTATTTGTGTGCAAGGTAAAAGGTGGAGTGCTCAGCATGTGTCGCCAGTTTCGTGAACTAGGTACACGTTTCCTGACACCGCTGGTTTTCAGCACTTACCTATCTTAAGATACTAATTAAACCATATGGTTCGATGACATCGCTCAAGTAGCTGGAAAGCAGTGGTTGCGTCTGGTATTGGATCGTGAAAGGTGGCGTGAGCATGAAGAGGCATTTACTCAGCAGTGGGTGTTAATAGGCCGTTGATGATGAATTTGAGGAGCCAAAAAAAATACAGCTTTTAACTTTCCACCTTGCATACGCCCCTGAACTGACCGGTACATTCAGACTTCTAGTAATGATGATAACAAGTAAATATTAGGTTGCTCTTTGCCAAAGACACAGTCTATCTCGTAAATCCGATTATCTGTCAAATTTTCTTTATCATTCCTGATGTGCAAACGTGTTCATCGCAGTGTAACCTACTTGAGGTGATTTTGGATATATCATAAACAAATTAATATAATATATAATTTTATCTACAGAATGATCTTTTTATTGTGACGAAATATTTTTCATGTATTAACAAGTTAACGGCCAATCATTTTGATTACATTTAATCATTCATACTTACGAAGATACAGATAATTTTTAGATAATGAGACATTTTCTGACTTAATATCTCTTCAAAATGATGAAATATGATGTTGAATATTCTTGCTTAAATATTCAAGTGCTTTACACAGCTACACTGGATTAAATTCACTAGATTTCCACCGTTTACCGGCAATTCTCAATATTTTGTAACGAATAAAATAATCAAGGTTTGCGATACGTTAAATTGTGCAGTATTATCGGAATTATTGTAATGGTTGTGGCAGAAGTTACGGCCCTAATACGAGGAAGATTAAAAGAGGGGATGGGGCTAAATTACAAATTGATAGCTATGCGCAATTTGTGCACGATCCTTTATTCATATCTCAAACGAAGTAGCTACGGCTGTGTGTAAACCATGAGTGTGAGTGCAAGCTTTATCGCCTCAGGAGCGTGCTCGGGGGAACATTCCGGGTGCCCCGACCCGAGACCGTGGTTTATAGCCCCGCCGTAATGACACGCACTAAATGTCGCCGGAGACGAGTAGCATTAAGGTTGGACGACAGCAACGTGGCGGGAAATTCAAAATGTTCACAGTTTTTTACATTTTGTAGCTAAATTGAGCTATTTTGGTTCAGCGATTTTTCGTTCGCGGCAATAAAACAGTATTCTTTTCATTATTGTAAACAACAGAACAACAATAATTCAGCCGATTATGTGTTCTGGTCTACGAAGCAGTGGCACTGCCCAAAAACCTTATCGTAGACCGGAACACATAATCGGCTGAATTATTGTTGTTCTGTTGTTTACAGTAATGAAAAGAATACTATGTTATTGCCGCGAACGAAAAATCGCTGAACAAAAATAGCTCAGTTTAGCTACAAAATGTAAAAAGCTGTGAAATTTTGAATTTCCCGCCACGCTGCTATCTTCCAGCCTTAACGTACAAGCGTAAAGTGTGGCCGATAAAGAATCAATATTATCCACTTGACCCGTGTATAAGAAGAACAATAGATAGATAGATAGATAGAGAACACTTCATTGTACACCAGAAATTAATTATTTACAAGAATTTTCTTAACCTAGTAGTACAGACGGCGGTCATATCGCTAAGAGCGATTTCAATAGAGAAGCAATCGCTGCCAGAACATAACTGTCTACCTTGCGAGTCAGATGGTTCACGCGACCACAGTGTTTCAAGCTCAATCGAATCCAAACCCCAGGGTCTAAAAAACGCGGCTCAAAATATCCACAGATTGATTCAATGGCCAGTAGTTCGGTGGCGGAGAGCATAATTCTCCATTAGATTAATCACTCATTAGATTCGTAGAGCAATAAATACTCTACAGTCTGCTGCAGATGGATCCTGTCAAAGCTTCGGTGGTCGTGCTTCTAAGAAAATAGAGAAGAAGATAATGCTCTAACACTATTGATAGCGGTGTCAAGATTTTATGTTTCATTGTACGTAATGGGTATCGAGGTATGGTATGGGTATCGTAATGGTAATGGGTATCATAATATTAGTAACAAAAATGATCATCAAAGTAGAGCCAAAGTTACAGATAAGTATCAATAGTGGCACTGTAGCAACAAACGAGTGGCTTAGTTACAAACACCGAACTAATGACCTTACAAAAGTACAATAAAGTGATTACACGTGGAATAAATAAGCCTACTTACCCAAAAAAATATTAATCAGCCGTTTTTTTAAACCAAAACTTTTTCACAACACACACACGAACAAGTATCAGGAACGAATGATACCAACACGTAATAACTGATAGATAGTCTTCCCTCGTGCATTATCTCAATAGATAAAAAAAAGATAGCACAATGAAAAAACGGCGATGTCCGTAATGCTAATCCGACCATCGCTCAAAAGTAATCAGGCGATGGTACATTCTATCTGCGACATTATTGTTCATTCGACCTTTATTCGTATACATTCGAGAGTCATGAAATTGTAATTCTGTCTCTTTCAGTAAGCTTGAAAGAAAACGGTAACAACATAACAACATCGACATATAATATTTTTTTGGGATTCGCTGAATCACTTACGAATGACTGGCTGAAAACGTGAAGGCCTAGAGACCTAAGGCAAATAAAAAGTTATCTAAGGACATTTCAGTGCATCTGATAAGTATTTACTGCAAAAATGTAATCGTCGGTCATTATTTCATTGGAGTATAACTTTAAATTATTCATACTAGCTTAATTTTTTTTCTTAAAAACTCGGCAATGAACGCAAGTAATCACTTGGTTTTAAGTAGTAGTTTTAAAGTTTTACAGGATTATGTAGTTTATTCGCAATAAATCAATTTAATTAAAAGCCGAGTGAAACTTGGTGGTTCACTTGTTCATTTGAACAGAGTAGGTTTCACTTACCAGCATTTTCATTGTGGTTCCCGGGACCAAGTAGTGTTTCTTCTTCACTACCTGAAAATAAAACTATCCTTTAGTGTTGAATCGCAATATGCACGGTGATGTATATCTACATGAGTAACATTTCCTATTTTTTTTAATCAGCCTCATAATGGCATTACAATATGCATTTTTTATAAAGAAGGAATTAATCTTTCAATAACAGTTGTTTTGCACTTAAAATATAAATAAATATTCATGATTTTAGATTTTTCAGAGCTATGCCGCCTGCCGCCTGCCGCCCAGATTTTTTTTTTCTTTCCAAGGAATTTATATCTCATTCTCCTTATTTATTGAACAACCCTAATCATATCATATTCATATCATATTGTTTTCTCTATCTTTTCATTATTTAGCCTTGAATCATGTTATTCAGCATTGTAAATGGTATCTTGTCTTTATTTTAATAGATTTACAGTGCGTTGGTACCGACAAGTACTAAAGAGGGTTGCTTAACATGCACGCATGTGTTAATAAGCCATAATTGATCTAAAAAACCACCCCTAACTAGAATTGTTGTGGTTTTAGACTAACTAGACGTTTTGTCCGTACTTAATATAATAATAATAAATCATTTATTTCAGACATTTTTGGTCCATACAGAGATGTTAGTAACAAATAAGAGTGCTTAGTAACTATGTTAGTACTTATTATTTCTTATTATTTTCTTATTTTTCTTACTTAGGCAGCAAATCTTGACTTCAGGGCCAAGAAATAGGTGGAAGAAGTAATTCAGACAATAAAATGTATCATACTACTCGATGACTAACTTAAGGCTGGAAGATAGCAGCGTGGCAAAAAATTAAAAATTTTCACAGTTTTTTTTACATTTTGTAGCTAAACTGAGCTATTTTTGTTCAGCGATTTTTCGTTCGCGGCAATTACATAGTATTCTTTTCATTATTGTAAACAACAGAACAACGATAATTCAGCCGATTATGTGTTCTGGTCTACGACAAGTTTTTTGGGCAGTGCCACTGCTTCGTAGACCAGAACACATAATCAGCCGAATTATTGTTGTTTTGTTTACAATCATGAAAAGAATACTGTTTTATTGCCGCGAACGAAAAATCGCTGAACTAAAATAGCTCAGTTTAGCTACGAAATGTAAAAAACTGTGAAAATTTTGAATTTCCCGCCACGTTGCTATCATCCCACCTTAAGGTGAATATTGTATAGGCACAACTAGCGCCGCCAATGGAAAAAATATATATCTCCTTTTTGGATGCGTTTTTTTTTTTGCTAAAAACGCATCTTGGCCACTTTTGGCGGTAAAGGGATTTATTCATATTGCATTACAATTGATTTTTAACGACAAAAAGCTAATGACATTCTAAACGCATTGAATTAGCACGATCTTGTTCACTCAACGAGAACGTAATGACACCTTTAATGCGTCACATAACTGGTGCCAGTAGTTTGGCTTGATGCTTTGTTGGCAAGTAGACGTCGGTAGTAACCGCTATAACGCAGCTTATAATGCGCTATTCTGCCAAGTGCAAGTTGTACTCTGACACCAAGGGGTTTAGACAGACTTACACAGGATCATCTTATGATCAAAAATAGTACTCAAGTGAAAATAGTAGCTTTCTACAGGTAGGATTTCATATCGTAACTTTTTTGATCAAACATGCATAAAAAGTCTGTATTAGGAAATAGGTCCAAGATGAGGAAAGCTTAAGACCAAAAATAATGGAGTTCATTGGAAGAGACCTATACACAGAATTGGGTGGCCATGGGTTGAAGAAGAATAACTTTTACTTTTTTGTTTTGCCTTCTCTGTCATCCTACCTACGCTCGCCAGATGCAAAGCTCGCGTCTTCGCAAAACAGTCGCTAAACAATCATAATAATATCGACATGTGTGTCTCAAGAAGTGCGTTACCGGCGCGTGCGCAAGCGGGTGCGTTCACACAATGCAGCGGAAGACGCCGCCCCGCGGCAGATGGCGTGAGCGTAACACAAGGAGTACGCCAAGAACTGGTTTGCGATTGAACTGCCCTGACCTTAAGGTGGGGTCTGGCAGCTAACTGAACCAACGCCAGCTTGCTTAGCATGAGCCTGGGTTACAAAACATAGGGTTATAAAACTATATGCCTCTCACTCTTTTGTTTGACGTAGAGCAGGATAGACTGAGCTATAAACACAGAGACACTATCTAACAAAGACTCATGCTAACCCAGCTGATTGACAAGAAATCTTAATATTTTTTAAGGGGTCTAATAGCATCTAATAGGATGTAGAGCATAGACAGAGGTGTTCAAAAAGGTAAAAACTTTTTGTATCGTCTAGCCTCAGTCGGGAAAATGGTATGTGGTAGACTGTTTCGTGATGACAGAATCCCCTCGAGTAGAACATTAAATGTGTTGAATGTGGTCCATGTGATTGTAAAAGAATCAGGGGAACTTTTTCGTGAAATGGGTTTTACCGCTCACTTGCAAGAAAACTATCAGTATTCAGCAGCCAAGTAGACAATGTTTTGTTATAATGTCAATTAACCATAACAGAGGTCTAGCTAGAGCAATACAGTCGCATTGAAAAGACCGCAACCCAACACAAGACGCCATTTCCGCTCTATCATAGAGCGACCCACTCATCGTCGGCACGCGCACGCGCACACAAAAATAATAAAAACACACGTCTTTCAAACACACGCCAAGATAAGACCACGCGCCAAATTGAGTCCCGTAATGAATGAGCCCAAAAACAGACGCGCACAAAGGCGTGCATCTTGTATTACAAGATTTGTAAGGAAAGGAAGTAGGAAGGCGGGCAGCTGGCCGGTTTTCTTCTCGGATGTACACGGTGTTCGGTAATGATGGTTTGTAGTGCACTGCGCCTTTGTTCCGGCGGCCGTTGTCGCGTGTCTCTAAGGTAAGTGGGAGGAAAGGTGGCCGCGAGTGTACCGTTGCGTTGCGCTACAGATGTTTTGAAAGCCCCCGCTTCTTGCCCTGGTTACATAAGGAGCAAAAAGATGTCTAATTCTACCGCATTAAGAGTAGGTTACTTTGATTCCTTTGTCTGATTCCAAAATGCCTTCACTCCATTTTGATGCCACACATTCAGTTTTGTTTGAATAGAAGCATTTATATTCTGGTACTACAAATACATTTAAATTGTTTTCACTGATAGATTGAGAGCAAACTTAGTAACCGCTCCATTTAAGACGTTAATGCTTTTGGCGACGTCTTTTATTGATAACTATCGTGACTATAGAGTTCTCCAGATATCTGCCACTATCGGTAAAATTATAACATAGAATCACGTCATCACGCACGCTCTTAAATCTGGAAATTACTGCTTCGAACCGCTTATGCTATCATTTTTATCGTTGTCCATTAGTAATTTGTTTTTCGTGCAAATCCTCATAACGTTTCATCACGTTCTCCCGATATAACTAGGGTGAGAATTAGCCGATACACCTATTAGCCACAGCAGATATTTATTGCTCCACAAACACGTTTTTTTTTCTCCACTAGCAATCACAACCACAGATGGTTGAGCTAAACCGACAGTTACTGAAGGCGTGGTGCCGGTAGATAAGTAGATTTAGACAGAGGGACGTTGGGACTTAAATTCGCTAGTACAAACACCGTTACAGCAGCTTAGCTTCCGTGCAAATAGGGGCAGTCACAGTGACACCCGAACGTCTGGGGGTGCCCGTTATTGTAAGCAAATACGCGGCAAATGTTATCATTAGCGCGCTGTAGTCATATTTCATGATTGAGGTAATTGCAGGGTTTTGGTGAGAACGCTCCTGTCCAATCTATGTGGCAATATTCGTACGGTCACAGATACCCCATGGCAGCTCTTACCGCGCGCGGCATAAGGGCGCCAATTGAACAAAAAAGGATATCCTAGCGTGTGACCGACTTTACTTTTTGGGCGTAGGCCTCTGAATCTTACTAGACTCAACCATTCTCGTATAGTTCGTTTCTGGCGATCGCCTTAGATAACTGTGAAAGATGGTACTAAAGCTGCTTCGTAACGAATGATTTTCAATTAATTAATACCAAAGTCAATGTTGTAAGTTCTGATGATCTCTCTAAATATTGTATCGGACGGAATGCTTTTCACTATGAGCCTCTTTAAGTTAGCTAGATAGCACAGCTAGTTCACAATAATTTCACAATAATGTTTTACAACTAACGGGTCTGGCGATGACGTCTCGACAAAAAACCTACACTTGTCTGCAAGCTGGGGAAAATTTCACGTTAAACCTCTACGTCAAAGCCAATATCTGGCCAACTGTTCGTAGCCCAGCACTACTGATTTAATCTAAACGCCTAGAGTTAGATAACATTTCCAGGAGTTCTCGAGAACAGTACCTCTAGTACGGGTAATAGAGCAAGCTTAGATATGTTGCCAATTATACATGCGCGCGCAAAAGCGGTGGTGGTCTAGTGGGTAGAACAGTGGACTCTGAAGCGAAAGGTCCTCGGTTCGATTCCCGGTGCTGGCATGTATCTATGACTTTGTTTAATTTCAAAGTTACGTACATTTGTGAATTTGCAGTAGCAATACCACTCGCTGACGGTGAAGGAAAACATCGTGAGGAAACCTGAGCGTATGAGGCATTTATACCCTAAACGCAAAAATCGCCAACCCGCATTGAGCACGCGTGGTGATTAAGCTCGAACTCTCTCTCAGAGAAGGCCTTTGCCCAGCTAGTGGGACATGTACGATTGTACAGGCTACATCTTACTTTTTTATACATGCGCGTAACAGTGCACTTCGAAGTCATGATATTATATTTCATTACATTTCATACCGCGTGATATTACATCATATCATGACACCAAACATGACACATGACAATTCAACAAACGTCATACTTAAAACATGACAATTCATTAGAGTACAATTCATTCATTTTATTAGGTACACCAAATGATATGAAGCAGCGCCGTATAAGGCTAACTAGCGCCACCAATGTTAAAAAAATCATATCTTCCTTTAGAAGAAGTTTCTGAAAAAATCCTAAGATGAGCCTATGCGCCATGCTTTTCTAGATTTTTAAGTGTAGATACCCTCATCGAAATTTACTTTTAAGCTAAAAAAATTTCGATGACCACCAAAAGCGGCCGTTTTTGGCGGTAATCGAATTTTTTTTAGCTTAAGACTAGAAATTGAGTTGGGTATCTACACTTAAAAATCTAGAAAAGCATGGCGCATGAGCTCATCTTAGGATTTTGTCAGAACTTCTTCTGAAGGGACATATGATTTTTTCAACATTGGTGGTGCTAGTTAGCCTTATACCGAGCCTTAATCTGCCTCGAGCGGGATAAAGAATAGTGTATCGAGATTCAGCTTCGGCTACAAAAAGTCCATCTTGCCACACATATTGCAAAACAGCACTTGACACCATTACGATAAAGCTCTCAATGCCTTAAACTTTTGTAAGCTCCCGTGTCATTTGTAACTTTTTATGCACACTCACAGTAGACGTAACATTTTCCAACAATATTTATAGATCAGACTCTCGAACGCTCGTAAGACTTCTTGTTTACAGCTCGGCTACAATAGCATTACACAATATGAAAGCGTGTGCTCACGCACACAGACAAAACTAGATGAGTGTAGTTATCGTATCGAAGTACCTGTATTGTCCATTGTGTTAGCGCCTTGGGCCATTGTTCGTGAGTGTACACAAGCGATCGATCCACACCCTCACATAGAGAGTGTTATGTTATGACTTTCAACATGTGTTGATATAAGCCCCGTCCAAGACGCTGGAGGAAAATCGCACTATTGAGTAAATGACCGCTCGGGAACACTGCTGGTGAGAGTACCCATGTACTGTACATGGACCAAATAGTCTGAGTAGACGCTCAGATAAGTACAGTTTCCTTTCTAGAGTTTCAACGCTTACTTAATCGGTTGATATTATTTGCAACCGCTGCCTGACTGCACGTGAGGTTGGAAGATTTAGACCTTTTGAATGTCGAAATTTTTATACTTAGGTAATAATCATCTTGGACCTTTTTAAATGTCGGCATTTTTACACTTAGGTAATAATCATCTTCGATTTTTTTTATCGGCATTTTTATACTTAGTAATTCATCTCTCCAATTTTCTTTCTTGGCAATGTCACGTTATAGACATTTTTATACCTAGTCATTTTTCCTGATAGACCTAAGTCGCCAAAAGGGTATAAAGCTCGCAAAGGTAAACGATCATAACACTGGGTAGTGATTTAAGTTACCTACTCTTACCAATCAACACGATTGGAAATTTGGTTCGTAATAGACATGTGTAGGTAATGCTCGTAATATTACAAAAGACATATTACACAACGGTGTCATGAAATATTACCCATTACACGAGAGAATAAAGCATGGCACATAGCATTTCATTACACTAGATGCCATGAAACATGACATCATGGTATCTCTTCATTGCAGACATGAAACATGACATCATGGTATTTCTTCATTGCAGAGATGAAACATGACATCATTGTATTTCTTCATTGCAGACATGAAATATGACATCATGGTATTTCTTCATTGCAGACATGAAACATGACATCATTGTATTTCTTCATTGCAGACATGAAATATGGCATCATGGTATTTCTTCATTGCAGCCATAAAACATGACATCATGTACAGTTCATTATTAATTTTATTTCACCAGGGGCCTTAGCCTGTAACGCAATGGTGCCAAAATGGGCTCCTAGTTGACAGCTTCAATTACGATTTATTAATGCTGTCTGTTCTTTTATTTAATGCTTTTGTAGTAGGTAAAGGAAAGAATATTCTGATTCGAATTCTAGAGAATTTGTTCTTTGGTTGTAGGAGAAAAAACGAGGAAACCCCGGTTTTGACCTTCTGCTGAGATGCCATCAGCCAAGGTCGCATCCCATTCTCATACCGCGCGCATTATACTATGAAAAAATTGTGATCCTTGTTAGTTGAACGAGCGAGCGAAGTTCTCCGAGTCTACTGGAACAATCCGGCGTTTGTATGTATGTATGAATGTATGAATGTTCGTTCGACGATAACTTGAGTAAATTTAGTCGGATCGTCGTGAAATTTGGTAAGCGGGTAAATGAGCCAAATCGGTCGAGGGGTTACTGAGATATGGGGTCGCGCGAGTTCATAGTTCGGGGCGAACCACTAGTTAATGTTATTATTGGGGCAACCGTTAAGCGTTGCAATATTTTGACGATCAATTCGGCTATGTGTGTGGGTGGCGTCTGCTTGCTTACACTACACGGGACGGACTGTGGCTGTGTGTATGTGGTGCGAGCGGCTGCACTCGCGCCTTATAAGGAGCTATGGAGATTATCTGGCGTGGTAGAGTGAGTGTGTTGTTGTTGCTCTGCCTCTCTCGCACGATGAGTGTGAGAAGTGGTGGGCGGCCGGCGGACTGACGCCGTTGCACGGGCGAATTAAAACCTAATTGTTAATATAATAAGGCTTATTTTTAACTTTTTGAGGCGGTTCAAATCCTTGCTCCAAAATAATAATATGTCACGAGTTATGAGCGCTGACCTTGAAGTAACTTTCTGTTGAGTCTGTTTGGCGGGGTACGTGAGGGGGGCAGGGTGACCAGATTTTAGCTAACTCGATTCGCCTAATTTTGTCTTTCGAGTAGCCTAAATCGCCTAATTTTTTTTCTCGTCTACTTAGCCTAATTCGCCTATCTTTTTGAGCCTAGAAGCCCAAATTTAGCCCAAAATAAAGAAGAAACTTAAAAACAGACATAGAAAAAATAAAAATGAAGTTTTTATTCAATGCATTAGTTTTGCTTTATTGTAGTCTCGGAAACTGAAATATTAACTTAGCAAAAGTTAACCGTCACAAATAGTCACAATCGGCGGGAGAATCCTCCGTTCCACGTGCATATCATGTTTCGTTAACAAACATTTTAGGGAATAATCAATCAAAATAAATCGCCGAAATAAATGCGTACTATTCCTGAGATAGCCTAAATCGCCCGTTCCCAATTTTTAGGTAGCCTAAATGGCTACTGGTAGCCGATCGGATTTTATGGCCGCCATTTGACTCCCTGAGGTAGCCTAAATGGCGACAATTCGCCTAGTCTGGTCACCCTGGAGGGGGGACGGGGGGACGGAGGGGCAGCGATCGCCGGCGAGCGCCGGCCCGTGATTGGTAGATCAGTCGCTCTATCTTCTAGATACAGTCACGCACATCGTTTTTTGGTTTCGTCCCAGTAAGAATGCCGAAACAAAATGTGTTAAAAAGACAGTTCACAAAGATGCAAAAAAATTATTGAGAACAATACGGATTGAGATTATTTTTCATTGATTGTACACACGACAGCACGTCAGACTGTACGCTTTTGTTGTAAAGTCGCCCGTAACGTAACTGAGTAGAGTGCTAGCGTGTAAACTTGTAAAGGTCGACATGCTGGTGCTGTCGTGTGTACACCCGTTTTATCGTAATGTCGTATAAAATAATTGTATAGAAAACTATTTAAAAGAGTGCAAAATTCACAAAGAATACTGTCAATCTGTTCAGTCAGTTTCTCCGATTTGTATAGTATCTCACTCAACTACACCGTGTAAATGTAAAAAAACTGTAAAAAAAATGAATTTCCCGCCACGCTGCTATCGTCTACCCTTAAAAAATATCCATGAATATTGCCAGTCCTAAGCCTGGAACAACCCTTTCTTTCTTTCTACATTTCATGCAGTATAACTAACTAGAGGTTTGCCCCGAACTGTGAACTCGCGACCCCATATAAACTTAACACCCCCATATCTAGGCAACCCCTCGACCGATTGGTCTCATGTTCGAACTTAAAAATTCTCTTTACCTTATTTACCTGCCTACCAAATTTCGTGACGATCCGACTAAATTTACTCAAGTTATCGTCGAACGAACATTCATACATACATACATACACATACATACATACATATATACATACATACAAACGCCGGATTGTTCCAGTAGACTCGGAGAACTTCGCTCGCTTCGCTCGCTCGTTCAATTATCCAACTTGGGTTGCAGTATGAAGGGAAATCAACTTTATCGTATATACAATAATTTATACATACGACAGCACGTCGACCCTTACACGCTAGCACTCTACTCGGTTACGTTACGGGCGACTTTACAACAATCATTTTATTTCAGGACGTGCGCTGAATTGTCATATTTCATGACGTGTCATGTTTCATGTCATCTGGTGTAATGAAATGAATAACTGTACTGCAATGAAAGTGTGCTGAAATACCATGTGTCATGTTTCATGTCATCTGGTGTAATGAAATGAATAAGTGTACTGCAATGAAAGTGTGCTGAAATATGACGTGTCATGTTTCATGGCATGTCATGTTTCATTTCATGACGTGTCATGTTTCATGGCACGTCATGTTTCATGGCAATGTCATGTTTCATTTCATGACGTGTGCTGAATTGAATTGTCATGTGTCATGTTTGGTGCCATGATATAAGGTAATATCACGCGGTATGAAATGTCATGAAATATATCATGACTTCGAAGTGCACTGTTTTGCGCATGTCTAGTTCGTAACGGATCAAACCGCCGTTATTTTTATTGGTAAAATAAATTACCCTGTGAGCGAATATCGCAAGAAACTTAAAGTTTATGTGGTTGGGAATGTTGCTTAGCCGGTAGCCCCCTTACATTCCCAAAACAATCAACATGATATCTCAATAACAGCGTAATCCCATCATCAACTCACTCTGAGTCATTACGTGACATTACTCAGGCCGCCTCCCTTAAATCGACAATATCTGTAGCGGCGCGTGGCGACTAATCCTGCCTAACCCCCTTTGGGCTCGCGTGAGAAGCGACCAAAATTGACACGAGTGTGATAAAGCAAGGAGAATGGGCATTGTCAAATCATATTTTTTATTCTATAAATCGAAAATATAGACCAATCTAAGAAACTAATTTGAATATTTTCTTAATTTTTTATGTAATTATTTTTCTAAAAGTTTTGTCTATGACGTCACCACTGGTATTATGTTCTAAGTTAATTGCATTCACTCATGCTTTTAAAAAATAAAAATATTTTGACGTTTGACAAATTGCAGTGTCAAGTCAACAGATTTGAGTTATTTGACACTTTTGACAGTTGTTGTTGCTGTCGAATGTTTTTTTTTTATATTTTAGGCAATGGAATTACCGCATTAGAGCCAATGATGACGTCATAGAAAGAAAAATGAAGTAAACCTTTTTGGCGATAAATATTTATAATCCGTTTTAATTTTACTTATTTAAACTCCTTATAGTAATCAGTATCCCTATTCCTCGAAATGGTTTTCAATTTACGACAATCGATGCCTCCCTGATCAATGCCCATTGTATGAAGAAGAGATACAGCGTCTCGGAATCGCCTTTCAGTGAAATAGGATAGGATACTTATTTTTGTTCGATTCGCGCCCTTGTGCCGCGCGCGGTAAGAGCTGTCATGGGGTATCCTAGATTGTGGCCGATCGTACCATGTGTGGTGAGTGGTGAGGCCAAGCAGGTGAATTTGTAGGTATGTAGCACGAAGTATTACGCATGTAATGCGGCGTAAAATAGCACAAGATACGGAGAGTGGGTTTTGCCATTTACATTCGCTTTCCCAAAGTTTGACAAGTGGCTCTACTACTACCGACTGTATTGCTAAAACATCCTCTTATTTTTTTATGTAGCCTCCAAAGTGCCCACTGCTGGGCAAAGGCCTCCCCTTTTTCTTCCACACCTCTCTACCCTGGGCTGCCTCTTGCCACCCCGGCAAAAAGGCGCAAAAAGGGCTTCTTTGCCTTAAATTATTATTTCTTTAAAATATTTGATTATTCGACACAATGTAGAAATTCGCTTTTGGGCCTTTGGGACGAGAAAAAGAAAATGCGGGGAAAAACAAGTGTCAAATAGATTTCCCTCCTCGGTCCACCCTCCGGAATCACCGCAAGGGGCCAAGCATGAAGCAAGCGACAGAGTGGTACCCGATTTCACCAAACGGCTTTTGGGGAGCTTGTAAACACCCTGCGGTATGTTCGCAATGGTATTTTTGTATAACTAAGACATAAGGCTGAATTATTGCAAAAGACGGACAGTGATCGTCTCTTGTATTAAATATTTTAGTAAGTACTAGGGCCTAGGCCTAACACCCTATGATGACTTATGAATAAAACATGTTACCGCAAACTGTCATAAAATGTAATAGACATTTTTACCGCCAAAAGTGACCGTTTTCCACATGTCTAAGTTTTTTTATTTTATAGGTTTTAGGATCTAGATCTTAGGTCCTAAAAATTGCTAAAGCAAGAATTAAGAACTTCGAGGGAGATCCGTCTTTTGCCAAAAAAAAATATGCAAAAGGTAGATGTCTTTTTTTGTGTGCCTTATAGGCTAGGAAAGGGGGTAGACCTTAGTTCCCCCGAACTTTGCAATGTTACAGTATCTTAAATTACTAATAGCCAACTTGTTGTAGACGTATTTTACTATTTGTCCAAAATATTAGTACCTATAACCGAAGCATTTTTTTTAAACTCTTAAACTCTTTGAGTCCGTCCTTAGGCGTGAGCGAGTGTTGGTGGAATGGGGGAGTCCCACGATTGATATTCCGCCGAGGGCGATAGTTGAAAGTTAACTCCTGTTCCGTGTCAGTCTGCACTCTATTAGGTGACGTCTTAATGGGGGTTAAGTGTGGCGGTTAATTAATTTTATTTGTCCGGATTCCTGTTGTATTCTACGAAGAGATTGGTTGATACTTGTTTGAAGTTTTTGCAAAAAGAAAGCACGCAAATTGACGCGACGCCAAAATTTTTATGGATGGAAAAAAAGGTACTTGCAAAATTACAATTTATAACTATTTATACAACTTATGCATACATTATTTAATTTATTTAAACATTTAGTCTGCCCTCGTTTTGCTTATAGGTATACAACCGTAGTTATCTAAGATCTAGACTATATTTCAGTAAACATTGATCTTTCAAGGTTTCTGAAATTAATTGTTAACAGAGTTATAAGCTCGCCAGATAAGAATTTGAAGTAGCAATATACGATTCGCAAATTGTGAACCTACGTACAGTCGGCCACAGTCTCAGATACCCCTTTTTGTTCGATTGGCGCCCTTATGCCGCGCGCGATAAGAGCTGCCATGGGGTATCTGAGATTGTGGCCGACCATACATATCATGAGAAAAGCTGAGACATTACTCCATTCAAATTTTATTATTATTATGAAAGGTGCCCAGCTAGTGACACATGTCCTACTTATTTTCCAAGCTCGGCAAGCAATGCATTGATGCAACAAAGTACCACCAAAGTGATCTCTATCTATCTATCACACAATACAATGTTCTAAGTATATTATATTTTTCCTTGTTCTCTCATAATATCACTAATTTTACACACACACCCTCAGACACACAAACACACACCCTCTCACACACAAACCCTCACACCCACCCTCACACACACACACACTCACACACACACAAACACACACACGCACACACACAAACACACACACGCACACACACACATACTCACTTACTCACAAGAGTCCTATAACCAAAACTGCTATTGTTATTTTATTTTTTATTTTTTTAAGTTTTGTGAACAGTAAATAGTGAAGTTTATTAGGTACCTATAACAATATCACAAAACATATAAAAAGTAGTCTGGCTTCCCATAGCACAGGGAATCCTAGTTTGGGAGCCAGGACATTCACCTGCAACCTTTGTTTAACCAATAAACTATTTCATTTCATTTCATTTCTATCTACCGTGGTTTGCATTGTCAACGTTTCGTCAACGTACGTATCTAATTTCCGTGTCCTCAATTCCTGACAATCGATTAACGTGATTGCCACTTCCATTTCATCAAGCGATTTCGTGATAACTTTATTAATAATTTGTCGAGCAGGGCGTGAACAATGGGGATAAATGTTCGGAAGTCTTTGCTAAATAATCCTTTCAGTAGCCAAAGACGACCCTCTGTCAGCTTTTGGCACAAAACAACGAGTAACAGAAGGTCCTCTCACATACAGAATGACCCTTGACTGTAAATAGCATAACTCTTAAACTATACGTTTATAAGTATAACTAAAGTTTTTTTTGTAAACGATTAGTTTAGCCAAAAAAATATTTTATTGAACCAGTGAAACTGGGCCACCCTGTATATTAATTTGGTATGTGAAACGGTTCTTGAGTTAATAAATATGACGGTATGAGGTGGATCGTAAAAAGTGCACGTAAGGAAAGTGTGCTGAAAGTTTAAATCTGAGCTTTTGCTGAATAGATGAAATATTTTTTTTATTCCTCTAAATTACAAGAACAAGATTACAAGATTAGTTGATGTTACATATCACATACACCCTAAAGGCAGGCAGACCTAGTGTGTAGGTACTTACATTTAATGTTGGACGATTGGGAATCTACGAGATAGAAAGATAGCGAAAATTATAAAATTGAGAAATGTATTGGCAATATTCTGTGAGTGAACAGAATTGTGAAGCTAAAGAAACTTTTTATCTGCACAAATTGTACTTCGTTAGGCGACTTACTGCCGGTTTCTGAATTGAGAAATTCGCTAAGCAAATGGGTAAGTATCGTCCTGTCTCTGCAGATTTCTCACAAAAGAGCGTGACAGAACGATAGTTAAGTATTTGCTTAACAAAATTCTCAATTCAGAAACCGGGCCATAGACTTTGTAAGAGAAACAAACTTTGATTTTCAATTATCATTTTGTACACCCTCTCAGCCCAGATTTTCCGGTCCTGTGCCACCTCCCACCACTCCGGCAAATATTTGTCTAGACCGTCTTGCCATCTTCTTCTCAACCGGCCTTGTCACGCATCTTAATTAAGTCTCAGAAAAGAAAAAATATTCTAAATCACCGTTAGAGTGCTGGTAATTCCCGCTTTTCAGCTACAAAAAATATTCGGTATTTTATACAAAAAGTATCTTCTGTACACTTAAATCTCTAATTTGAGCCATAGACTATAGAGCACGGGGTGCAGTTATTAACCCTAAAGCGGCGTTGTGGGGCGGAGGGCGACACGCGTACTGTCACATTCACAATATCGCTCGCTTGATATAGTTTATTATAATATTTTTCGCTCCATATTGTCCCCGGTTTCGGTGGCATTTCAATCATTTACACTAGGTGGATTTTTTTGGAACTAGATGGAAAGTTTAATCAAAAAATGTTGTAGAGATGATGCATTGTAACAATTTTTTTCATTCTGTTATACGTAAGTTTGGGTTAGGTAAGAAAGGTTTATTTATCGACGAATTGAACTGTTCACAATATCTTATACATTTTCGTTGCAGTCGCCCGGGACTTCAGCTATCTAGCAAAAAGGCGCTCGCATTTACAGGTTGATGTGCCATCTTGCGTATCTGCTGCCCTAGATGCAGAAAGGTTTTGATTATTTATCAATACTTTTTTTCAATTTCTGTAACCCAGTGAATGAAAAAACCATGAAACCGGCTCGTTTTCAATTTTAAATATGAGTTCTCAAAACCACACCGTGTGTCTGAGGGGCGCGATGTAAAATCGTCGCCGGCGTCTGTACGACAATAAATCATGTAATTTACCGACGCGCCCCGACCTCCGCCAGAGGCGCACCGTCTATGGGTGGCTTTACTTTATTACTGTCACAGTAACACGCGGTTATTACTGGCTTTACACCAGGACATGACAGTTTACATTCATTTTATTAGATTTACCTTCTGTGGTAGCTGTCACAGTTTGGTACATGGGTTTAACATTGTCCTCATCACGGCAAGACTTATTCCGCGCATACTCTACAGGATGTTAAAAGACCGCCAACAAAGCGGGAAACCACGCATTGTCCTCATCATACTGAACATTTTTGCCCAAGGAACTATACCTGGGAAATCAACGGTTTCCGAGATAATGAGGATCAAAGTCGAACTTTTCAAGCTTTTTTTATTTCCGAAATTTGCTTAGTATCGAATACTTAACATTTCTTTTCAAGAAGCCATATCAACATTTTGAATATTTCTTGCATAAAACGACGTTAAAATTGCAACCCGCAATGTATTCTAAACATCGGCACGTCGAGCGTAAGTAACACAACTTTATGTCAAAGCTTATGCAGTATGACTTCTCTGCGTTAGACTTCCATTGCGTGATAAAATATTTTCCAAAATTATAACCTAAAAAACCAAAATCATTTCCCGGCAATAATTTATCGAAAAAGTACTTTGTTTTGGTGTCTAGTATGCGTACCTTTCGGGTCTGTCGGCGGTCTTTTAACACCCTGTATACCCTAATGAAAAAACCATCCTGGGAAGTATGTAATAATAATATTGAAATTGTTATTTACGCATCAAAAATTGGCGAAAAACCTGTATTTATTTTTAACAAAAAGTGTGCATCGTATTCTCGCACATAACCGCTTATGATAAAAAGCACCAAAATAATTTCTTGTAAATAATTAATTTCTGGTGTACAATAAATTATTATCTCTCTCTCTATCTCTCTCTCTCTCTCTCTCTCTCTCTCTCACCAGCGCGTTTTTCGGAATTTTTCGCAAGTTAGAAATGTAGAAATTGCACCAAGTCCAAAAAAACAATCAGTGCTAGCGGATTTACTATCAAAACCGATCTCTCGAACTTTGACTTCTCGGCCATATTTGATTACCCGTCCTCCTTAACCCTCCCGGAACCAGGCTGGCATTAATTACCATCTCGGCAATATCTCAGCCGATGTGTTCCTTGATGAACTCGCTGAGAGGCGGTCATAAAGCCGGGAGACTCAGCAGCGCCATGTGGCCCGGGCATTACGTTCGACATTCGCGAACAATTAAAATTATCCGGCGTAATGGTGCTGCGAGAGAATTACCTCTTGGCAGCGTAGAGTTGGGAAGGGTTAGAATCGTCTTTCTAAGTATGTTTTAGGATCTGTTAGACTCTTTTCCTGAAAGGAGATACAGAGGCTGGACTTAAAAAGGCAAATGCATTTTGACAAGAATTACTCTCATTAGAAGAGTAGGTGAAGAAGATCATGGAATTGTTTACCAGCATCTTTTCTGAAGATTATCAAGGCAAAATAAAGAGACCTAGCGCATAGAATTTTTAACCCAAAAATTATGGTAAATAATAATATCACTTTTTTTTTTCTTTCCATCAACCAATGTTAGTTGACTCAACTACATATTTACTCTACCCGAGTACTCGAGACTTTATCTACATTCTTCCTAGATCTCTGGCCCAAAAGTAGCAAAGACGTGCGCCGGAGGACGTTTCCAACAATCGTCAGCGCCGTCGAAGATGTGATTGGCGCCCTATTTAATTAATTCCCGCCCTTCCTAATTAATAGCAATAATTCCGCTCTGTCGTCTTAACATCTAGCAGATGACGTCACAGACCTTGAGCAAAACTCAGGCGATTTCGTTTAGAACAGTCTTTGGAGAGAATTCACTTGGGGTCCACTCGAAAGTGCCGTAAAGATGATCTCTAATATGTAGTTCCGAATCGATGCACGCCTTTGCGAAAAATATTAGAGTGGTGCACCATTTCGAAAATTAATTGGACCGAAAACCGCTGTATCGAAAGATCTTGCCACGAACGTAACTTTTTCTTTTGAAGTAATGTGTTTTGTTGGCGGTGTGGTAACCAGCGTTGCCAGAATGTTACAAAAGTAACATTTTACGTTACTTTTGACCCTCTTATGTTACCTCCATGTTACACGTCGCAATATGTTACTTTTGTGTTTCTTTTTAGATTTTCCAGCAAACAAAAAATTCCACCAGTTCAAATTAACTTTCCCTGAAATACTCAGCAATATTAAGTTAAAATGATTTTATTGGGCCAATAAATCTCCGACCTCTCTATCATTGTCTATGTCAGTGGTTCTTAACCTATGGTCCGCAGACCACTGGTGGTCCGCGAGGGCCTCTATAGTGGTCCGCGGGAGGGTCCTGCAGTCCAGCGCACATAGCGATAGTTGTCAATAAATGTTGATTTTGAAAGTCATGTTTGAATAAGTTCCCAATGAATAAAATAACTGAAATTTTCGTGCGCGCTGGCGCGCGCTCTTACTCCCTATTGGAAAATATTTTTAACCTCCAAAGATCCGCGTGACTGCAGATCGCGCTAAGGAATTACCGAATGTGCCAGATTTTGACAGGATAATACAATAAATAGCCTATATACGTAACCTGCGGCAGGCTCCGATGTAAAGTTGCGGTCTTCAGTTCAATACGCAAAAAATAATAAATTGTATTAGTATCAAAACCCTTAATCGAGTAGTCAGTGCTCACTCATAGTATAATGTCGTTAGCCCATGTCAAACCGCACGTAGACTATATTTAGGTTAAAATCAGTGAATTTTCAAATTCGCTACGCGCGTGTCTTCTATTCAAAACAAAGGAATTCTCCAGTATGAAATGTAAGACTTAAATAAGTTAATTTTCAGCCGCGCTGGGTGCGTTTGTTCAAATAATAGCTAAATAAATCTTCATCATATAATTAAAAAAGGAAAAAACTGTGAATTATCGGGCGCGCTGCGTGCGCATTTTTCACGCACCTACCACACGTCCTTAGGAAAACTTGATTTTTAAGAGTTAAATCGTAAAATTTTCGGGCGCGCTGCACGCGCTTTTACAAACAAATGAAATCTTGATGATATTGACGGATTATCTGGCCATCTTGCGGCTTAAAAAGGGTAAAATCGGTGAATTTTCGGGCGCGCTGCGCGCGCATTGCTATCGCCTACCAATTGAATCTCCATAATAATTTTAGTAAAATTGGTGAATTTTCGCGTGTATGTTCCATTGTTCCAAAACCGACTCATATTAATTTCTTGTATTCAACTTACTTACATACATTATACTTTAGGTCAGGTGAAACAATTTCATGTGAAACACGATGTACCTTGGATCTGGTGGTCCGCACTAAGAAAAAAATTATCAAAGTGGTCCGTGGTCCAAAAAAGGTTAAGAACCACTGGTCTATGTGAATCACAGTGAATAATACAATCGATAAAAAAAAATGTGTATGGGCACAGCCTTGTATGGGTATTTGGAAGTTGATGGTATTGATGGCGTTTTTTCATATTCATTGATGTTGTCATCAGGTTGTAGTATTGAAAGACATTATTAAATTGGTTGGTATATTAGACACACATCATTATTATTTTTCAGCATCGCCACGCCAGTCGATTATTCGATAAACAATAATTATAAGATTTTTTCGAAGTTTAACAAAATAAATGGGACAAGAAACTTATTTTACTTTTTCTGTAATAAACTGCCATAATAAAGTATTGTATCATTTTCCACATTAAAAAAGGTTATGTTACTTTTCTCGAGAAAATGTTACGTTTTGATCTGTCTCGTGTTATATTTGACTATGTGCCACTGGCAACACTGGTGGTAACAGCATCACTAGGAACCTGGTTTTCGAATAGCAAATCTAGCCAATACTTTGGTAGATTTGGCAAACCACATTTAAAACTCAAGTTTGGTTAAGTTTGGTCATTCGCTTTAGATTGTCGGTCTTAGGTTGATTCTCTTCTTTTGTGACTATAATTTCATAGAAAAACAGCTTTTTCTGTCGATTTGAAGTAGCTCCCTTCTCGCAACTTTTCGGGCCCGGCATTCGATTATTAAATTGTTACGCAATAGCTGGAGAGATCGACTTATTTTGTCGTAAAAGACTGAGAGGTAGGTTGATAGAGTACACTTCGCTGAGTCTGGGAAGAATATTTTTTTTAGCTGGTCGAGGTTGAAAGTTGGCTTTTTTTTTTTTTCGCTAAATGTTTGGGTTTTTTTTTATCGTACAAGCCTCGGAGCTTTTAGGCGGATGGTTGTTTAGACTCCGCTGATCACGACTATACATTTTAAAATACTTAGACCAAACATTAGACCGTTGGTCCCGGTTGTTGTTGATCAAAGGCCCTTGAAGGCGGCCTTAAAACTCTGACACCAGGGGTGGTCACTACCTCACACGATAACCTACCTACCTGCGAAACATTTACACTTTCAAAGTCGAACAAAGTCGAACAAAGTCGAACAAGTCGAACTACATATTATTCGCCAGCTCTCCAGCTACAATGCGTAGGCAACTCGAGAATAGAGTTGTAGAGAAACCTCACAAGATCAAGACTCCCCTAATTAGAGGGACAAAGGGAGCTTGTCTCAGTCGAAACGGGCCTACTTTTGCTTTGAGGCCCTATGAGTGACTCCTTCGAAGTACGTACCCGTTAGGGCTCACATTCTGATCCCTATAGATTGATTTACAAGATTTTTGCGGTGAGGGTTGTGTTTTTTTTTTCATTAATTTTAACATCGCAGAGTTTATAATAAAAATATTCGCCAAACTGCTTAGCAGTTTGAGAGAAAGAAAGACCCACTAGCAAAGGCCTTGTGAAGACCTTTGCTAGTGGGACACTACATCTTCTTACTTGCATTAATTTGTGGATCTGATCGTTAGCGTAGGCCAAGTTGTGTGTGTCGAATAAATTAGCACTAGTTCGGTTTTTATCAATATTTAGCTCTAATTCTTCCGAATGGGATCAAATCACAGTGTGCAATTGAAAAGATACCTTACGAGTGTTTTAGGGCAGGATCAAAAGGTCTTTGTTTTATCTCCGAGACACGGCGTGCGTGGGCACCTCGCTGGCTTCGTTTCTTTTGAGCCCGTTAAAGGTGACACGCCTTTTGCCCTTTTCAAACCTTTATTCTTCTTATTTGTTTGTTCTGGCAATTTTCTAAAGAATTGTTTTTGTGTGACATACGTACGTGTGGGTGGGCGTATGGAGTGCGTGCTAAAGAAAATACGAAATACTGAGAAATGTTTTGTTATCTTTTTTATTTTCATGATTTGGTTCACAATAATAATATTTTTTTAAAGCATTTATTGACAACGATAAAAAACGGGAATACAAATTAAGTTACTGTACACAAGATAGCATTTGGAACTTGTGTTGAGTGAATCCTAATGGACGGACTACCCTAACAGTGCTATGATTCCGTACCTATAAGGCCAAACCCCACCTTCTGTACCCACCGAGCGCATGGATTGGGAGCCAAAATGTCATAATCATAAACATCGCCACTTTACGAGCGCACGAATGACGTGCGCGACGAAAACCGAACTGGCACTCGACTGATCGAGTGTCTCCGACTTTATGACAGAAAAAGGTTTGAAAAAACCGACGCTGTCAGTCTTGTTAGTAACGCACTTATGTCGCGCTAAGACCACCGAGGATGTGGTGACTCTTCAAGTTATGTGTTTCACATTTCTTAAGTTGTAAGTTTCTTAAGTTTGACCGGGTGTTATAAGTTTGACCGTCTGTCTGTGTGTGTCTGTCTGTGGCACCGAGACAGATTTCGAATCGGTGTTCAGCCATTTATAAGATATGCTTATTTGAAGCTTAAATGTCAGGGGTATTGTAATCATACATTCCATGACTTTGCAAAATCATGTAGTTTTCCTATCATTTTGTCCTAAGACAAAATATCTTATCGATTTTATGGACGATCGAAAAAATACATCCCGAACAAAGCGAAGCCGCCAACATCGACAATGAACATGACCTATTAATTTAATCTATATCCGAACAATATTTGTGTAACCCAATAACATAATAGTCCTTCGTCCACGGTTCTACCATAAAATGTGAGAGAACAGAAAGGGTACTTAACGAGTGATTTGCGAAAAAAGTTTAATTTAAAAAATATAAATATAATTTAAATGAAATGATTTAAAAGTTTGTCGCAATAATAATTTTAATATAATAAAAAATATTACAAATTAAACTCATTCTCACTTGTTCATTCTTTCAAAGATTTATTGAAACGCCCTTGAAGTTCTCCATTCAGTCGTCTGCCTCGAGCTCTCTTTCCCTCCACCATAATTTGTTTTTCCAGGCTATCAGGTCCTCTACGGGCTTTGTGTCCAAAGAACGTTGAGATACGTCGTTGACATAATATGATTGAGAGTGGAGGGCGTGTTTTCAGCTCGTCGTTTTCAAGGTACTACTGAATGCGATTGCGAAGGAAATCATTTCAAATAACTAGACTGAAAGCGAACTTTCTGTATTTCGTTTTGTGATTTAACAGTCCCTAGCTTATCATCAGCGCAATTGCATGAAATATTATCAGTGCATAAACGCGTTGACGCCCTCGCGACATATGCACCTCACCCCTGCGCTTTTACCCCACAGTGCGCGCACAAAAACGCCAATATCCTACAGCTTTCCCACCTCATTCGCGGTATTGAAGTGACGCTTTATGATATCGCTTTAAATTCGTTAATGTTCCGCTAATTTACCGCTCGCTTTGGGAGGGCGCACAAAGCGTGACAGACGAACGGACAAAAAAATGTGACATCTCTATATTGGGGCTAGAGCTCGCGGATCTGCTGTTTAATGTGAACACGCCTTTATGCTGCCGCGGTTAATTTTTTTCACCGTTGTCTGTAATGTTCTGTGACGCTAAGGTTGAATGAAGGTCGCCCTAATAGACATTGTAAGAGCCTACATTGAGCAAGTCTAAATATGCACGTTAAGGTGAAAACCTAGGCACAACTAGTGGCCACTTTTAGCGATAAAAGATTTTATTCGTGGGTTCTAGGATCTGGAATCTTAACTTAAAGTCCTAAAAATAACGAAAAACGCATCCAAAAAGAAGATATGATTTTTTTTCCATTGGCGTTGGCGGCGTTAGTTGTGCCTAGGTTTGGGCCTTAACAGTTAAAATTACTAGCACCCTTTTAATTTTGATTTTCTTATACTTAAGCCAAGTGATGTATAAAGTAAGTATTTGCTATCATAGAGGGGAAATCGAACTTTTCCTTTCAAACAATAATCGACAGGTCTACCCACTGCGTTGCCCACAACTTCAAGCAAAGTTTCAACGGGCGAAGTAATATTAAAAAACCATTTAAACTACAGTACAAACAGCCCCCGCCCCGGCGTCCTTACATCAAGCTGTCCCATTAAGAAGTTAAATTCTTTAATCCGTGCTGCAAACATCGCGGCTCATGATAGAATGATACAGAAAGCCTGCTCAACATGCCTTTCATGACCGCCATATAGCGC
This sequence comes from Zelleria hepariella, assembly GCA_949319315.1. Lineage (NCBI taxonomy): Eukaryota > Metazoa > Arthropoda > Insecta > Lepidoptera > Yponomeutidae > Zelleria > Zelleria hepariella. Next base: position 9,067,749 of record OX439394.1, read on the forward strand.
CCGATAGATAGAAAGAAAGAGAGGTAGAGAAGGCCTCGGAGAAGCTACTTCGACAAAATTAAAGAGAAGGTGGATGTCGGGACGTAACAGGAGGTGAAGGAACTGGCCTGTGACCGGGAGTAAGGGAGACTGCTGCATTGACAAGAGTCTATTTCTTAATGTGATAACCTAGGCACAATTAGAGCCGCCAATAGAAAAAAAAAAAAATTTAATTGCGTTTTTTGCTAAAAACTCGTCATTAGGTTATCAACAATATCTTTTATTGCCAAAAGTGGCCAATTTACAACAACAACTACACGCATTACAACTACAAGTATGGCTCATCAGCTTTTGTGAGATAAAACAACTGTAACTCTGTATTGTACACCAAAGATAAATTACTTTGTTTCTTTAAATCTAATTAGAACGTATAGAGGTACAATTGGGTACGCAAAGTTTTTTGTTCGAAAGTCCGTTATTGGCTTAAACTTATCTTTAGATAATATTGAGAAACTAATTTAAATATTTTTAATTTTGGTCCAGTAGTTTTGTTTTTATGCGCTAAAATGTTTTGTTCCTATGACCGCCAACAGTATGCAGACCGTCGCGTGAAGGTCATAGAACCGTATCTTTGAAACGTTGCAAAATCCAAACTACTAAAGCAAAATAAAAAATATTGAAATTAGTTTCTCAATATTGTCTAAAGATAAGATTAAGCCAATAACGGACTTTCGAACAAAAAACTTTGCGTACCGAATTGGCGGTCTAATAGCAAAGAGCGATCTCTGCCAGAAAACCGTTTGGTCTCGTTTTAGTGTGTCCCATAGCGAGAAGGTCAGAAGTTTAGCGAGAGCGGACCTTCTGAACAGCACTGTTCAGAGGCCGCGGCCTGACCTCTCAGTGCCAAGTGTCATCGTAAGTTTCGCGCCCGTCGTTAAGGGCATCTGCAGCGGGAGGAAAAATTAAACGGTTGCCCTGCACCAACCTTGAGCGAGGAGGGTTCTGTAGGTACGTTCAGCTATAGGATACACCTTTTTAGGGTTCCGTACCCGCATTCTGCCTACGCTGTCTGTCTGCCTGTCCTAACTTTAAAGGGCTGTATCTTTAGAACCGTTATTCAATTTAATTCAAAACTTTTTATTTCGGACGAATCCATAGTGTTATCTATAATGGTAACAGTGTTAGTATTCATTTACATCTTGGTTCTTTTGGTTTGTATATTTTAACTGACATCCAATGCTTAGGAGACTGCTGACGCTGCCGCGTACCCTGCGCAACAGTGAGGCATTTCTGTTACGTATAATAGCAAATAAATCTTGTGTTCGAGCCTCAACAAACATACCTGATGCGCTGCAGTAACGCTAGATAAGTTATAAAGTAATTTATAGGTAGCCAGCTGAAGTTTTCACAGATTAATGTGACATTTCAATCGAATAATAATGTTTATGATACATTTACAATGAATTCCATTTGTCGCTATTAAGAATTCGTTATCAGACCCGAGTTGAGTACGGTACCATAAATGACAAAAAAATTAAGGAAACCTCCGCTGCACTTTTACTTCCTGCGGAACCCAAAAAAATTCGCCCAAGTAGTGGAGGCGTGGGGGCTCGTGATGAGATTTTATTTAACAAAGTCTGTATTAACCCGACGCAATTAGAGAACGTTAACGAGCTACCCGTAATGACTGGCCTATTCTCGAAATGAGAAACGTAAATTGTATATAATCGGCCTGTCTATGTACAAATTACTCATTCAGGCTTTTTCTCAGACAAAGAAAGAGAAAGAAAGTGTTTGTAAAGGTTTATTCTGAGCGGTTTCTGACCTGCCAGCCTATTATCTATTTAAAATAACTTACTGATTTAGACAAAAGCCCAACTTTCGATTGTCAAAAACACGCTTTCGTATTAAGTAACTCTAGATTTTAACATGTGGAAAAAGCATCCACTTCATCCCATATTTGGTCAAAAACAGAGACAGTGTCTATATGACTGTCCTGCTTCCATACAGGAAAAAATCCAATAAGATTTAAGCTATTTTCAATCTTATTTTATACATAAAGGGTCACGCAAGACGGTCAATATTCGAACTATTTATGGTCTTTCTATTTATGTGGCGTATACGCAAAGTATACTAAAGACCTTTAGATTTTTCATGTGACTTCAAGAATAGCCACCTCCTGTACGCTTGTGACACATTCCAAGAGAGTGATGCGAATTCAAAGTCGCCTCGTTTTGAATATTATTGTTATTTGTTATTATTATTACTGCCGAGCTTAGCCCCGGCTTCTTGGCTATTTATTGTTTAATTAGCCCCCGTCTCCTATTGCCGACGTCCGGCTCTAATGGCCGTTTAAAAAAACACCCCTTCCCAAAGAAATTGTTTATGTAATCGTGGAGCGGGCAAAATTAGAGAAGTTTCCGCGGGAGAAATATCATTGCGTAATTCAAAATGTTTCTGTCTCGCAGCGAAATTAAGAGGGCTGAAACGTGAGGGCTTGTTTGTTTCTTGCTTGTTATTTTCAATTGAAATGTCAGACGAAAACTCTTGACTCGTAACTCTTTTCGGGTACTTATCTGTAATTTTGTTCAGAATTATACAATTAGGTAACTCTGTAAGTGAAATACAAAAGTTCGTTTCCTTTCTCGGTAAATTAAGAGAAATCCTTCGTGAATAAATCATGAAAAAGCCGAGCTATCTACCATCAAACCAGTTTAATTTCTTTTTCAGCTACAGCCGGGTAATAAATGAAGAACGACGGAAAGTTCGTTTTACTCTGATGCTCGTGCTCAAAGAACTAAATTCATACTAGACTTACATTTTCGGATTCGGATTGAACACAAAAGCCAAAGGTGGGAAATTGCAGAAAGTTTAATTATGAATAGACAGCTAGAGATACTAGAGTACTCAAGATAAAAATATGTTAAATGTAAAATAAAAAATAAAAAAATATTGCTAGATGTGAGCTGTCAATAAGGGGAAGTGGCTACCCCTGGTGTCAGAGTTTTTAGTATTACAATAATTTAGCAAATTTTCAGTTTATCACGCGGTATTAATCTCGATATTATTATTATTCGTGATAAACGATTATGACTAATTTGTACTGTTTGTTCTTTTATGGCAACTATTTTGTGGCCTCGTCCAATTACGGGCACAATTCAAATTAGAATCGCGGCGGAGCTAAATTGCCGCTGCGAGGAACGATGTAGTTTGAGAATAGTGAAAAGGAAGCACAATAGTTAGGACGAGTGCCTGTCGTTAGGCAAATTGTTAGAATAGCGTGCTGCTTTACTATAGAGAATGTTCAGTCACCTTCATGAGCAACCGCAGACTGGGCTAGTGGCGATCACTAAATCCGACCATTAGTGGCTCAGTAAAGCTAAAGTCCGTTCGCTTAGATAGTGTCGGTATACACGACGGCAATCTTGGTTCTTGGGATAACAACTATTTTTGAAGTATCTGTGATGGGCGCAGACAAATTTATTTCAACACAATGCTAATGGACATTAACTAGAGTTTGCTAACATGTTTTACAAAACCTTCGTCTTTTAATTTTTGGGTCATTCGAAGTTTCGTCTAGAGGCACCTCGCTATCCTCCCACGGACCAAAAAACATTTTATCTACACGCAGCGATCGACACTCAATACAAAATACTAAGTCAAAAGTCACAAGCACAACCTCTCAATACGACGACGTTTGTTTATAGAATGACGAGCGGCGAGCCAAATTCACTGGCGTGTTTGCGCCGCGTCGGCTTCCTTTACTTTCTTTTGTGAAAAGCCGCCGCGCACCAAGGCGGCAAATATCAAAGTGACACTATAATAGCGAACGAACTTTACTAGACGCGGCAATAGTGACCGAGTGATCACGCGAGGCGAGCGACGAAACGCGGCGGCCATATATTTTTTTAAATAAAAAATTTCGTCTTCATCTTGTGACGGATAATAATTCAATCGCATTGGCAGGCACGCTTCTCTTTACATAAACATATCAGAATATCGAAAAACAGTACCTCCCGCATTTTATTCTTCTCCTTTTTTCCCGTTTACTAGGACATTCTTCGATCTATTTTTAAATAACATCACTACATGCCTTTCATTACATTAGGAGGGTAAAAGTGGCTGTACCCTCCCTAAACAACCATCTGACTCTACCACAATGAGCGGGAAGCGTTCTGCAAACCAAATTGGGTTGTTTATTGCACACGGATTCGACATTCAAGCATTTAATTTCGATAAATAGGTGCTTCAGAATTTTGTTAACTGCCGATAAACCTAATTCATAGTGTAATCAATCCGTAACAAGTTAATACTTTATAGACGGACTCTACCTGTGAATTTATAAGGGTATACCATCATTCAGTAAACGTATGCCTTACATTTTTAAGCCATCTTTAACATTTGACCTTTTTTGGAGAACAATCTGGTCAAGGTACCTCTATCAAGTGGGTTTGATCCTGTGTTTGATGAGGCATATTTTTGACTTATTTTCCTACCTATTTTTTATATTGATGTACACTAGTGGTTCGCCCCGAACTACGAACTCGCGACCCCATATCTCAGTAAACCCTCGACCGATTTGGCTCATATTTGAACTTAAAAATTCTCTTTGCCTCATTTACCCGCCTACCAAATTTCATGACGATCCGACTTCATTTACTCAAGTTATCGTCGAATGAACATTCATACATACAAACATACATACATACGTACATACAAACGCCGGATTGTTCAAGTAGACTCGGAGAACTTCGCTCGCTTCGCTCGCTCGTTCAAATATTATCTATTTAACTGATAGTTGGTGGGTTAAATAGATAATATTGTACATCAATAATTTGTATTTTTTATGACTTTTCATGGGTACCATTGTTTCGGCGACAAAAAAATCTATTGTTGTGCTTGATGGACAAAACCAGGCAAACTCAAGGTATCCACTGGGTGCTGCAAAGAAAAAGGACCCTTAAATTGGTGCAGCGAAACTTTTGCTGGTCGGAAAAACGCGTATAAACGCGTGAATTTGAACCTGTGCGAGGTTTCTCTTTATTTCGGTTCTATGGATGAACTTGGATAGAAAACATCGTCAGGAAATCTTGGATATTTTGTTTCAATACATAACTTTATTTTTTCTCTGGCATTCATAATGGCGTAAAGATCCTCATTTTTTTCACCAAGAATTCAAAGGACGGCCATTTTTCCAGAACGTTGCTAGAAAGAGGTAGTACATACTTCTTCTATGTCCTCCTATAATATATTTTCGACAAACAAGGAAAAAGAAAAACAATATAAACCAAGACCACTGGTATCGATAACAATTCACGGGGAATTATTGATGTTATTGCCTTATTCTTTTGACTCCTAACCTCCCTTCGAATCTCACCAATATTACTTGACCTCCGGCAAAACTACGCCCTCGGTACAACACAGGTACACTGGGGTATTTTGGTCTATAGTAACTGAATGTTTACGACTGCTGAAAAAGGCATATTATAATTTGGAATATCTACATTTAAATATACCACCCACTGTGGAGGTGTCTGTCTACTATTGAATTTATTTCAAGGGTTGTGGTTGTGATAAATATAAGTAAGTACCTCAAACACTCAGGCACAAACTCAGGTTTCCTTTTATTCACCATCACCGAGTGGTATATTTTCTTTTTCTTTGTGTGCCATCCTTCTTAATGTAATGACATACCTATTATTTTGTTCTTTTCTCATCATTTTATATTTGTACTGGTTTTAGCAGTCCTTTTTATAGTTCTACAAGAAAAACGTACTTTCGGTTGGAGACCACTAAAATCCCACGCTGTAGTTGTAGAGTAAGGGATGATAGTCAAAGAAAGGAAGGCCAAACTACACTGGTAGGCGGCGGGAGATATGGCTGCACTAAATGACATCGACACCATCTGCTGGATGTCATAAAACTACCCTCGTATCCCCAAATTCGTGTCGCCCTGATAGTTTCCTGTAAGGGGTAAGATTCGACATTGTTTCTGGAGATTATTGGATTGTTGACGTGATATGCTGTGTGAGAAATTTTAAATTAACAAGCTGAGTGAAATTGCATTAAATAATATGAATTTATAAACCGAATGATTTGGGAAAAGGTGGATTCCCACTCTCACAATAGTGAGTTCATTTAAGTTTTTATCTCTTTATGCAACTACCACAATGTAGATAGGTATTTTGGTGGACTCAATTTACTCGGTTCACATTTTTTTACAACATACGAGTTGCTTAATTAGGGAAGTAAAAGAAAGTTACTTTATTTTTTTGTGCGTGATCAGATATCGTAAATTCACGCTTGTATGTTTTCGAATTAATATAAACTCTAACAATCACGCTTTTGAAACCATTTTGTGTCACGTTTTCTTGTGATCAATACCTTAATTTGGATTGTCACATAATTATAAGTCAAAGTGACTTATAGGTAGGATTTGATTAGAAACAAGTTAACATTATATTGAAAATTTCATAACATAAACAAAGTTGAGTTGAAATTTTGAAATCAGATTTTATCTATCAATATCATGCAGAAAACTTTTTTTTATTACAAGACTGTTTAGTCTGTTGCATCTTATCATGACTACAACATAAATAACTACGCTTTTGAACCTTTCATGTATATTCGTATAATATCCAATCGTCCAATCACGATAACGATTTGACCAAAACGCCACATTTATTTAAACAAATAAATCTCCATTCCTATTCACCCCCAAAAAGCTTCGTAATTAAATATCAATACATCTAGCACGCGATAAACAATCTTGGGTCAATTAACGAGTGGAAAATTCAACCTAAATTGCTGTCTTGTTTCCCGTCGACCACAGAGCAAAATATAACAAGAAGGACGGATCTAATATTCTGCTTATTTATAGGCCATATTATTCAAAAATAGCACGTATACTTAGAAACTCGTAGAACGGTATTCGTAGAAGACTAGCGCCCGCCGCCATTAAAAATAAAATCTGCACTCAAACATTTTCTTCTTTTTGGATGCGTTTTAGGGATCGTAGTAGGGATTCTCATTCGATGGCCCATATGTAGCAAAAACACATTAAAAAAGAAGATATGATTTTTTTCATTGGCGCCGCTATTGGACGAGGTACCCTTCTCTTAGGTAGGTACCAGCTTTTTTCGGGCTATATGTCCATAAACTTCCAAACATCTTCCAGCGGAATCTCCGATCTACAGAGGGCACGAACTCTCCGAGATCAGACCTTTGCCCCGTTAGTGGGACATGGAAACATTTCCATGCAAAATTTATTGTTAGCTAAGAGTTCCCACATAGGGAAACCAGGTCTTTTAGTTGTTTTCTATTTTGCCGTCACCTCTATCGTAATATTAGATCTGACTCTGCGGTCAGAATTACCCCCTTAAAGAGGGAAGGAGGGGGGGGGGGGGGTTATGGACATTTGAGCCCCTGGGTACACTTGACCCCTCCCCCTATCTCGCATATACCCCCGACTAACTAATGGTCTAACTTTATTGTGGCATACTTCATAACTAATGTTGATGCCTCGTAAGGGTGCGTGTATACTGACAGATACCTAATAGTATTGTCGGATGAACATGGAATAAATATTAGGAAATTTCATTGTCGCGTGAAGTTTGCAATGGCACCAAAATATAAGTTAATAAAAAAACTGCTTTCTTACAAAAATTTCAATTAATAAAAGAAACACGAAAGTAGGTATTAAAAAGTTAAACTATGTAAGGCCTGTTTTTTCATATTCCTTTAAAGTAGTTAACTACTATTGAGAGTTCACTGAAACAATTAAAGTATCACAAAAAAGTTACTTTAAGTGTCAACTTTTTTGTTAAAATTTATCACTAAAATGTTAAAATTAACTTAAAGTGATCTTAAGTTAATTTTTAACTTTTTAGTGATACTTTAATTGTTTCAGTGAACTCTCAATAGTTTTTACTATTTCAACAAAATTCGTGGCCATGTGGGATGTAGGATTATTTTGTTATGAAACAAAACTCTTGAAAAATATTATTTGACTGTCATCTAAAGCTTTGCACAGTATAGCTCACAATGTTAATTCGCCTTTAAATTACGTCATATTGTCCAAAGTCATGGAGATTACAACATCGATTGTCAACTGTTGATCGCAATTAGATAATAGATTTAACGATTGACGTCCATTTCATGCGATGATTTGACATTATTGTCAAGACTAATGGAAATACACCGAGGGGTTTCGATAAACATTAACTTTCACCTTATTTTATTGCAAATAAAAATGTTTGTTACTTACCCTGTAAGTAACTTTGTAGTAATTTTGTAAATTATTTCGACATCATTTGGTGCAAACTTTTACCCACATTAGATAAGGCAAATAATAATTACTACTCAAAGGACTCTGGTGTTGATAGCACATTTTAAATGGCTTTCAGTTCAATAGCATTCAGCAGACAAAAATAAATTCTATAAGTTGTCGAATGGTTTTTGCGACTGGTCACCTTTCCGTCGTGAACATTTCTCCTTCCACATATATTTATTATCTTAAATAAAATCTAAACTGATATCTGGAGTCTTTTTACATCAATCGCAGTGATCCCCAAACTCCTCTACATTCCACCAGGAAAATTGGTGCCAAACATTTTTCGATCTCCCGTGGTTTCAGCTGTATCATATTGAAACTCCACGTCACCTGACTGTATTTTTAATCATTCCGAAAACTAACTCCTCTACTTCGCAAAGTCCAGTCCATAGTCAACACAGAAAGCTACTACAATATTAAAACCTAAACATTACAAAACGCAAACAGCCACAGACTGCAAACTAACTAGCGAGCGAAGCAAGCGTAGCTGGCGCTCGCGCATAAATTAAATTCAAACATAAACTCAATTTATACAGAGGTACAGCTTATTGGTGATTTGGAGATGTTTTTACTGTACTTACATATTTTTCTTTAGCATTCTGTTAATCATTGACCGAACCAAACTAATTCCTCATGGTAGGTACCATTGTTTGATTTATTTCATGGCAATTCAACTATTCAAGTTTCTGTCAGACGCTGGTCACGCGGGATCTCAATTAAGATCTCAGAAAGAGAACCGAAACTAGCCGGCTACACCGACATAAACAAAAATCTGTGAAACCGATTACTAAATCCAAAATATGTGGTGCTTAAATTCAAGTTTTACGTCAAGTTTGACCGTCTATAGTGACAAACCCCTAAAATTTCATTAAGCCTTTATTGCTTTGATTGATTTTGATATTCACTAATATGTGATTGAAGGGAAAATTAAGGGTAAATTAAACTAACGTTATCTGTTTGTATAGCAGTGTCAATATATTTTATCGGCCAAGTTACAGATGTAAAGCTGCCTAATAAATTACACCGACATTTTACAGAAACCGCCACATGGAAATAGCGACATGTAACTTATGGCACCCGCTTGTGATTGGGCTACTACTGTTTTTTTTTTAGACTTTATGCGCTAATAGTAAGTAAGAGTAAGATGTAGCCTGTACATGTCCCATTAGCTGGGCTAAGGCCTTCTCTCAGAGAGAGAAGGTTTCCTCACAAAAATACGTAACTTTGAAATACCTAAATTAAAGTCATATGCCCGCTCCGGGAATCGAACCTGGGTCTCTCGCTTCCGAGTCCATTGTTCTACCCACTAGGCCACCACCGCATCGCGTTAATAGATAAAAAAACTAGTGGTTCGCCCCGAACTGTGAACTCGCGACCCAAGTTAGTTTGTGTAACTTTTCTATAGCCATTCACGCAGGCGCGCGCGCGCTTTGCATATTATGTGTACAACCCCATATCTCGGCAACCCCTCGACCGATTTGGCTCATGTTCGAACTAAAAATTATCTTTAACTCATTTACAAGCCTACCAAGACGATCCGACTAAATTTACTCAAGTTATCGTCGAACGAACATACATACAAACATACATAAATACATACATACAAACATACAAACATACAAACGGCGGATTGTTCCAGTAGACTCGGAGAACGTCGCTCGCTCGTTCAATAAATTCATAACTTTCTGTCCTAATCACTCCACGAACCAGTGCATAAATTAGCCGACAGCACCGGACGCGTTATGACCGTTATTTGTCTGTGATACCGCGTGAAGGATAGAGGGAAGTCCATTTCAGGTGTTTCCTTGAATTCCGCGGAGGGTGGCAAATTAATTGAAATGGGGGTGCGAGGGAAATTCTGATGTTAACTTTTGACGCTCATATCACCTACAACAAAGAGGTTATGTCTACTTTACTTATTGCTGAAGAACGTGAAAATAACTGTAACGTGAGAATGCTAGACGGCTTTTTTTAAGCCTTGATGATATTGCGTGTTTCAGTTACTAATCTATTGTTAGTAAGTACGGTCGGCCACAATCTCAGATACCCCATGGCAGCTCTTATCGCGCGCGGCATAAGGGCGCCAATCGAACAAAAAGGGGTATCTGAGACTGTGGCCGACTGTACAAAAAACGTAAAAAACGTAAACTCATAAATTACGTTTTAACTTTTTTATTACGCTAAACTGGCCAATTTCTGTTTAAAACATATTGTAATCACATAGGCATATGGGCAATTACTGTAAGCCGTCAATAAACGTCAGCCAATGGCAACGAAGTACATACCAACACAGCCACTAGCTAGAGGCACCATGTAATCTGAACCTATAAAGGCCACTATGATAACTCGTCCGATAGTGGGGCAATTTCTGAACGACACAATAATGACACCTATTAGCCTGGACGGTCGTGTCGTGAAATAATAGCTCGAGTCCCACCCTCCGAGCCTTCGTGTGGACAACCTACTTTTTTAAGCTAGAGTGTCGCCCGTAGACGTCAAAATGCATTGTGGTTTTCTTTTTAATCTAGCTCCAGGCCGTGTTTTGTTTTTGCGGCCAGCGGTTGAGCTACGACCTAAGGTTGCCCTTTATTTTAAAAACCTAAAATCATCTATGGTCGACGGTTTCGTGCGGCAAATAGTCTAGCCGAAAGACATTACGTTTTAGGAATGTTAGTAGAGATTACGAAAAAATAATAGACAAGGAACGTTGTTTCAAACAGGATGTCATAATTTGACCTAAGCACTATTTTGCATGTTGAATATTATCTATTAAATCGACCTTCTTTTTAGTGATTCCGACGGAACAAGCCGGTTATGAAAAAGGAAAAATAACCTAGAATAATAAAAATTAAATAGAAATCTGAGGGCCAGATCTAGAACATGTTTTGTCGCCTGAAGTCATGACTTTAATAATTTACTCAATTACTATTAATCTTGCACGAAGGCACGCCCATTCTCGAGTCTAGACGTCTTTATTATCGCCTAGATCTGTTGTTAAGTAGCTCAGCAATTAAGTTAGGTGACATAAAATAAACATCGTCATTAACCGCACTTTCTCTGTAAAATCTAAAGAGACCTACTGCCGGTTTCTGAATTGAGAAATTCGCTAAGCAAATGGGTGAGTATAGTCCTGTCTCTGCAGGTTTCTCACAAAATAGCGCGACAGAGCGATACGTAAGTATTTGCTTAGTAAAATTCTCAACTCAGAAACCGGGCCTTAGATAGGTATACCATCTTTTGCAGTACAGTCCACTATTATTGAACGAGCGAGCGAAGTTCTCCGAGTCTACTGGAACAATCCGGCGTTTGTATGTAGGTATGTTTGTATGTATGAATGTTCGTTCGACGATAACTTGAGTAAATTTGGCCGGATTTTCATGGTAAATGTAATTTAAAGAATTTTTAAGATCGAATTTGAGCCAAATCGGTCAAGGGGTTTCCGAGATATGGGGTTGTAAAGTTTATACGCGCCAGCGCGAATGGTGTTAGCAAAAAGTTACACACCGCGAGTTCACAGTCCGAGGCGAACTACCAGTTATTCTAAAATTAAATGGGCATTGATCAGTGAGTCATCGATTATTGTAGATTGAAAACCATTTCGAGGAATAGGGTTACTGATTACTATTAGGGGTTTGAATAAGTAAAATTAAAACGGATTATTAATATTTATCGCCAAAAATTTTTACTAAATTTTTCTTTCAATGACGTCATCATAGCCTCTAATGCGGTAGTTCCATTGCCTACAAATATTAAAAAAAATACATTGTCAACAACTGTCAAAAGTGTCAAATAACTGAGAAAATTACCTTCTTGTTGACTTGACACTGACATTTGTCAAACGTCAACATATTTTTAAAGAAAATATTCAAATAAGTTTCTTATATTTGTCTATATTTTCGATTTATAGCATAAAAAATAGGATTTGACGATGCCCATTACTTGTCCTATCTACCGACAACAATGACAATAAAAACTCTACCTAGGTACAAGTAATCCTCGCAAGATGGTGAGGTTCGCGTGACCGGCGACCCGGCGACCCACGGCGGCTCGTGTGACGTGCCACCGCCGCTCGACAGTAAAATTATAAGCCGACCCGAGTGACAATCCACTGATTTACGTCCGCACACACGCGAAGACGGAGCGAGCTTTGCTTTTTAGGCCGGCCACATACGGACGGAATTTTTCCGTTCGGAAAAACGAAACGAATGTAAACTGCGTACTTGATCTATATGAAAATCCCGGACGGAAAAAAACCGTTTGTCTGTGGCGGTTCATAGACTTTGTATGCAGTCACTGCGTTCGGAATTCCGATTTGTCAGCAATTCCGTATGTGCGTGACAGGGCGGCTGGAACGACAGAGGTTCGTCTTGTCCCTGTATTCGGTAAAAATGTGACCATAATCAACTTTGAAATAAATGTATCACTAAGAGCCCTCGCCCACGGCCACTTTTTGTAGCGATGCGGTCGCGAGTTTCGTAAACGCGCAACAATATCGCTACTAACGTGCTTTAGTTGAATTTGCAACGCGCTACAGAAGCGATGCCAACGCGCTACAGCATCGCGACTGCACGACCGTATCGGACGACATCGGGGAGAGAACGGAGAAAGGGTGGCGCGCGAATCGCGTTTGCATCGCGACAGAAGCGCCACGGTATCGCGTTTGCATCGCGACTGAATCGTTGTTACGGTGGGCGAGGGCATACGGCTAGCCTCATTTACCCGCCTACCAAATTTCATGACGATCCGACTAAATTTACTCAAGTTACCTTCGAACGAACATTCATACATACACACATACCCACATACATATATACAATAAATACATACAAATGCCGGATTGTTCCAGTAGACTCGGAGAACTTCTCTCGCTTCGCACGTTCGTTCAACAACGTCCCAAATAGATGTATATTGCCTATCAATAAGAGCCATTATTCGGCAAAAAAAACGGTTTTGACGGTTGACGGCGTGTAAGTGCAATTTTAGAGACAGCTGCTTATTGTCTAACTTCAATATCCATCACGATCCCACAAAACTGTAGTGACTAAAGGGTATCGTAGCTATGATCGTGGTCGCAGAACGAATACTGGGCGAGCAAGCCTAAAAGGCCTACCACACGCACAAGCTTCACCACAGTTTTGCCTGCGCAAGCCAGCTTGTACAGTCGGCCACACGCTAGGATACCCCTTTTTGTTCGATTGGCGCCCTTATGCCGCGCGCGATAAGACCTGCCATGGGGTATCTGGGACTGTAGCCGACAGTACGTTGAACACTGTGACTGTGCGTCCACACTCTGGCGAATGCTACCGTCCTACCAACTAAACGCGTAGTGTTCACTAAACACGCTGGTTTGCGCAGGCAAAACTGTGGGGAAGCTTGTGCGTGTGGTAGGCCTTTAACACTCCGTCTAAACAGTGAGAGTTTCACCCATCCAGTCAGGGTAGGTGCCCCTGGATGCTGTATAACTAAATCATAATATATCTGTCTAATACGAGTATACATAGATGTCAGGGCCCAAGTTTTAGAGAAAGCCTTCTGAAGAGAAGTATTGTAACTCAATGGGTAAAGGGTTTATGTAACCTAGGAACGCAAGTTGCTAGTTACAATTTGAAACAGAAATGTAAAGATCGCATGTCGGTCCGTTTTGATCCACTTAGGGCAGTTATCGTTTTAGGAATTCAGTTTTTGCTTCCATCAGCATTTACATTATTCACATGAAAATTTTATGTTTTCAGGAAAGACAGATAATTATTGAGATTGAGAGTGTATTTTACTGTAGAGACCTTTGTTCTTTTCTCTTTGCCAAATACAAGTTGCTATAAAACATTTCAGCCCACTTAACTTTGTCCATACGCAATTTTATGTAATGACTTGAGCTTTACCAGATTTCGTACGTCAATGCGAAAAACCAAATGACTTTTTATGGACTATTGAGAGAAAAATTAAGAAATTAACATGAAAACAAAGAAGGTCACCTACCTTTACACATACAACGACAATAATTATAACACATAGTGGGATGTGGGACGTAGGAAACGTCCTACTGTTCACAGCAATCAAAGCGCTAATTTATATGTGTTTTGGTATATAAATAAATATTAGGTAAGTAAGATGTAGCCTGTACAATTGTACATGTCCCACTAGCTGGGCAAAGGCCTTCTCTCAGAGAGAGATAAATATTAAAATAAATATAAATAAATAAATATTATTCTATTATATTCGTAGCTAAGCCGTATAATAATAATAAAGGCCTTTGCATCTACGTAATGAGATGATTTATACAGCGTCCAGTGGTACCTTCACTCACACTAGATGGGTGAAGAGACCCCTCAGCGCTGCAGTGCCTGGGACATTGCACACGATGGTATATAAGTATTATGTCGTTTATGTCGCTATGTCGTACCTAAACGGAGGTGGAAAACGGGCATGAAGTCAAAGAAGGACACCTAGGGCGTTTGTCTACCGCGGCCCGTCACCGAAAGCGAGATTATTTCGGGCTTTTTTACACATACAGCAATATAACATACCTACGCCCCACTATCTACAGCAATCAAAGCTAAGCCGTATACTCGTATGTAGCTAGGAGGTCGTAAAAGGAAAGTCCGTAGAATTCCCTCACGACACCGCGGGGCACGCGGCACAATGACTCGCCCAGATAAGGGAGTTAATAACGCTACGCTGTCCCTTGTATACAGGGGGTAGGGCAGGGTTACCATCAGCAGAACCGCAGAACGTTTAAGATGTAGTCTGTACAAGTATACCCGTGTCCCACTAGCCCACTAGTTTGGGCACCACCACGGCTTGGCGACTTTCGCAAACGGTATAAAATATAACAAAACCCCCGACAACTCCTCTCTACAAGGACATGCTTTAATTATGGCTAGGTAATGAATAAGCATTGTAAGAACTGTATTGCTGTGGATTTTTGTTAATAAATAAAAATTAAAAAAAAAAATTATAAGCCTCTTTTGTCCCACAGAGCCTTCAACAACTAGAAAAGAGCTGATAATATTGGAACGGCAGATATGTTTTGCTTGAAACATAGTTCAGAACAGAGTAGCTACCACGAGTGCGAAAAAGCTGTGCCAGACGTCTGTCATGTATCTTAATACTAATAGTAGTAAGGTTGTTTATCCAACTTATCTCTTTCAGTGACAGTGACAGTAAGCACTCGTGGTTTGATCAAGTCGCCTTTAAAAAAACAGTTCATTAGTTTGGAAACTAAAACATCCTTCTTTATCATGATTTTTGGTTGCTGTACCATCTCTTTAGTGAGTGCAATAATATAGTTGTAAACATTCTTTGAAAATAGACGCCAGTCTACCCCTGCAGATACCGCAAAGAAAGAAAATATTTCGTCGTTTTTAATGGCATAAAATATTTATAAAGTAATTTGCATGTCCGTGTCTCTTTTCTTTGCCTGAGTATGTTTTGCTCTACTTTACAGTGTTTAGCCCCAAATGACAGGAACTTTTTGTTATTATAAAACCTATTAAACTCAAAGTGGCTTGATAAAGCTTTTTTCTAAAACGACGGCGTTTCCTTGTTTAGTTTTTCCATTAGAACAATCGAAAAACAAAATAAATGAGGAGCATGACTCCACTTTTACAAAATGTTGGGAAACCATTAAAAAGAAGAAAACATAAGCAAGAATATCTATGGATTTGACCTTTTCTAATCGAAGATAAGAAAACAAAGGGGATATGACCACTTTTTGCATGTTTGATAGTGCGGAAAACTATCCAATCAGTGCGATTCGAAAAAAAAAAAACTTTGCCAAAAGTGGTTTTGTCCTCTTTTGTGCCTATGCTCCTCAAATGTAGAGCAAATGTACTCGTATGTGTTGAAGTCATGTGTGAAGTGTAACTTAATTGACCTGTACCACTACGCTACATATTTGCCGCCTTCTAGTTTAATTACTACGAAATGAACAATTTCTTATTCCATGTGTCAACCAGTTTTCTACATTCAACATGAAGGGAAAATAAGCACGCGTGAAAATTGTAAAACAACGTCCATAATACAATCATAGTAGGTACTGGCCATGTAACTATGGACTGTAGGTAATCATTTAATACTATAAAATACTCAGACTGGAACGTGAATTGGAGCCAAATGTACGAAACCCCTGCGGAGATCGAACTCCCGACTATGTAGTCAGTAAGCAAGCACTTTGCAGCTGGATAGATTAACTATGCATACAATCACGCTTCAAGCGCAGTATATTTTATCAACTATCTTCTATCGTGTTAGTGTATGTAGGTAATTAGCCTAACCAATCATACCTAGATCAATACAATCCTCATTAATTAGTACACAAATAAAACAAAGGCATAACGCACACGTTATCGGAAAGAACAAAACCCTTATGCCGTAAAAAGGCGGGGACACAGAATATCTGAGTAATAAATTGTGGAAATTCAGCGCGTAACATGCCATAATCATATTTATTGCCGCCGCCCGCCCAAGTCCGCCCAACCTATGGTCTAACGAGCAAAGGGAAACAGCCGAAGATCGGCCACCCATAAGTCACAAGTCACGAAGCCAGATAAAGACTAATTGACGTGAATACGCCCAAAGCAACCTTAATACGCATTTATAACGATATAAACTCCTATTATCAAAAATACTTAACCTATTTATAATGTACGGTCAGCGCAGAAATGCCACTTTATTGACGCCGTAAAGGTATATAAAATAGAGAAATATTCGTGTCGTATTATTATGTCTGTTGACTTAAATAGTTCGACATTCTCATAAAGACTCTTTATGGGATTATTAAAAAGAAATGCCTATGCTACACTGAACTCTACGCTCGCTAAAGAAGACTCATTACTGAGCTTATTTTATTAACAGAGTAATTAAACTAGTAGAAATCCTAGATCATGAAAATGATAGGAAAATGGCTCAACAAAATTCAGAATACGGGCAAACCTCAAATCTATCTTTCTTTTAAATAAATTAATCAAATAAATCGCATGTAAAAAACTACATCAATCACTAGTAAAGTAAAACTAACTGCCAAAGATTAAAACAAAATAAGTTTACAGATTTTTGTCTTTTACTAGCCATACAACCCAATCTGCAAGAAAAACCCACAAAATGATAGAAAGCAATTAATTTTAATGAGTCAACTTTTCTTTCGATCCTATCGTTCACAAACACAAGAATGCACAAAATAAATACACAGAAGAGTAGACCAAGATTTTTTTGTTTCACATTACTTACCTACTAGTTGGAGAGCTGGTGACCAATCGAGATATTTTGTCGTACAAGGCTGGGAGTAGGTAGGCTGATAGAGTAGACTTCGCTGAGTCTAAGAAAAATATTTTTTTGGTCCAGTCGCGGTTGAAAGTTAGATTTTTTCGACTTTGAAAGTTTAAATGTATGGGTTGAGTCATTTATTTTTTGTCTGCAAGACTGGAAGTTTTTAGGCTGCCTTTTTAGTCTCCTCCGATCACGAAATCGCTATTTATTACTAGCCGAACGCGGTAGAAATATTGTTTTTTATAACCTAGAAAGTGTGAATTTTTGGGTTATAAAAATAAAACTTCCAACCACGCTCGGCCAAAAAAACAAATATTTTCTTGTTCAACGGAGTCTCAACAACTAACCTAGAAGTTTCTAGCCTTGTACGACAAAAAATATATACTTTGAAAGTTTAAATGTATTCATTTAAACTTTCAAAGTCGAAAAAATCTAACTTTCAACCGCGACCGTGCCAAAAAAATATTTTTCCCAGACTCAGCGAAGTCTACTCTATCAGCCTACCAACTCCTAGCCTTGTACGAAAAAATATCTCGATTGGTCACCAGCTCTCTAACTATACCAAAAATCCACGCAAAAACACCTGCACGGACTCATCCACATTGCGAGTGATAGAGCGCAATGGAAAACTCTACTCTCCGCCACTTTCAATGGTCACGATACTTAGCATTGAGCGAACGACTGAATGGATGGACCTACAACTAAAGAGTTTATCAACTATACAGTTACAGTATCTCTTACCCGCAGGAGTTTCGTTCTTCTGTATATAGATGGTACCTCTACCTGTGGCTAAAACGTTTCGTGAGAGGGCGACAGGCGTAGAGAGAGGCACTTATTAGGCCGTGGTCACATCGCATGGCACGGCGTGGTAGGTAGGTACATTCGGCCACTCGCTAGGATACCCTGTTTTGTTCGATTGGCGCCCTTACGCCACGCGCGGTAAGAGCTAACATGGGGTATCCTAGAGTGTGGTCGACCGTAATGTTTCTACAACCTTGATGTTATGGTGGTGCCATATCGGTGCTTGATCTTACGGACACAAACATACCGGCCACCGAAATAGTTATACGAGAATTTCTCCTCCGAGAATTTCACCGACGCCTTCGCTAGTGTAGCTGGGATGTTTGCTGACGAGTAGGAATCTGACGCAAAAACGCAAAATTATCGCGCTGTGTAGGAGCCTAACGCTGAAACGCGAAAATGGAACATCGAAAAATGTGAATCTCTCGCAAAATCTGGGAGTCTTAACGTAAAACTAACTCGAGAACGCTTAGCGGGAAAATTAAAATCTGACGCAAAATCTCTTCAGTCGAACGCAAAAATGCACGTACCTATTGCTAAACGCTAATTACAATTTGTTGTTTGGAAGTTTGAATGAATTTTGCAGGCGCAGTGATTGCCATCATAATTTATTGTCATTGCCACCTCTCTCTCTAATTTTTTACAAGTTAAAAGTACCTTTGCGTCGGATGTGTCCTGGGGTGGTCTCTTTAGTTAAGTTTTGAATTTTTATATTTTAGTGTGTGTTTTATTGTTGTTAAGGTTTGACGAAACTGATTGTGATTTTTTTTTTGTGTTGTTTTTGCATTGAGTTAAAAGTAACCTAGAACGTAAGTAACGGACGTAAGTTGAAAGTAACTTAAAACTGCCTGTGGATAGGTATTTTCTTGTGCAGGATCGTTAGCGCGGCATGTATGAGTAATTTAGTTGGCTCCGCGCGATACCGCGTCCAATTAAGTTCTTTTATCACCAATAATTAGCTCTTTACGATGCTCTGCGTCTGCGACCGATCTGGGGTGTCGGTGCGATTGTATTGTGTGCGCGAGAGTTTGTTGTTTGCTTTGGCGGTGAAGGAATCGAACCATGTTTGTAGCCGCCTTTTGGGTGCCAAAAGGGACCCTATGCTCTGCCAACACTGTCTGTCTATCCTAACAATAAAGGGCTGTATCTTTGAAACCGTAGTAGGTAGCCAGTTGAAATTTTCACAGATTATGTGTTATTATAGCTGATTACCCAAAAAATAATAAACATTAAATTATAATAAAAAATAAGGGGGTCCGCACCCCATACAACAAACGTGTTTTTATACTTTTTGCTCTATCGCAAAAAAGGTAATACATACATACAAACATCAAACTTGGTATGATTATATTCTATTATAACAACAAATAATAAAAAATAGAAGTTAAAAACTAAAACCCGACTACTAAAAGGCTTAAAGCAGGTCTTCCTGCTTAACCTTAAAATAGACTCATAGATTAATCGTAGTCGGAGGCCATCGGTTTATCAAATGCGAATGTGGTGTCCTCCGACTACGATTAATTATCTATGAGTCTATTTTAAGGATAAGCAGGTCTTGTTTTAAGCCTTTTAGTAGTCGGGTTTTAGTTTTTAACTTCTATTTTTTTTGAGCTTTTTAGTAAGTCATTTTGGACGACCACCCAGAATAGAACCAAGAAGGGAAAAAAACACATTTTGGAATTTTTTGTTCTATTTGTTATGTTGACGCTACATGTTTTGTACATTTTTGCAAAGGTCTTTTAAAGCCCTTTCATTTGATACCCATGACGATGGTATCCGATAATTTTTATTTTTAGGTCCACCACTTTAGGGCGCAGCACAGCCGCCATCTTGTTTTTTTTCAAAATTAAACTATCCTATGTTACCTGGTGATTAAGACGAATCTAACGACACCTCATTTGTTGAAATCGGCCGAGTAGTTTAGCCTCTGCGAGGGAACAGATGAACACACAAACATACATACATACATACCCACATACATACATACGCTGCTAAAATCATAACCCTCCTTTTTGCTTCGCGTAGTTGGGTAAAAAACTGTCAAGCGCGAGTCGGACTCACGCGCCGAGGGTTCGTATACGTATAGTATAGTTTTTTTTTATTGTTTGGCGGTCCGAAACCCACAGTGCGCGAGTCCGACTCGCACTTGGCTGGTTTTTTTCATGATCTTAGTGCGCTCGGACCGAGACTACTAAAATGGCAGAGGTGAGTGGGAGAAAGTGTGTACTTTTTGTGTACCTAACAGTGGTCAGAGGTTGGCTGATGACGATGATGATATTAACTTTTAATGATTCGCGATATTTAAACATTATTTAAGGTAATTAAAATTCGCCTAAAAACCAATCGCAATTCGACCCGTTTCGAATACAATGACGATGATGATGATGAATTGAGGTAGGTAGGTACTTAGAATCAGAATCAGAATCAAATGTTTTTATTCAATATGCCATAAATAAATTATTTACATTGAACGTCAAAATATTATCTAAAGTAAAAAATGTATATAAATCAGATACTTATTACTATTTAGTACTTAGTATCTAGCTACCTTTTTTTCTCCAACTTCACTTGCTCTGATCGTTCTTGGATAGTCTTAGGTATTATCTGTAGATCTATAGACCTTTATTTCTAACAACTTGTTGAAAAGAAGTTATTATTACAAACAAAAGTTTTGTTATTGTTAGGGTAGAGGCAGAGGCTTCAATTAATTCAAATGGGTTTAATCCAAATTCCGGTAAAGTGGCTAGTGGCATTCCCGCGGTTTTGAAACTTAGAAAAGTAACTTCTATTACGTACACAAGAGATACGGTTATCGAATAAAAATTAAGAACTGTGGGTGTTCTTTAACGCTCTTGTAGTGTAGAGTAAGTAGATAGAGAACTCTTTATACGTAATATTTGTTTCAGAGGAACAATAAAATTAATTAATAGAGACTTCCAAGAGCTCCGATACTTTGTTGTGAGCTTTCAACAGAAAGCCCAATTGAGCTTCAAATTAAATCGGTAAATAAATCAACTCATTATGGTGTAAGCCGATCCCACAGTGTCAACTGGAGACATAACATTATATTGTTTATGCGTGTGGCACGTACCATTGACAAATGAAAAAGTAAAATTCAGAAGGTTGACTCTGAAGATCTGTTGTGAAATAAGTCTGAATTCGAAAATCAAAGATAATATGACAGCCGTATTCTTTTTTAAATAAAAAAGGCCAGGATGTGTACTGAATACATTTGAAAGTGAAACAAATATTTTATGAATAAAGTTAAAGTTAATTTTTACTATTAAAACTCTGAACAAAAATAGCTCAATTATTATTTAGATACAAAATTGAAAAAAAATTAAATTCTGCATTTTTCGCTGCGTCACTTTCGTTGACCCTTAAAAGCTAACAAAAAGTGATGCATGTTGCTATTTGTACTTCTTATGTTTTCTGAATTTTATTGTAGAGTTTAGTTTCTTTCTTATTTTGGATGAATAATTTTTAATTCCTCACATGCGATGCGAAATAATTAGTACATACCGAGATTTACTAAGGTAAGAACTTCTAACTTGAAGCAACCTTCTATGCATTTTTATATCAAACTTCTGAAATGTTTGCTTATTCAAGTATTAGATTACCTACATAAAATCAGTAGCTTATCAGAGAATTTTAGTTACTTAAACAAAGGGTATTTGTTTAGACTGAATGTGTGAGGTATTATTAAACAATAAAATAATCTTAATCAACAAATTTTGTTGTTGTGTATAATTGGTGGATTTAGTTATGTAATAGTTTACTTGACTAAACGCGTGCATCGATTTTGGTTACCTGAATAATAGAGTGAAAGTAAATACATAGTGTGTTTGAAAAGTTGTTGCTGGGTTTTGTCACAATAAGAACTACTGCTTGTCATACATTTAAGATGAAATACGTAACACAACTAGCGCCGCCAATGAAAAAAAAATCATATCTGTTTTTTGGATGCGTTTTTAGCAATAAACGCTTCTGCGATTTCTCAACGCAAGGCTTAACTATTTTTAGGACCTAAGGTTTGGATTCCAGATCCTAGAACTGGCCACTTTTGGTGAGAATCGATTGCATTCTTAGAAAATCCAATCCTGGAATCCAAACCTTAGGTCCTAAAAATAGTTAAGCCTCGCGTTGAGAAATCGCAGGAG
The DNA here is from genome assembly GCA_949319315.1 of Zelleria hepariella. NCBI lineage: Eukaryota > Metazoa > Arthropoda > Insecta > Lepidoptera > Yponomeutidae > Zelleria > Zelleria hepariella. The sequence goes on from OX439394.1 coordinate 9,090,285, forward strand.
CGTTTTTTGCTAAAATCGCATCAAAAAAAAAGATATGATTTTTTTCCCATTGGCGGCGCTAGTTGTGAGACGTATGGCGTCTTAAGCATTCTCCTGCAAGCCAGTCGGTAAATCGGTAAAATACTTAATATCACGTCAAACTAATATTCTATCAATGCAAAAGTTTGTGAGTTCGTATTACTCTTTGACCCTAACAGCACTGCAGCGCCGAGTGGTCTCTTTACCCATCTAGTGTGAGTGAAGGTGCCACTGGACGCTGTTTATATCATCTCATTACGTAGATGCAAAGGCCTTAGTTTTGTTTTTACCCTAATAGGAATGGAGATAGCTTCCACACTAGAATAGCACAAAGGTCAGGGATTACTAGATTTTTCCCTAATTTAATTCGTGGTGACATCGATAACCGGGGAAAATATAGGCAACTAAAAGCTAGACCTAAATAAGATCAATATCTTCAAAAACGAAGAAGAGTGATGGTCCAAATGCACAGACAACTCACTTATCTTTTCAATTATCTCCCAAGCAAAATAGAGCGGCTTCAACAGACTAGCTCCCAGCACCATCAATCGTACTATCAACATGACAGATGGCGAGACGGTCACCGGGGAGGTAGCGGGTTCGAGTCCCGTCGGCACACATTGTCCGAATGACGGATCGACAAACCTAATGTGACCTTCACTGATAGAGAGATCTTTGGAAAACCGATTAATGCTGCTACTGTGTTTTCGCTCTCAGTCCTGTCCATCCAAAGGTTGTCTGGAAGAAATCGCTTTTAGCGATAAGACCGCCATTTGTACTGTTATTTTTAAATGTTTATTTGTAAAATGTTTTCGTTTGTGCAATAAAGAGTTACTTACTTACTTACTTACTTAAGATTGGACAATTTATGATCGCTCTTCTAAGTTGAAGGGGTATTTCACCGATTTTTTTTATACTCCCTAACAGAGATTACCCGAATATTCACCCAAAAATATGGAGATAACTGAGTTTATACCCACTTTTTTGGGTATATCCCCAGTTATCTACCCATTTTTGCCTCTATCTCTGCTCCTTAACTCTCGCTTTGTGGCTAGACGCTCACTAACAATTGTTTCCTTTTGATTTTGATAAGCATTTTAATACCCTTTAGGCGTCCTCTAAAATTAAGGAAGTCTTGAACATTAATTTTATCCATTTTCCGAAAAGACAAAAACAAGACATGAGTGAGCAATGAGCAACTTCTTTCCACAAATGTAAATAGCGCTAACACACACACAAATAAATAGCAACATAGCAACCTATAAAAGGGTGCAGAAAACCGGTAAAAATCTAATGGTTAGTTACTTGCGTCCCTCGTTGTTAGTTAACTGAAGTTTAATGATTGTACGATTCTTAATGGTCAGCACAACGTAGCCTAATTTACAGCTTGGACCAATTTGAATGAACTGTTTCATTCAGCATTTTTCGTACCTAATCAGTCGATTGAAAACTGTAACGTGGCGGGAAATTCAAAATGTTCACAGTCTTTTACATTTTGTAGCTAAACTGAGCTATTTTTGTTCAACGATTTTTCGTTCGCGGCAATAAAACAGTATTCTTTTCATTATTGTAAACAACAGAACAACAATAATTCAGCCGATTATGTGTTCTGGTCTACGACTAGTTTTTTGGGCAATACCACTGCTTCGTAGACCAGAACACATAATCGGCTGAATTATTGTTGTTCTGTGGTTTACAATAATGAAAAGAATACTGTTTTATTGCCGCGAACAAAAAATCGCTGAACAAAAATAGCTCAGTTTAGCTACAAAATGTAAAAAACAGGGAAAATTTTGTAATTCCCGCCAAGTTGGTATCGTCTACCCTTAAGGTAAAGCAGGGCGAGCATTCAAGTCGAGACGATTAGGTAGGTACGTCCTATCCATATTTTTCTTAACCGACTCCGACTCTATTTTTGCGTCTGCGGAGTAGCTACCACGAGTGCGAAAAAGCTGTGCCGGACGCCTGCCGGACGTCTGTCATGTATCCTAATACTATAGTAGTAAGGTTGTTTATCCAACTTATCCCTTTCAGTGACAGTGACAGTAAGCACTCGTGGTAGCTGCTCAGTTTGCTGTAAGTAAACTGCGTGAGGCCTTATTGGGTACTACAATTTTATACTTTTAGATCAGTTGCTACAAAACAATATTTCAAAATATTGTTCCAACAGCGATCGTTTATGAAGACATCTACTTATCAACGTCCTAACCTTTTAACCAGTATAGGGTTTTGGACTTTATCATGAGACAGTGAAGTTTAATTTATGATAACGACTCTACGGCCACTACCAGTAATATTAGCCAGCTCGTCTATTACCAGCAACTTTGCAACCTGAACATGACTTGTACACCCTACAAGACATAATGGATCCAGGGCCTGATTGATCACAAGAAATCGCCCTTTAGGTCGCGTTTCGTGTCCAAAGTCTATTATCATAATAACGGCGCGACGCTCGGAAGCGAGATAGCATCGCATCGCGGCCGGTGGACAATAACCCTTACGAACACTCATTAAAAATAATTAGCATAAAAACTACAATAACATAAATGAAAAATGGAACGCTCGGGTGAAGGTTGAGGGAGGTATAGATAGGTTGATAGATAGCCGTAACGACGGCGTATGGATGGAGACTGAAGGTATAACGGTTGCTTTTTGACTGTGTAAATGTAAAGATTTTCGTGACTAGAAGTCAAGCTTAAGGTGGGATGGGACGATAGCAACGTGGCGGGAAATTCAAAATTTTCACACTTTTTTACATTTTGTACCTAAACTGAACTATTTTTGTTCAACGAATTCTTTGGGCAGTGCCACTGCTTTGACGACCAGAACACAGAATCGGCTGAATTATTGTTGTTCTGTTGTTTACAATAATTAAAATAACTATGTTATCGCCGCGAACGAAAAATCGCTGAACAATAAAATAGCTCAGTTTATAACAAATTTTTGAATTTCCCGCCAATTTGCTATCGTCCACCCGTAAATCGATGTAAGCTTTGTGGTCTGAAAGTAAAAATAGGGATAGTAATAAATAATTTACCATAGTTTTTTTTTTCATTTTACGACCAAAACCACGTCTATTGAAGATTTAAGTTCGCACTAACCCTCGGCTGCCAAGGGCAGGCACCACTGCTAGGACGCATTTCACCAGTCTCGTCATCACTACAACTAAGGACTAAGTACCTACCTACTAAGTACCTACCGGATTAAATCAACGAATACTAAGGCCTTTGCATTTACGTAATGAGATGATTTATACAGCGTCCAGTGGCACCTTCACTCACACTAGATGAGTGAAGAGACCACTCGGCGCTGCAGTGCCTGGGACATTGTTTTAGATGGAGTAGGCTTGCCCAGCACCTATACCATCCTGACAGCTTAGTCGACCTAGCCCACAGGAAAGACAGGTCAATACGTGTGGAGCCAACTAAGCCGAGGGTTTCCTCACGATGTTTTCCTTCACAATTAGCGAGGTATTGCTACTACAAATTCACAAATGTACGTAACTTTGAAATTAAACAAAGTCATAGATACATGCCCGCACTGGGAATCGAACCGGGTACCTCTTGTATAACAAATCAACGAATAGTGCATAAGAATGCGTATGTTCTGTATATTTAAGCGCACAGTCGAATATCGTACCTATAGCGATTTAACCACATTACCCTTGTTGGTACAGTAAAGCACTGAACACTTTCGATACCTACGTATTATAATAACCATTGTTCTATTCTTCCCGACCGCATACCAACAACAATATAAACTGATAGGTCCGTTTATCAGTGAGATCTCCTCGCTTGCACATAATGCACATAAACCCACATTCACCCACTACTCTTTATCAGTGCCATTTTAAACGCATCCCATTGTTTCAACATAATGTGCATGACAATCAGGGGGGTTACCCTTGACGCTATTGCGATTAACTTGAAAAAGTGTAAAAATTAATTTCTCTTTGAATTCGCATAGTAATGCTTTGATTTTAAAAACGTTGTAATGTTTATTCAAAGGTAAGGCTGTTTTATTCAATAAAAACACAAAATGCGTCTTAATTTGTAAAATATTAAAACTTGAAAATTGCGCCATATTGCGGCCGTATTGGAAAAATGCGTCAAGGGTAGAGGGGCTGGGCTAGGCTTCACGCTCCATCTACTGACATGCTTATAATCATTGCGACGTCTACGTCTTTCGAACTCTCTTTAAATAACAAAAGTGGCTTAGAAGACTTGAAGGAATCCTTTGTGTTTTCCCTCTCGTTTACAGCCATGACTTTCACGTTTTGCCGTCCTGAGCAGCTACCACGAGTGCTTACTGTCACTGAAAGTGATAAGTTGGATAAACAAAATTACTACTATAGTATTAGGATACATAACAGACGTCCGGCACAGCTTTTTCGCACTCGTGGTAGCTACTCTGAATAGACAGGCAAGCAGCTTTAATAAACGGTATATTTAATGTTAATGTCACCGCTTCACTGAGATATCGACGATATATCTATCTTTTTTTAAACATAAACTTTCGTGAGCACTGCACATTTTTCTATCAAATTACGGTTTTACTCACTACAGGGTGCACTCTAAGTCGATAGCGGAACTTTAAGTAGGCTATCTACTGATCAATACAAACAACTTGTACTATAGGTGGCGAAAAAAATGGAGTGAAAAAAATATTAGCTGTTCCATACAGTACTGCGCCAAATGTATGAAACAGCTGATATTTTTTTCGCTCCATTTTTGTCGCCACCTAGTTGAACGAGCGAGCGAAGCGAGCGAAGTTCTCCGAGTCTCCTTGAACAGTCCGGCGTTTGCATGTATGTATGTATGTATGTATGTTTGTATGTTTGTATGTTTGTATGTATGAATGTTCGTTCGACGATAACTTGAGTAAATTTAGTCGGATCGTTATGAAATTTGGTAGGCGGGTAAATGAAATTAAAAGAATTTTTAAGTTCGAACATGAGCCAAATTGGTCGAGGGTTTGCCAAGATATAGGGATGTTAAGTTTATATGGGGTTGCGAGTTCACAGTTCGGGGCGAACCACTAGTACAAGTTGTTTGTATTGATCAGTAGACAGCCTACTTAAAGTTCCGCTATCGACTTAGAGTGCACCCTGTAGTATTTTGCATATTCGAAAAGTTGTAGAATAAAAGTGGTTGTACCTAATTCACATTTAGAAGTTGACGTGGTTCAGGAATAAAGCTATTTAAAAATTTCCCGTTTATCGAAATTATAGTCCATAGGTTTGTATTGAGCAAGGGTTCCCATTTACTTGCAATCGATGCCATATCCACTAAGAGCATTGCATTGACCTTTGTAAGGGCTAAGGTCGATTTGATCATTCGGCCAGACCCCTGTAGTAGCCGGCCTATTCCCAAACAAATCTAAAATAAAAATAAAATATTTGTTCCTTTACAAAACCCTCCCTTCCTTTACCTAAATACGAAAAAAAATAATACGTTCCAACCTAATTTAATTTTAACGAACTAATGTTTTTTTTGGTTTTTAAGGGTTCCGTACCTCAAAAGGAAAAAATCGGAACCGTTATAGGATCGCTCGTGTGTTTGTCTGTCTGTCTGTCCGTCCGTCTGTCACACCCAGACCCAATTTGCTCCAAAACGACTGAACCGGTAGAGTTGAAATTAGGTACACATATGTAAGTTGTCGACTCAAATACGTACGTGTAACGTAAATAGAGGAATTTTAATTTACGGGGCCACTTTCGGTTTTTGGGGGGTATATCAGAGTATTTTAAAAAATAATTTTTGACATCAAATAAAAGGGCTCGTATTTTTATTATAATTTTTAAAGAAATTGGTTTGAAGTTATGTAACAAAATACGCGAAAATTTACCAAGATTTGCAGGAATTTGAATATTGATAGATGCAGTTTACATCGTACTTTGAGTCGGTTGAGAACGACCCGGATAGCCCATAGGTTTCGCTCAATCGTTTCCTTGATTTCCTTCAGCGGCGGTCCAAATGTATATGGTTAAGGTAATCATTGGTTTTGTTAGGAACATTAATAATTATTACGGAAGTATTTTACTTGTTTGGCCTTTAGGAATACAAGAGTTTACTGTGGAAATGGTAGTGTATTAGGAACTTATTTGCTGGTTGTTAGAACAAAAGTTTTCACTTACTTAATCATTTTTAGGAAAATTGTCGTTTGTAGAAGAAAGCTAGATATTGAATTTACTGTAGGTACGTTATAGCTACGCAAAGACGTAAAGTTATACATGACGTAAAGTTAAGTAGGTTAGTTCGAATCGAAAAATTGAAAAGAACCGTGTTTACCATAAATATCATCACCTGAAGGCGCGGTGAATAGCCCGCGCGCAAAGAAAAATGCACAAAATCGAGTCCTGTATCAAATACACTAAACAAATCGAAAATTTTCACATATCGAACCCTAGAATTAGGTGAGACCAATCTAAACAGCAAGTTTTGTGTTGATATCCATAGCGCGCGGGCTAATTCACTATGCCCAGCGCCTTAAAAGACCACAAAATTACGTATTATTGTATTCGAAACGGGTCGAATCGCGGTTATTTACTAATAATTCAAGAATAATTATGTGTAATAACATAATTATTCTTGAATTATTAGTAAATAACTACCTAGGTAGCATACTTAAAAATAGAGTCCATGGAAAATATCTTCGTCCCTATTTGTTCTATGTGCAAATATCACCCAAGCATCAAGCCTGTATGAGGCATCGGCGTGAGTCACAGATAAGGTGATCGGAACTGAGATCATTGGATTGATTCAGCCATAATCTGTGGAGGCAGGGTAGGTAACTGAGCCGATGACGCAGGTGGCAATTTATACTCTACAACTACAGGGTGCACTCTAAGTCGATAGCGGAACTTTAAGTAGGCTGTCTACTGATCAATACAAACAACTTATACCAGGTGGCGAAAAAAATGGAGCGAAAAAAATATCTGTTGTTCCATACAAAAGGTCGACTCAGTACTGCGCCAAATGTATGAAGCAGCTGATTTTTTTTCGCTCCATTTTTTTCGACACCTAGTACAAGTTGTTTGTATTGATCAGTAGACAGCCTTCTTAAAGTTTCGCTACCGACTTAGAGTGCACCCTGTAGAGACAGTTCACAGTAATTTTACGTCTGACGTTTTAACTTTTTCCCCTATTGGGATTTTTTGAAACGATAATAATAACTACCGACCAGCACACTTACTTAAGAGGCCCCTACAGAACCGTGGGAACTCGGCGATGGCCATGCGCGTGAAAAACTGTTTTCTATAATAGCTGTTTCACCCAGAGCGAGATGGGGCGAGGGAAAAGTGAGAGGCAATGCGGCTGTATGAGTCTACGTGTTATCGTGTCCTTTCGCGAGTATGTAGTTGTAGTTATAACGTAATAGATCTATTTTCCCAAATTTTTTCGTAGTTCAGCTACCATTTGTAAATTTTATTAGCTATTTCAAAAAACTTTATTTTTTCTGCCAAGTACAATACATTATTGATGTTTCCAAGGTAGATAGACTCCAATAGACAGTAAAATAATGTAAGTAAATAACAGCTGAAAGTAACCCCTTTTTCGGCGCGAAAAACGCATCACTCTAATTTCTTTCAGGCAATTTTTTTTATTATAAAAACTTTTTGCAAACCTTTGTATTAGTCATCTACTGATATAATTCAAGTTTCAGCAAAATCCCTGTAGTTTAAAAATTATACCTGAACTACGTTTGTATGGGAAAATGGTGCTCTCTTAGATTTTTCACCAATTTAATAGAATGATTTCATATTCAATTATTCTCATCGGCCAGAAGGGATTCAAAGTAGGAACTATACTTTTGGCAGGTAAAATGAGTGAACGATCTGTAAAGTACAGCCTATTTACAAAAAAGGGTCCAGTCAAACTTTATTTTGGGCTAGTTTTACTTTTTAGGGTTCCGTACCAAAAGGTAAAACGGGATCATATTGCTAAGTCTCCGCTGACCGTCCGTATGTCTGTCTGTCCGTCTGTCACCAGGCTGTTAAAGAGGAAAAAATCAGTTATGTTACCTCTGTTATGTAGCACTCACAAATAGCCAGGCAAGTAGGTAGGTAATGAAATGAAGAATTCCAAGTATTACACCTAAAAGGTAGGTAAGTCCATCCACCCACTTCGAATTTTTGTTTGCTAACTTTATGTTGACATTTCACCCCAAATGTGCATAATATTTTCTTCTTGTTTTTCCTTAACCGTGCATGGAAAATTTCGAAAGAAAACATAGATGTATCGAGGGGCCCAACATTTTTGCTCAATCCAGGGGGCCATTTCTCGAATGCCTCACTCGAGATTCTGCAAAGAAAACATTCATAGTCGAGATACCCGAGAATTGACCCCCAGAACTTGAATGGTTCATGGATCACGCTTGAATCTTTGGTTTTGCGTACCGACACTTCCAATCAGGCTTAGAGGAAATCATAGAGCAAGGATGCGAAATGATAATAGTATGCGAAAATTCTGCTGCTGACTTAAAATCAATTAGCATGAGCAGCCATATCGGGATTCTAAATACGTACACCTACTTTGTCTTTCCCGCTCTAAGTAGATCAAAACAGAGGGAGTGCTCATGCTACGGCAGCTTATCGTCTGAACGTCTTGCGGCCAGGGGGTCTTCCGGCTAAGACGAAGCCGATTACCATCGGCGAAAATCGAAGTTCGATTTATGAAAAAATGAACTGGGGTGGCAGCAAAATAAACTGGATGGCAGTACATTTTTCAAAAATCGAACTTCGATTTTCGCCAATGGTAATCGGCTTCGTCTTAGCCGGTAGACCCCCAGACCTGGTGTTATCAATTGCAGGTAGCTTGCTATTTCCTTCAGCCTATGCATTTGTTTCCGTCCAATAACCCTAAAGTAGCTGAACATGAAGTAATAGTTATTGGGCATTGAAACTCAATCTTAATTGTGCCGGAAAACAATTTGCCTGCTGAAATAATGGTCTATTTATCGACTGTGTGTAGTACCTACTTACCTGAGCCTTTAATATAAACATCTGCCAATCCTAATAAAGCTGGTGTTTACTGACTTGAGAGTTTTATTTCGTAATGTAACTCTAAACCAGCTCGGAAATGGCTAAATAATATTTTATTGGAATGGCAAGTTTTAAAAATACAGACAGCTTTTTAATCGAAGGCACAATCGGCGCTTGTAAAAACTGTAGGTACTCGTCTGTATAAACAAGCCTGCCTGTTTGAACAACGTTCGCAGTTTTGATAACCGGTCGTTCGGATAACCGACGACGTCGTTCGGATAATCGACGCTCCACTGTACCTACTGTCAAATCCGTTTTGAAGTGATTGAGTTACTAGATTGAGTTTAACGCCAGCTAAAACCTTAAAATTTTCCAATCCAGAACGTTTCAAAAAGTAAACAAACGAGTGACCCGGTTAATGAGGTTTACCTAGAAGACATAAATGAGTTGTTCCCTGTAATTCAACGAAACAAAGCGTCCTTTGCTTAGGGCTTAAGGCAACGGCTTAAGAAGTTAAGACTCAATAACTTAAACTGAGGAGGATAAAAGTCCTCGATGGTCACCGGTTCGTGGCATAATACAAACTTACATGGTCATGAATAGGTATACAGGGTGGCGTATTGAGATGGGTCAGTGGGGTTCGAAACTATAAGAGATAAAAAAATATGATCTAAGGAGCCATTTATTCGATTTTGAAGACATTAAAAACTACTTTCCCAGATTTTTTAAACCTATTTAGGTGAAAAATACTGGGAGCTCTTTTCTAAGAGCTTCACCTGTCACCCCATATCCTTATCCCATGTTCCAATTATTTATCAATATTATCCATATATTTCTTAATTCATTGGCAATCCATTTCTTCATTCATGAGCCACGTAGTAGAGCGTCAGAAGACCATTCGAAGTCGAAAAGAAACTGAAATGGAGATGGGCTGGACATTTCATTAGGCGGGATGAAAGACAATGGACCAAAATATTTACGGAGTGTTGGCCTGCCCCTGTAATCTCTAAAATAAGCACTGTAAATATCATAATTATTATTAATTGTGAAAAATATATTGTTTATTTTAATAAAAGCAATTTTCCCGCAAATAAATTGGTTTTGACAGTGGGTCTGGTAAATAGTGGACAAGACGAGCAAGGGCGCAGGGAATTTGGCGTGACAGACAGGCCTACGTCATTGTTTGGCTGGATAGATAGACATGTTTTTTGACACCCTGTATTCACTCCCTACACTCTCTGGCGACCTCATTGTGGGCATTCTTACAATTATGGTTCAACTTATATGAGCAGATTTAATAGGAAATTGTATTTCTTTTTATAAAGTACTTAGGTACCTATATTTACATATTTTGATGGTAAATTTACAATAATCTTGAAGCGTTGTCGATGTCTTATGACCTCTACGATAGATTATTAAAGATCAATTAATTTCAGAGTGTTTAGCATGCCTAAGTTAAGCGCCAGGCTAAGCTTTTGACGGAAACCTACCTAAGTTTGCGCCCATTGATGACCTATGACAGTGAAAAATTTGGTTGAAATAGAGAATTTTTTTACACTTGGCGCCAGTAAACATATCCCAAAATATTGCAATCTCCGTCTACCCTTTCAGGAATGTCGTGAAGGCATTTCATGGCGTCTGCGCAGGCGCCTCACACACACACGCGCATTGCACGCACACATGTGCCGCGCACCCACACGACGACGCTTCGGCGACTGTCCGCAACGAACAATCGGTCGTAAATCAGCTCCGATAAAATTATAGGAGGGAACACAATGGATATCGATGACAGAACCCTGCGAACAACTACGAACTTTAAGCTCCAGGACTCTGGGTGCACAGTTGGGTGCAAAAGGGAAAAGCGTCCAGGCAACGCCACGTAACTTTCTGTCTCCGAGATAGAGTCGACATTTGCACGTGTACAGACAAGAGGTGTTTATTTTGAGAAATCTCCGCTCTGACAATTTACGTCTTAAAGCTCGGGGTGTAAGGTTTAGTTTCGCGCGCGGAGAGGTATAGATCTCGTAATTGCGAAATTCACGCTTCGCGGTGCGGTACAAAAATAAGATTATGGATTCCGCTGAGCTGAGAGGTTATTGTGATTCGGGGATCCGTCCCTGCGGGTACTCATATTCTCATATGCTCGTATGTCTTGACTTTACGAGTCCTATTCCCGGAGAGAGTAGGTATGACTTATTGAATATTACTCCGGGTTATTTATGGTGGACAGCGCACTTGGCGTCCGTGGAGGAATTTCAAAGGAAACTTACTGGTTTGAATAGTGTTGGATTGTGTCTAAGCGGAAACCTTTGATCAGTAAGGACTTTGTGAGTCCGTGGAACATGTCCCTCTATGGTTGATGAACGCTTTATTCTTAAACTTGATATTCTTGAAATTTCTGTATCAAAATATTGTCTAAGGTACATTATACATAATTAAACTACACATAGTTAAATCTGTTAAAAGTGTAGTTTAATTCTGTATCAAGAATAACTAGACGCATTTTACTGGTTTACCAACCACAAAATAATTTTTATGTGGAAATAAAAATCAATATTATCGATAAAAATAAAAAATAACCTAAAGGTGCGCTGTCACGGCCGAAGACACCATAAAGGCACGCACACAAGCGCTCGATGCGGCACGTCGGTGTAACCGGAGCCTTAGTTTACGACCTCGTAAAGCTGGACCCATATTGGACAAGTCACTGGACACGGACCATGCGCTCGGATCCGATTGGTCACGCGTCGCCAGACAAAGAAATGAGCCAATTAAGGTGGGACGATAACATCGTGGCGGGAAATTCAAAATTTTCACAGTTTTTTACATTTTGTAGCTAAATTGAGCTATTTTTGTTCAGCGATTTTTCGTTCGCGGCAATAACATAGTATTCTTTTCATTATTGTAAACAACAGAATAACAATAATTAAGCCAATTCGGTACGCAAAGTTTTTTGTTCGAAAGTCCGTTATTGGCTTAATCTTATCTTTAGACAATATTGAGAAACTAATTTCAATATTTTTTATTTTGGTTCAGTATCTGATCTTCAACGAGTTTTTTGGGCAGTGCTACTGCTTTGTCGACCAGAACACATAATCGGCTGAATTATTGTTGTTCTGTTGTTAACAATAATGAAAAGAATTCTATGTTATCGCCCCGAACGAAAAATCGATGTGAAAATTTTGAATTTCCCGCCACGTTGCTATCGTCCAACCTTAAACCAAATCTTTCAGTGATGAGGAGAGAGAGTTTCAGTTCATTTATTGACTTCAAAGTGTCTTTGGATTTCTGCCGGGCTACCATGGCAGCAAAATCGGCTTCAATCTACATTTTCACACTTTATCTATAGGTAAGCCAGGACAAAGGCCTAATCTACAGCTGGCATATTAGGGTTTCTTTCTAATACTTAGTAGATACTTAGTTAATAAAAGTGGGAGATGGAGAGAGGCAAAAAGAGTACAAAAAACGGTGACTCAGCAGAACGAGTGACGAGTCACCAACACGGCTAATTACAAAACTTTTTGTGGATAGATTTAGATTCATCTCAAAGCAACTCAGAAATTGCACTTAGATCTGATTGGTTCTGATGATAGAAATGAGCTTATTAAACCAAGTCTTTCCGTGATGATAATGGAGAAAGAGAGAGTTTTGAAGGTATGGTCTTTGAACTTCTAGTACCTATCTAGAAGAGAGAGAGTGGAGATAGAGAGTGACAGAGAGAGAGCCAAGAGGCGGGGATTCAATCACTCACCGCCTTTACCGGATTCAAACAACAACCGCAACAGATTAAATGTCGCATTTTGTTATTTTAAACCTTTTTGGTTGGAGAAAAACTCTATGTAGAGTTAGAACTGGCCTTTTTGCCACACACTATGAGAAATAGTTTTATAAGATAAAACTATTTGTCATACATTCAGATCCATCTCAGAGCAACCCGGTAGCAATCACAATACCTTACAAGGAACATAAACATCTCACACATGCAATCTGCCATATCGCAATAAAGTGCAAAACATATAAAACAGATGATTGCATGCGCGCTTGCGCAATGCTCGCCTCCCCTGTCTACCTTCTGATAACGGGGATTTATGACAATGTTTTGTTTTATAAACCTGCAATCGTATGCTGCAGATTTACACACCTAACTTGGTCGGTTAAGGAGGGCAAAAACTTGACGACACTTCTAACCAGCAACTATGATTGTATTTATTTTACAACGTGTTACAAAAGTTATTTTTACTCTTTTTACAGGATGTAACCTACTGGTCAACAGAATCACATTTTTATAAAAAAAACATTGGAATAAACAAATTTTATTTTAATAAATACTTTTGACAAAAAATCTGTTTTTTTTTCATATGTTGTTGTTTTTTAATTTAGGTAAAGTCCAACGATAGCAGCTTTGGACCTTTATACCTACCTAAATCCAAAAAAATCGCTGAACAAAAATAGCTCAGTTTAGCTTCAATGTTTAAAAAATTGTATAAAATTGAATTTCCCGCCACGCTGCTATCGTTGGACCTTAAGTTTAGTCTAGCTAGAATTCTAAAACACTCAATAATAAAATAAAATATTATCTATTATTCTGTCTAACTTGTTTTTTTACAACTTACTTTTTACATCAGTTCAAACCGTTGGACTAGAACTTTCTAATTTAAATGCTATGGCCCGGTTTACTAAGCAAGTACTTAAGTATTGTTCTGTCACGTTCTATTGTGAGTAATCTGCACAGACGGAGCGATATTTAAGTACTTGCTTAGCGAATTTCTCAATTCAGAAATAGGGCCTATAAGTTAGTTTGATACCTATATGTAGATTGTAGATATTTGTCAGTCTATCTTTGAGAAGCAAAATTACTTTCAAAAACTTTACCGCCGGCTCTACAAAAAAAAATTCAAGGTTGGACCTGCTGGCTGCCTTGGACCTAAAGGCCACTGTGCTAGATTTATATAGATATTTCTATGAAAAGGCATTATTAGGACATGTGAAAATGCTAGATAGGTTAAGTTAGAGTTAAAGGTTTTTTTTTAAATTGCATTAGTTTATTATATCATACCTAAGGTTTTATTTAATGTAAGTATTTGTGTGTATATTAGCATGTATTTGTATGTTACCATATTTATGTGTTCATGTACGTCTACTTTATTGGCCGTCTCCCGCCGTCATTCAAAACAATAACTCTCAATTTATTTGGCTGGCTGGAAGAAATTTCTATTGAAATAAGTCCACCTTTGTATGTAATTTATCACCATTGTGATTTAAGTTTTTATTTTGTGCAATAAAGTGTAATAATTAAATTAATTAAAAGGTAAGTATGACCGTCGAAAAGGTCTAAAGGGCTACTTTCCAATTTTCATAAGAATTATTTTTACAATAAGTTTTTGTATGAATAACAATGTAAGTAGGTAATGTAACAATGATGAAACATCATCAAAAAAATAAGTCTATAGGTACCTAATATTATAAAACTAAAAAAAACGTTTCTGAAGATCCACCCATTACGAGTATAATAAACAAAAGCTCGCGCGGCGTAACGCTCCCGTACATAACGTCACGTAAATAAATAAAGGAAAAGCCTCCGAGCTCATCCAATGACAAATGACAGTAGCGGGACCATCCCTCCTAAGCGACCCGAGAGAAATTCAACCCTGTCCGAACGGAATAGAGCGGATAATGCTTCAGCGGTAAGTGTAGGATGGCCCTCGCTATCTTGTCAGGCGGGGGCGGCGTCGACCAATCACAGCGCGCCCGGAGCGCATCACACTGTCCTATCTTCGGCCTTCACTGCGCAACCGAAATTCAAACTTCGAACATTTTCTTCTTCTGAGTTTGAAAAATAAAGTAGCCAGTCACTCACCTGGCTGGAGCCGCCTGGCGACCGCCTTCGCCCGCATTGCCACGTCACACGACTGTCCTGTCAATAATTTATTTGTATCGACGACACTGGCCGGCAAGAAATTGAGCCGCCGGAAATTTTAACAAAGAAAAAAAATGTTTTCGTTCTTTTATTTGGGGGAGTGCGCGCGCGGGGTGGCCAGTAATCAGTTAGCGAGTGGAAGTTGGCGGGAACGCTCGTCGGCCTGTGGCTGGTTTTATCAGGTGGGCGAGCTGTCAGGCGAGCGGCTGGCGGGACACTGCGTCCACGTGCGGCGGTCGCGGGAAAAAGCAATTTCCACAGCCCGATGACCGACCGGTGTCTTGACACGAAATGTACGCCAGTCTTGAACGCGGCCGGTCACCTACTGTCAATCGGCGAGTGAATTAAGAGGGTGGTTAGGTAACGTGCAGGCACACTAATCGCCTTGGACATGCGAGTTGGGATATGGGCTGGGTATGGGTGGTGGCGTAGTTTTTCTTTCTCAAGATTCGTTTCTTGATAACTCGTACGGTTTTGATTAGGCAATCTCTGGTCTCGTTAAGTTTTTATGGACAAGGTTTTTATAATGACATCTAGAACGTTTGTAGCTCGTTTTTTTTTCAACCTTTTATTTTGATAGCTTTATTAAATATGATACCTAGTGATGATTCATTCTGAACTATTTCAAAACGAGTTCTGAACACATAAAACCTTACCGTCATAAAAAGCCGTCTAATTTCAGCAGCTCCAAGGGGCATTGTCCCGTGGCTCCCGGAGAGTAAAACCCGATAGCGTTGCCATGACAACCGTTGATAGCTCAAACACTCGCCAAAATACTTGAAACAAGGAAACTTTTAATTACTTTTACTAGAATATGAATTATTAGGAGTAGCAGTCTAGGTATACCAACATACGGAAATAGATTACCAGTTAAAGAATGTATTTAACAGATAGTTGAGCGTTGTAAGAACATGAAATTAATCTTAATCAAATTAAATCATCGATACATTTTTCAGTACTACTAAAATAAGAATATGCAGTAATCTACACCTCATTTTACCAATCACCACTTTTGTAATGATAGAAACATTACACCTACGTACTACGTAGTCGTAGAAGCCTCAGCGCCCCTCTACGACTTGCTACGGCGTAGAGGTGCTACGAAATTGTTGTAGTGCTCTGAGAATAAACCTATCTTGTAGAAATCAACTTTGATATTTTTTTGGGGTTTTTTATTAGGTAAAAAAATATAGATTTCTTCTGCTGTCCTGAAATAAATATAGGCAGGATATAAAACGACAGAAATTATTTTGACTTTGTGTCAAGTTTAATTTTATTTCTTTGGTAACACCTTGCTTGCTGCTTGTTGGATTTATTTTCCTCATACAAACCTACAAGCAAAGACTCTCATGTGCACCTTAAAAAAAATATCTACCTAAATTCGATATCTTTCTCCCACTTTTCTAATCTACCTCGAGCGGTACAGACGTATCAAACTATAAACCACGATACGGCCACCGACCGTACCTATATACGGTCGGCAGAAGTCACAGATACCCCATGGCAGCTCCAGTTCGATTGGCGCCCTTATGCCGCGCGCGGTAAGCCGCGCGCGGCATAAGGGCGCCAATCGAACAAAAAGGGGTATCCTAGCGTGTGACCGACTGTACCAAACCAGGCCAATAGCCGCAAACGTTGAACCAGTTCTATATCAAGAGTATCAAATAGCATTCCGTCCAGTCTCGCATTGTTCTTGCAACGCATCGTCCGATGGCGGCCATCTTGGAAATGCACGCTGGTGCCTTAGCCTGTAACGCAATGGCATATCGATGGCGTCCCAGTAGAAGGACAAAACCGGGATTTACTCGTTTTGCTCCTACAACCAGCGAACTAATCCTCTAGAATTAGAATCAGAATATTCTTTGCTGTACTACAAAAACCTTAAAAAGACCGACAGCATTAATAAATTGTAATTATTGAAGCCGTCAACCGAGAGCCCATTTTGGCACCATTGCGTTACAGGCTAAGGCCCCAGTTCTATATCAAGAGTATCAAATGGCATTCCGTCCAGTCTCGCATTGTTCTTGCAACGCATCGCCCGATGGCGGCCATCTTGGATATGCACGCTGGACGCTGGACTGGGAGACAAAGGAGATTTTATCTTTGGTTCCCAAGAAAATAAGGTTGGAAAGTGGCGTTTTTAAACTTTCGTGGTTTTCAGATGTAATGGGGATTTTTCCAAGCTTCAAAAATAGTATGAATAACTTTAGTGTCAAAATCAGTCTATTAATCTGTAGTTTCCACAGATTTCGTTGCGCGATTTAGTACGAATCGCTGTCAAATTTGACACTTGGATTTTGATTTTTGTCACCGTTGCAGTTGTTGGGTCTACCCGTGACCATGGTGCCTGCAACGGTGCCGAAATGTCAGGAACTCCAACAAAATAAATCGTGGTAAGAATCCCGTTTTCTTACAATAATTATTTTGGAAGGATCGTGAGAGGTGGCGTGAGCATGAAGAGGCCTTTACTCGGCAGTGGGTGTTAACTGACGGTGATAATGATGATGATTTTGATTTTGTGATTTGATATTGATTTGAATTTTGTGTTCTTAGCTGCGAGGTATGTTTCAAGAAAACCGGTTATCCCCTTGACTGGCAAGAGCGCCTTTTAGTGGTCGAAAAACACGAAAAACGTTAGGTTAGGTTACGGTTAGGTTGAGTAACGAAAATTGTGTCGTTCCGCGACCAGACAGGTTAAGCTGTTATTTTTTTCTAGATAATAGATACAGGAATATGAAAAACAAAACATTGTACTTTGAAAGATGCTGTTGTAGAAAAGAGTTGTTTTTTTAATCTGTGGCATTTGTTTACGTAGCATAGGAGCTATAAAAATCCAATTTACGAACATACAACCACGTCCAGCAAGGCATCTGCGTGACAATAAAAAGGCATGTGCTGAAAGAGTCGCGAAGCCGTCGGGGGGGTGGACCCCCCTCCCCCAAGGCAAGGTATGGGGCCACCGACACCGTTTAGATAGTGGCTCAAAACTCCATTTAGATATCACTGTTTTAAGAACTTTTTTTATGTCAGGGGTTTTAGACGTTCGCCGCTCGCGTGCTCCGATGTGGGTCTATTCTCAAAGTTAAAAATCCACTCACGCGTCAGAACTAGTTTTTTTTTAGGGAAAATTGCTTTTATTGAAAAGGACAATATTTCTTTTGACATTTAATAATTGTAATATTTACGATGCATATTTTAGAGAATAGGGGCTGACCAAATCCTAGAAGCTGGGCATAAAAAGTGGTAACTACCTACTGACTCTCTGAATAATAGATTTGGGTTATCATCAACGCGATGGATACTGCAACCGGTCTGGCTGGAAGAAATTTCTTTAGAAATAAGTCCGCCCTTGTACATATTCTCTCAATCATGTTATTTAAGCCTATGTATTTTCTGTGTGCAATAAAGTATAACAAACAAACACTGCAAGCACCAAACATACAACGAAATGTTACAGATTTTGTATTTCGTACACGGTTAAACTTATTTGTATTATGTCGGTGTAGCCGACTAGTTTCGGTTCTCATTCAGAGACCTTAATCATGGAGCTGAGACGGCCCTCGCGACGCCGTGGCCAGTCTCAGACTGCGTGTCACTAGGCGCCGCGCGCGCGCTGACAGTTCCGGTGCGGGGGGAAGGGGCGGGGGCGGCAGCGGGGGTTTGATTAAGGTCTCCGAATGAGAACCGAAACTACTCGACTACATCGACATAATACAAGTAAGTTTAACCGTTTACGAAATACAAAATGTGCAGTGCTTACGAAAGTTTAAGTGTAAAAAAATGTTACAGATGGGATGTGTACTAAGGCCTTTGTATCTACGTAATGAGATGGTTTATACAGCGTCCAGTGGCACCTTCACTCACACTAGATGGGTGAAGAGACCACTCGGCGCTGCGGTGCCTGACGGTGAAGGAAAACATCGTGAGGAAACCCGCGGCTTAGTTGGCTCCACATGTATTGACTTGTCTTTCCTGTGGGCTAGGCCGACTAAGCTGTCAGGATGGTATAAGTGCTGGGCAAGCCTAATCCATCTAAAACAATGTGTTCTGAGTTTCTATTTCTATTGTAATTAGAACGATATATAACAGGAATTATCAATATTTTTTGTAAATAAGACATCTTGTTCGTTACAGGACTTTTGATAGAACAGAAAAAAGTAAAAAAGTATTTATGTTGCCATAACTAGATGAAATGCAGATGAAAATGCTATCAAACGCAACCAATATTGCACTTCATTACGTGTCGATATTCCGGCAAAGAACCATACAAACGTCTCGGCAGGAGCAAATTCTCAATTTCGCACCAACCTTCTATCTTAGATGACTTCAGCACCTCATAACATTCCACATTCTACCCACCTGCGACTCTTTGTTCATTTTCAGTCCCTCGCATCGCTTCAAACGCTGTAAAGGTCGCGCAGTATCGACGGGTATCGACTGAAGAACGTATTAAGCTGTGTATTCACTAGGCAATAATTGTAGCGCAACTTTAGCCCCTCTTGTGTTGCGGGACTTTTGTTTAGCAACGGTGCCTGTCCATAGATGCTCTGTCTGTCATTTTAAAAAATCCTGACAAAATAATTTTATTAGCAAATATTTGATGCTTCATGTTCAGTTCAACGGAGACCAAAGTAGTACACCATATTGATCGTCATCTGGCAAGGTCGCGCGGTAGTGTCAAATACACACGGAGTGTATCACAAGCGAATTATTTTGCTTCACGTTAGGTTTGCGTATAAATTGTGCTACAATTTCTCCTGTTCCACCATACGACGCGTATAGTAGGTACACACGACAGCTCGTCAGAGTTTACACTTTTATTGTAAAGTCGCCCGTAACGTAACCGAGTAGAGTGCTAGCGCGTAAGGGTCGACGTGCTGTCGTGTGTACCTATTATGTGTCTGTCTATGCGGCGAACAAAGACGTAATAGCGCCTAGAAGTTTCGCGCACATCTCGCGTATTTCGTGCATAAGGGCGCAAGATTCGGTCAATGTATTCTGGCACTTATGCAACGTAGAGCTGTGGAGTAGCGCCTCAATTATTGCATAATGAATTCATGGCTTCAAGCTACTCCGGGGGGGGCAAGCCACCTAGCCTCTAGCCTCCACAGGGAGGCAGTAAATATGATTATCAGTAGGGGAGGCGCCGCCTAATCATATTCTCTGCAATTTACATAAATATTAGCCTGGGCCCTGACGTGACACGCCGCTCGGACCCGGCACGACATTAGGAGCTTCGTACTTTTTAATGGAAGCCGTAAGGTCGATGTAAGATATGACGTGCCTCAGAAGTCGCTTTGTCTTTTTTACCGAGTGATTAATGTAGGGGGACGCCCTGTTTGGCTATGCATAGTAGTGTTATAATAACCAGCGGCATGCATATTCAAAAAAGGAACGGGAAAATTCTCGACGGCTGACTGGCCGGCTCGAAGTTTTCGTCTGTCATTCATTTTCGGTCGATCGTGTTTTGTTTTTGTTTGGATTTGGAACGTCCGTTTTTGTCTTTGCACATTTTTCGTAATGTTTGAAGCGTTTTATTGATTGGCAGAATTTTGTACTCTGCTGTCTGTCTGGCATACAAATGACGTATAAACACTTCCGAGTAAATTAATGCATGATTGTTAAAACCCACCTCGTACTATGGAGGTTCCATAGTACGAGGTGGGTTTTAACAATCATGCATACAAATGGTAAAGTACTAGGACTTGCCAAAAAAACATACCCACCTAACCCTACGGTCTATTTTCACCTTCGAAATAGACAATAAGATTAAGTCACGATTCAACCAGTTTGCCTAACTTGATTATAAACCAAAATAATTAATCATTGAAACAAACTTCACCTAGATGGTAGAGGGAGGACAAAGCCTCCACGAAAATCAAGATACGCGACGTAATTAATTACAAAACGTGCACAAGAGAGCTCTGTTTACACTTCCTATAAATTACCAGCCAGATGTTAACAAACCCCAAATATCCTGTAAATCCACCCACCGAGATACTCCGCTGAAACCGCGGGATACACACAGACTTTAAACGAGCGACGAACCAAATGCTTACCACTAACTTTCCACCCAAATGTCGAAATGCTAAGGGTGAAAATCCATGTACACAAAATGCACTTTTGCCATTTTCAAATTTGGAATGCGACTTTTGCATCTAAACATCTACACGTAGCGTACGAAGATGCCTGTAGCGTTGGGAACGTCTCCTCGAATCTCTCTTTCGCAACCCAAACTCAACCCTAACTTTATCGGCCTAAAGCTGAAACTCCTCTGACTTCAGGGTGAACATAGTTCGTTTCGCGCGCAAAGGACATGTGATATGATATCAAGGCGAGACAGAGAAGGACAGTAGAGCGCAGACTCCTCGGCAGACGTCGCCGTTGGCATGGCAACGCATCGATTCGTGCCCCCCCGCCCGCGCGCCCCGCACCCCTCCCGGTGGTATATCCAGGTCAGTCATGAGGTTTTCTCCGGAGATTGTGGAATGATTTGATTTGATTACCTAGTTTGCTATTATGTATGTACGGAAAGATTCGACGTTGAGTTCCTAATGATACTTGAGAATGGACAGCGAGTTAGGCCCGTAGGTAATATTAATCAAAGTTTGATTTATATTTATATGTCCCACTAGCTGGGCAAAGGGAGAGAGAAGGAAAACATCGTGAGTCCGAGGCATACATACGCGAAAATCACCAATCACAGTTTCCAAAGTTAAATAACTAAAAATAACTACTAAATTCAAAATGTAAAGAAACCCCGACATTTTAATTTCAAATTAGAATAAAACATGTTTAAGGCGCTGTGCATAGTTAATCGCCCGCGCGCAACGAAAAATGCACAAAATCGATTCCTGTATCAAATACACTAAAAAAAACTAAAATGTTCACATATCAAACCCTAGAATTAGTTGAGACCTATCTAAAACAGTCAGTTTCGTGTTGACATTCATAAACGTTTTGAACATATTTTGCTTGAAAAAAAATAGGCGGCGCATTTTTTTTTAAACAAAATATTTAGCAATCTGTTATGGATATCAACACAAAACTGACTGTGTTCGATAGCTCTCAATTAATTCTAGGGTTTGATATGTGAAATTTTAACTAAAGTCACATGAAAAAACTGCATCCAATTCGGTTCAGCCGTTTAAAAGCTATGTATGGTGCCACAGTCAGACAGACAGACAGACTCGACATATGGCCTAGTCAGCCTGGCAGCTTATTCGGCCTAGCCCACAGGAAAGACAAGGGTTTGGCTCCACACGTATTGACGTATTGAGCCTAAAACGACTCTTACATATTCACGCGGCGGAACGCTAGGATACCCCACAGTAGCTCTTATCGTGCGCGGCATAAGTGCGGTAATAGAACGCAAAGGTGTATCCGAGCTTGTTGCCGACCGTATTAGGCAATTGGCCCTCATACTTAGGTATCTAATATTTTCTGCTTTTGAAGTGCGCCCACCTCACGTCTTAAAATCAATCCTAAAGGACGGGTTCTAGGATTCCAGGTATTCTATAGCAATAGTGACACTCAAGGATTGAAGCTAGCTCAGACCAACTCTTAGGTAGTTTATCTTATTTTTTATTATTTTTTATTGTATTTTGATGACACATTCTGTGAAAAGTTCAACCGGCTACCTATTACTTACGGTTTCAAAGATATAGACCATTATTTGTACGACAGACAGACGGACGGACCGATAGAAGCACGAACGGACAGACCGACAGCGGAAGCAGAGTAATAGGGTCCCGTTTGGCACCCTTCGGGTATGGAACCCTAAAAAGTACCTTCCCTGAAAAAAGATCTAACTATCGATGAAAACCGCATCAAGATCCGTTGCGTACGTATTTAAAAGTTCGAAGCGTATAATTCTCGCCAAACTTCTAGTCCGCTCTAAAGATGGCGCAAGATTGCACAGTTTTTTATTTTACAGCCGCCATGTATGGAAAACCTGCGCAATGCGGCAACTTCCGAAGGTTTGGCTAGAACTATTAGAGAGATAATAACAGACAAAAGAGAGAGAAGTTCTTGAAGTGGAACAATCCGGCGCGGTGCTTGAATTATGTTTGTATGTAAGGGTTTAAGTGTGTATGTATGTATGAATGTTCGTTTCATGAAAACTTGAGTAAATTTGGTAGGATCGTCAGGAAATTTAGTGGGAGGGTAAATAAAATTAAAATTATGTTTGTGCTCGAACATGAGCAAAATCGGTCGAGGGGTTAACGAGATATGGGGTCGCAAGTTCACGGTTCGGGGCGAACTAATAGTAGACACGACAGCACGTCGACCCTTACACGCTAGCACTCTACTCAGTTACGTTACGGGCGACTTCACAACAAAAGTGTAAGTACACTCTGACGTGCTGTCGTGTGTACTATTTAGAGAAGAGATAGAGACAGAAAAGAGAAGATTCTCGGAAGAGAGCACCTTGAGCCCTCCGCACCGTGTCTCAAAAGACAGGCTCGCGTATCAAGAAGTCTTAACAGAAAGGCAAAAAGGCTCTCTCGACCGAGGGAGTAGGCAACCTCAGCTCCTTCCTTTGAGGTTGCCAAAGAAATGAAGGCAATTTAAAAAGGTAGAGCGGTCGCAGACGTGTGGAGCCTCGACGACGGGGCATTGGCGAGGGAGTTGGGAGATTTAGAAGGACTACTCTCTTTCTATCGAATCCACAGCATCCACAGAGAAAAGTTTTGGTTTTCCTTTGTGGTCTATATTACTGTGCACATTTTCCTCTAAGTAATATTTTGGCGATTTTTCGATTAGGAAATTTCTCGTGAGATTTTTCCAAATGCGTATTTTTAGCGTACTTAGTTTCACGTTAGTTTGTGCTTGATTGCGTTGGATTTATATTATGTAAGTTTGTAAGAAGAGTAGGTACCTATACATACTGTGTAGGATTTGGCCATATTATTTTAGTGGAGAAACATGTTTTACTAAATTTATCCCAGTTTCCTTGCAATTTTACAGATGCAAGGAAACTTGGAAAACAAAAGAAATATTTTCCGAAATTCAGGGGAAATTTGGTGATAATCTTGAGATAGAGTAAGATTCGGCAAGACCCAATGGTAAAATGTAACCAAATTCCTAGTGAACACAAGACAGCACAGCACGTAGACGCTTACACGCGTGCACTCTATTCACTTATGTTACGAACGACTTTGCAACGAAAATGTAAGCGTCTACATGCTGTCGTGTGTACCTTCGAGGATACCTAATAATATGGGCGTAGCCCGCCGTCGGATCGCAACTTCTGTATTCTCTATCTTTGCACCCGTGAAATGGTAGTTACAATTGCGTTGCAAGTGGATGCCTTCAGTGGGCATTTTTGTAACATTAGAGAAGGAATGGGACTTTCTTTTGACAGGGGTATTTGGATATTTATTTGTCGCGTGAGCCCCAAACCTGCTACGAAAAAATGTAGAGTTAATTGTTTTGTTTTGCTAGTCAACTAATCATACAAGGGAAGATACCAGGCAGGAGGAGACCTGGAAGACCCAAGATATCATGTCTTGAGAACTTACGCCATTGGTTCCATTCCAACTATCCACGAGCTCATGGGACGACATGGGAAGTATACATACATACGCTTTCAAACAAAAAAAGGTATCTTCAAAAACGGTTCACATAGAAAAAAGTTCTGAGGTAACAAACATTTAAAAAAATACGGATCTTTAGAACCTTTTTCTTTTTCGAAGTCGGTAAAAAATCCGATACAGTACCTAAGTACCTGATTGTCCTAGAAGATCGATTCGTCGGCATCATCAGAACAAAATCCTAAGATTTATGAGTGTATGCGTCAGACACCGCAATAATTAAAGATCCTGGTTTGCCGACTCTTCCTCCGCCGCTAACCAACCGCGAAATTGCTGCAGCCCCTCCAAGTACACACGACAGCACGCCGACCCTTACACGCTAGCACTCTACTCGGTTGCGTTACGGGCGACTTTACAACAAAAATGTACAGTCTGACGTGCTGTCTACCTACAATGTGTTTTGTGCCGCTCGTAAATATTGCATCAGGATTGGAACCATATGGGTGGGATTTTGTCTGCTTGAGATATTATGATGCAGTCTGTTTAGTTTTTTTCAGGAAGTAGCTAACCTATAGGTACAATAACGCACGAGACGACAGCACGTGAGAGCGTCCCTACAATTTTGTTGTAAAGTCGCCCGTTACATAACCGAGTAGGTAGAGTGCTAGCATGTAGGAAGCGTCGACGACGTACTGCCTTGTGTACCTACCTAAAAGTAAGATGGCACTAGATTGGCGATTTTTGCGTTGAGGGTAGGTATAATGCCTCATACTCCCAGGTTTCCTCACGATATTTTCCTTTATCTCAATATGTATAGATGGATTTTTTTTAGTGGTAGGTACTGGAACAAAACCTTGGAATACCTAATTATACATCAAGGCGAGAGTACGAATCGGACTTCGCTCCGAGGGTTCCGTTATTCTTATTCAAGCAAAACTTCGATTTTCACTATTTTCTTTTATTTTACATTGCCATCTAGTTATTTCTTTGGGAAACTAAGGAAACCAAGGTTTGACATTTATGAGACAAACTAATAAATAATTTATGCGACACAATAATAAAATATTTTTAAACTATATTAATATTTCTATGAATCTAGCTATTAATTTAATAAAATTTACACATTTGAATCAAAGCAAGCAAGATTTACTTTAAAAGCGCCACCTAGTAATGGATTCCTAAAACTAAATTAAATTCTATCAACCCCTTGGTAGTGACTTTCTTGTGCAACTAGGTGGCGCTGCAAAACTTGTGCTGTTTTATCGACTAGTGTTGTACTCAACACAATATTTTAATCTCGATTTAGACTCTACGGCAAAAACAGTCTATAAAAACAATAATATTAAAATAAACAAAGATAACCCAACTGCATCACAGTCTTAGCAGGTGGGACCATTCTGTTTGAACCTGGGACTAATTTGGGTTGGTACCGCCCGCCTGATAAGACATGGTGCAATTGGGTTTTCTTTGTTATACTTTGTTAGATTTTTTTGATTTTATTTTTTACGCAGTCAGTTTTTTTGTTTATTTATGTAATTTAATTTATGGTATTTTTGTTTTTCGTATTGAATCATTTAAATATCAATCGATTTTCTAACAGCTCGTGAGTAGAAGTTTCAAAGTTGTAACTAGATGTCGCTGACGAGACAAGGGTTTTTTTTATGCCAGTTCGAGCTCGTTGGCCTTCGCAGATACGTCTAAACACATTTATGTATTGGTGGTAGAGCAAAACGTCGTATTCCCGGTTTTACCATTCACTCCTACACAAACAATGACAAAGTTGTGCACTTTTCGTGTACCAAAGTGGAATGGCGTCTAATGAAAGATGAAGTCACAGAGCAATGAAGTGAAGAAGTATTTTCTCCGTAGAAAGCACAAATTCTCTCTGTGACTCCATGTCGGATCAACGCCATCTGTCACAGCTTTTAGAACATTTTTTAAAATTTATTTTAGCTGTCAGAAAATCCCCCATATCCAGAAAATCCAGAAAAAAACTAGGTACTATTGATTGGGTCAAGCACAGATCAAGTTGAACGAGCGAGCGAAGTTCTCCGAGTCTACTTGAACAATCCGGCGTTTGTATGTATGTATGTAAGTATGTTTGTATGTATGAATGTTCGTTCGACGATAACTTGAGCAAATGAAGTCGGATCGTCATGAAATTTGGTAGGCGGGTAAATGAGGCAAAGAGAATTTTTAAGTTAGATAAGGCAAGTTTTTAAAAGATAAAGGCGTACATTTACCGACTAACTCATAGTCATAAAGTCATAGTCGATCGATTCAACCTTTCAATGAAGCCCAGCTCTATTCACAAATTGAAGTTGCGGTGCTGTTTTACCGACACTCGTTCGGATTGGTTGAAATTGTGGACGCATGCGCGTCGTAGTTTTTCCTTCTTTTTTATTGGTTTGGTTTGTTTTGTGTCATGTCCGGACCCTCGCTTGTAAAACCCCGCTTGTGAATTTTATGTTGTTATAATTAGCACATAAAACTATTGTTTGATGGTAGAAATTGTTAAATCATTAATGATATTATTGTGATGATAAGTGCTGTGGATAACTGTACTCAGCGTTGGGAAACTAAAGCGGCACCGTGGAGTCACGAAAAAGAAGGTAAAAAAAATGTTTCATTGTTCCGAACCAACTGACGCCTTGGCTTCATGCGAGAGAAGAATTGGAAATCGATTATTTCATACTTAACGCTTGCCATACTGTTAACGCTTTCGAACTTCCAACTATGCTATCGTTCACTTCCAAAAAGTCAATAAAAATCTGATGATGCTGGCGATAAACAGTTCAACTCTGAAACTTCGAATTATTCAACTTAAATCTTCAAAAAAGAAGGGGCACTGGTTGGTGGGTCAAGTTCACTAAATTGTAAATTACTAACTGCAGTCTGTACCTTACAGTCATGAGATGTAAATGATTCATGTCAAGTCACATGGCAATCGTAAGGCTATTTACATTCCATACTCGACTCGGTATAATGCAATCAATTAAAAGGATATTGATATTCAATCTGAATCAACTAGTGACAAACCCCCTGAAAGAAGGATTTCCTACTATTGATCTTAAGAGCTACCAAAAACATGGTAAGTATGCATGAAGATACCCATTGGTACATAGGACAGCACATAGACGCTTACAATTTAGTTACAAAGTCGCCTGTAGCGCAAGCAAATAGAGTGCTCGCATGTTAGCGTCTACATGCTGTCGTGTGTACTATATCTATCTCTAGTCGGGCTTTTCTCATGCTGACAAGAAAGGTGTGGAATTCCTTCCACAACCGAGTTTAATCCTAGACCGAGCAACCAAAATCAGTATTTACTTACAAATTGTGTAATCTCTTGTGGAAGCTTCTTAGTAGGACTAACCAAAGAAATAAAGTTCACCCTCCATACAAGATTTGACTAAAATAAACACTAAGGCCCTGCCGATTCTAAAAGATTGTTTTGGCATGTTTGCCTTTGTTGGTAATTTTAACAAATTACACTTATTATTAGTTGGTACCTAAAGCTCAACCTTCTGAGGTATGTTCGGGTCCCACACACGGCGGTACTCAGCGGAGTAACTGAGGACCTCCCGCTCTTTGAAGCTATATGTGATAGGATCCCCCCTCAATTCTCCTTCGAAAAGAAGTATAAAATACAACTGTACGAGGAGGACTTTGAGAGTCTCAACCCCAGAGAACTTAGAGTCTTCACGGACGGTTCAAAAACTGCGTCTGGCACTGGATCCGGAGTATTTTCGGAAGACCTGAATATTAATATATCTAAGCCGCTAGGCGCCCATAACACAGTTTTCCAGGCCGAAGTTATGGGCATCATTCTAGCAGCTACTGCGATTGCTGAACGAGAGGTGAAGGAGTACCCCATCCGTATCCTCTCGGATAGCATGGCGACACTACAGGCCCTCAATAGTCATACCATCACTTCGGGCCTTATCTACGACTGCCATTGTAGACTGACAGAGGTATGTAAACACTCTAGCATTACCCTCCAATGGATCAAAGGTCACAGCAACTCACGCGGGAACGATGCCGCGGATGTGTTAGCGAGACAGGGGTCGGACATGGTTGCCGTGGGCCCAGAGCCCATTGTACCCATGCCTTACGCCTGGCTACGCACACAGATACGACTCCGCACACGCGGATTACAATACTCCAGCTGGGCTAACACCTCTGATTGCAGACAGGCCAGAGAGGCATTGCCAATGGCAAACCCTCGTCTGACCAGGAAACTTCTTAGGCTAACAAGAAACCAGCTGCGAACGGTGACAGGAGTAATAACCGGTCACGGTCCTTTTAACAGACAACTATTTTTAATAGGTGTCACCGACAGTCCTCTGTGCAGAGCCTGCATGGGGACAGACGAAACAGCCGCTCATGTCCTGCTGGAATGCAGGGAGCTGGCAAAATACCGGGCTACCCACCTCGGTTCGCCGGGGTCGCTCCCCGAAGTGCTCCAGAACATCCGTGGACTGCTGGACTTTCTGGAGGAGCTGGGTTGGCAAGGATGAAAAATCCCACCATACGCAAAATAGGCGCAAGTAGAGACGTCGAGTTGCGGAAAACAGCCCGTTTTACCATTACCATTACCATTAGTTGGTACCTAATTAGTCATGCATTTATGCTCCGCATTCACTCGATGACTCAAGAAGATTTTTTTAAGCAGATGGCAATAGCGATGCCCAGAAGTGGGCTTTACTTATGGGCTGGATAAATAGATATTCTTCGCTCAGTTAATCACAAAGTTAGGTAAGTGTAACAAGCAGTAAGTACTGTAAAAAATTAAATTATTTAAAAATAACAGAGCCACATGTCTAAGGGAATTATTTTGAACACCGATTATTATTTAGCTAGGGCACAAAATACATAATACAGGCAGAGAGGTTATTTTACTTAATTTATATTTTTCATTTCAGGTACTTATGGGGTTTTATTGTCTTTCCTTTATCATTAAGGTCAGTACATATTTCAAATATTAAGTATTTCTCGGAACAGAATGAATCAGTGATCCCGATAAGGTCTGATCTCAGATGCTTGTCAAAAGTGAAGCGGGTTTAAACCACATCAATTCTTGACTAACAAAAAATGGTTTTATCATCTGATTTTGTATAGAAGAATTTTACAGCCTATAGCAGCGCTCTGCATGAAGTTGGATTAGATTGAGATGTGGGTTATCTTGGTATTTTCCTAACACTTATATAGATTTTTTGGACCAAAAACCGTTGCGTCCTCAGATCGCCCTACCAAAGTTTCATCACGATCTCCGCCTCTATTCTCTAAAAAATCCACTCACCCGATGAGCGTGAAAACACTCGAAAATAGGCCTTATTAAAATGTTTTTTTTTTTCACATAAAAAAACAGTTATTTTTACGGTGGATGTTTTAGAGAATACAGGGACTGATCTGAATGGTTTAGGAGCAAACATACCTTTTCTTTACAGGCCAATTTTTACCTGTATGTTTCAGTGTGTTTTTGACGTGACTTATTTTACTTGGGCTCTTACTTTACTTGGGTTGATCTTCACCTCATCATATTAACCTGGTAGTAAATAAGAAGATAAAGTAAGCTCTATCTAGTATATCATCTTCACTAGGCTTAGTTGAAAGTTTGAAACTCGTATCCTAAAGTGCAACGCGCAGACGAACGAGACGACATTTTTAGTGCAGTTAGAGGATTGCGAGAAATTTGAACGTTGCTACCTTGTAAACAAAGTTCACTATTGCCATCACTGAACACCAGGGGCCTTAGCCTGTAACACAATGGTGTAGAAGGACAAAACCGGGATTTTTTCATTGTTCTCCTACAACCAGCGAACTAATCCTCTAGAATTAGACTCATAATATTCTTTGCTGTACTACAAAAACATTAAAAGGACCGACACTGGACCGACAGCATTAATAAATCCTAATTGAAACCGTCAACCGGGAGCCCATTTTGGCACCATTGCGTTACAGGCTAAGGCCCCAGAGCGCGGCGTCCGCGCGGACCCGAGCCACTGAGCAGTGCCCGCCTGCATGACATAATTCGTGTCATAGAAACGCGCCCTAATAGAAGGCTGGCCAGAACATGAATATTTTAGATTTTTTGTTGACCGTACTTAAGGTGAAATACGTCTCACAACTAGCGCCGCCAATGGAAAAAAAATCATATATTTTTTTTGGATGCGTTTTTAGCAAAAAACGCTCCTGCGATTCCTCAACACGAGGCTTAACTATTTTTAGGACCTAAGGTTTGGATTCCAGATCCTAGAACTTAAGAATGCAATCGATTCTCGCCAAAAGTGGCCACTTTTGGCTAGAATCGATTGCGTTCGTAGGAAATCTAATCCTGGAATCCAAACCTTAGGTCCTAAAAATAGTTAAGCCTCGCGTTGAGGAATCGCAGGAGCGTTTTTTGCTAAAACGCATCCAAAAAAAAGATATGATTTTTTTTCCATTGGCGGCGCTAGTTGTGAGACGTACGTCGTCTTAAAGGCAAAGTATTTTTATTATAATGTATGGTAGCATGAATCCGGAAAAGCTCGCGAGATGAAATGTAAAAATAAATAAAATAATTTCCATAGCATGAATACGGAGGTCATGTAAAATGAATCCGGAAAAAATATTCGTAACATGAAAACTCATGTCATAAATACGGAACAACCCAACAGTGTCACGTCCTTCCTTAAGGTACAAGTTGGTAGCCGACTGCACGCAGCAGCAGCAAACGACGTGTCGCAGCGACACTACTGGGGCCTTAGCCTGTAACACAATGGCGTCCTAGGTAGAAGGACAAAACCGGGATTTTTTCGTTGTTCTCCTACAACCAGCGAACTAATCCTCTAGAATTAGACTCATAATATTCTTTGCTATACTACAAAAACATTAAAAGGACCGAAACTGGATCGACAGCATTACTTACTCCGCTGGCTCAGAGACCCGAAATGGGTCTTGACCTCAGACACAAGAAGTCGCCACTGGTCTCGGTCCTGCGCGGTCTCCTTCCAGTCGCCTGCTTGTAGGTCACGCAGGTCTTTGCCGACTTCATCCCTCCAGCGGTATTTGGGACCGACAGCATTAATAAATCGTAATTGAAACCGTCAACCGGGAGCCCATTTAGGCACCATTGCGTTACAGGCTAAGGACCCTGGGCCCTTAGCCTGTAACGCAATGGCGGGTCAATGGCGTCCCGGCAGAAGGACAAAACCGGGCTCTCCTCGTTTTTCTCCTACAACCAGAGAACTAATCCTCTAGAATTAGAATCAAAATATTCTTTGCTGTACTACAAAAACATTAAAAGGACAGACAGCGTTAGCAAATCGTAATTGAAGTCGTCACCTGACAGCCCATTTTGGCACCATTGTGTTACAGGCTAAGGGCCCTGGTTTGTATTGTAATTCTATGGAACACCATTCGAACCGGGCGACGTGTGGTCCGCATATAAATACATACTAACCGTAGTGTCGCCGGACTTCACGAATTCTGCAGTTGCCGCTGCGGTCGAGATCCAACCGGCACCTTTACGATGTTTTCCTTCACACTTAGAAATTGAAAAAAGTGTATTTCGATTTCGGGCAAAATTTTACAGCGTTGGCACTGAAAAATAAACAAAAGAGAATCAGCATAAAACACTTAAAAATTAAAATATTTACAAAACAGACATAATAAACACGAAAATGGATTTAGCCCAGCAGCAGCAGCTGTATGCCGGCTGAAGCGGTCTTCAGTCGGCGCTGATTTTCAGCTAACCCCGTGCCACTGATCAACTTTTACATTATTTTATTGAGGACATTTTATAACAAAAAAAAGGGAGTAGTACGAATCTTAACTAATTAATCTGAATCCAAGTCTATACTCAATACTTTATTGCAACCATAAGTGTATAAGATCTTAAATAACATTGTTACATGTGAAGAACTCTATGGACCCTGTCGGGCACAGCAAAACAAAGCTAAGTAAAAGAAATATCTTAAAACTAGGTAGTTACCTATTGGAGATCTTTTATCTTAAAACTAGGCTGGTATTTAATACCTAGGAATTTTTTTTATTTATTTTTTCTTATCTACAATAAATATTAAATATCATTTTGTTATTTTTGTTTTTGTCTAAGTACAATCTTCACAAATACTCCATGAATCTTAGGTACACAAAACCAGGTTGAATGAAGCATAAATTCGCAAATGGCGACTTTGCTTTTACAAACCTTTTATGTCGGACACCAACACAGTCTACCTGAGCTCAGAGTCCCAAGTTCCAATGGTAGTCGAGTCGACCGACCGCGCCAGCAAAAAAGCAAAAGGAGAGATAATTTTTAGGGTTCCGTACCCGAAGGCTGCCAAACGGGACCCTATATTGCCTACACTATCTGTCCGAAATTTATAGAGCTCTATCTTGGAAACCTTAATAGATATCCGATTGGAATTTTCACAAAATATTGTTATGGCGGATTACCCACCTGACTCAGAATAAGAAGACATAGATAAACAATGGCTGCCTGGTTGGACAGATCTGTCCACCTTGATCTTCTGATGAAAATACACTATTACAATTTATTTAAAAAATTGCAAATTGTTTTAAAAAAATGGGGTGTCTCGATACATAACTAACGGGTCTGAGGGCAAATTCTCGGGTATGTCACATTCGAGATTCTACGAAGAAAACCTTAGTAACAAGTCACATTCGAGATTGCCGAGAATTCGGAACCCAAAGTTTTTTGTTCGAAAGTCCGTTATTGGCTTAATCTTATCTTTAGACAATATTGAGAAACTAATTTAAGTATTTTTTTATTTTGGTCCAGTAGTTTTATTTTTATGCGCTAAAATGTTTTGTTCCTATGACCGCCAACAGTTTGCAGACCGTCGCGTGACGTCATAAAACCGTATCTTTGAAACGTTGTAAAATCCAAACTACTGAACCAAAATAAAAAATATTGAAATTATTTTGTATTTCGTAAACGGTTAAACTTACTTGTATTATGTCGGTGTAGCCGACTAGTTTCGGTTCTCATTCGGAGACCTTAATCATGGAGCTGAGACGGCCCTCGCGACGACGCCGTGGCCAGTCTCAGACGAAAGTCAAGTCAAGTCTCAGTCCGTTTACGAAATACAAAATGTGCAGTGCTTACGAAAGTTAAAAATAAAAAATAAACGTTAGTGTAAAAATATTGAAATTAGTTTCTCTATATTGTCTAAAGATAAGATTAAGCCAATAACGGACTTTCGAACAAAAAACTTTGCGTTCCGAATTAGCCCCCTGATACGTAGTTTCGAATGAACATGCTTCTTCGACGTTTTTTTGTTTCTGGTCTAACGTAAAAACGGATGTATCACAGGCATCAAACTTTATTAACAAAATAAGGCGAAGCGCGAGTCGAGCTCGCGCACTGGGGGCCCGTACAGCCATTTTTTCTTTCCAAATTCATGACACATAATGGTTGTTCGGAACCCTCGGTGCGCGAGTCCGGCTCGCACTTGGTTGGTTTTTCGTCGACTTGGGTCGCGGACGCCCGGAGAACAAAGGTTTTACGCTTTTACCTAGTTATAGCTAGTTATTCCGGCTCCCCGCAGGTGTAACTTGTTATCTTACACCGAGAATTTCTACACTTTTATTTCTCTTCCCCTAAAAGGTTTGTGAAGAAAGACTTGCCGCGCTGAAACATAAAATCTCTTTCGAAATAAGAT
The DNA here is from genome assembly GCA_949319315.1 of Zelleria hepariella. Taxonomy (NCBI): domain Eukaryota; kingdom Metazoa; phylum Arthropoda; class Insecta; order Lepidoptera; family Yponomeutidae; genus Zelleria; species Zelleria hepariella. The sequence continues at coordinate 9,124,404 of OX439394.1, forward strand.
CTCGGGTGATGAAGTTACAATTTTGTAAATGGTGGGAATATTTTATATTCAAGATTAAACCCTCTTCCCTCAGTCATTCGTCAGAATTCGTATTTGTACTACCCAACTAAATACCTAATAACTCAAATTGATGAAACACGCTTATGCCTCTAGTGCTAATGCTAAGTGCATCTACACTAAGCGCAGCAAATATTCAAAACAACGTCCGTGAAACATCTAACGAGCGTATTCATATTATTATTACGTGGCTCTTCATCCGCCTTCGATAAGGCTAGTCATCACGTAAGACTGCTTTGATGTTTAAAAAAAACACGCCTGGTGGCATTCACCTGACGGCCTTGAACCGACGTCAGTTCAAAACTCAGCTGGCCCAAGCAAGACATTCTATCTAGCAGCCTTGATTATTTTGTATCTGTATACAGCGCGCAGTTCGAAACTGCCAAAAACTTTAGTCCGACAGAGCAATAATTATAAAGACTTTTCTAGTACAAGATATAAGTTTCCGACCATTTCTATGCCTGGTCGGTCATTAATCTTTATTGTTTAGCGTTCTCAAGACGTTCCTCGTTAGAACACTTACCGCGAATGGTGGTTGTTTTAATATCACTCCGGCAAACAGCAGCAGCCCGAGCTAGAAACAACGCATTGTACTGAAAAATAATAAAAATGAATCTTGTTTGACTGGATTCTTCAACAATTATTACTGCGGAGAATTATGCATAATATCTTTGCTATACTGAGTTGGAATAATAAGACAATTTTTAAGTTTTTTGTCCCAAGCGAACACTGGAAGTTGAGCTAGCAACAAGAACTTGACACCGTATTCTAATATTATGATCTACAATTAATCAATAGCTGGATTTCAATGCTGAACGCTGACAGAACAGATTATTAATGGGTATAATTATAACAATGAGTGGTAAACAATGTCCGTGAAGTAAGAAGTGGATATTTAATAAGATTCCGCAACACGATTCCTACAGACATTGGGGCCTATCAAGTCGTTTGACGAAGATTAATAGATTTGCTGAGCGACCGCCCGAGCTGGCTCTTTCTCGTACCGCCTTGGAACTCTTCTGGAAGGACATCATTTGATATTATTTCCTTTCCCATTAGAACGACTAGGAAGCGTCCAACAATGGCTGCGGCACTTTACGAAAGAGACATTAATTACGGCCTGTCATTTCTTCAAATATCGTAATCGTTAGACTCATTTGTAACGAGTTTACGCCTCAAGCTCTTTATTGACTCTTACTTGGGCCCCTAATCTCGTTGTTTTCGTTCCTCGACGAGTATTTAGTTACTGTACAATGTAGAGACACTCTTGGTGCGTTGTTTGTTTCACGCATTTTAATTTATTGCGCGTAGTCCCGCACAGCCTCCGCCTACCAGCGCACCGCAACCTTGTGGTCGTGGGCCCATTTGTTTGGCGTGTATGGACAGATTCTATGTAGGGCAAGTCGGTCGTTATAGGAAGGACTGTGCCACGTCTAATCACCGCCCAACCATGCAGAATCCATTGTTTTACGAGGGCAGAAAATTGTGTATATTACCATAAACGCGTGGCGTCGAGACCAACTGCATTTTTGCTGCTAATGTATGTTGAGTCATTAAACTTTTACGACTCATTCGTGTGTGCTAACGTTGATAGGTTAGATGCCTGGAGAATACTCTCGCGTTTACCTACATAGCCTGCCTACACTTGCGGTAATGTGCCTCTTGTACCTTTGAAAGGTTTTCGTAGTACCTACGCAGATAACACGGAGAATGTATTCCCCTCTCACCTCATTAATCAATTTATCTTCCCTGACAGTTTGTAAAAGAGTACATTTTAGCAGTATACCACCTAAAAATATTGGCATTCTCTAAGAAACGAGACTCTCACAGCAGTTTGCGCTGTAGCTGTACCAATCAGTTCCGCACTTAACACTACCCATTGTTTACCGGTATCTGCATAGAGGATAAGTGTGCCACGTGGATTATGAACACTCGCAATTTACCATGAAAATGGTATATTCTGAAAGCCCACTACGCAAGATGCAATGCAACGACAACAGAGATATTTTACAGTTGTCTCACGTACGCTGATGTCAACTTTCGCAACGGCGCTTCGTGACAGCCCAATCGTAAGTTAACTTGAAGGCTAACGTACGGCCGTGCGAGGCTGTCTGTCGGCATGACGTATGGGCGACGAAACTGCCCTTACGCCGAAACCATTATCCGTTCATCATCAATATATTTATTCAAAGAGTTAGACTCTTGAAGGTGCAGCACTCTCCATGCACTCCGGTCACAGGTCAGATCCACCTTCTCTTTAATTTGATCGAGGCTTCTCCGTGGTCTTTTTCTACCTCTCTTTCCTTAATTATCCCTTACGGACTATGAAAGGAATAGCAGTGCTAGCTGCCTCTCTTGAACAAGAAAGATACGAAAGGCTGAAACAATATAATACAATTTTGGAACCTTTACAGTGCCTGTCTACGCCATAGACAAGATTTCACAGAACAGTACCTAATATTATTTTAAACAAAAACTGTCAGTTGTCTTTGGGTAACCTCAAAATCAAAAAGCATCGCATCAGATTTACAGCGACCACAAATTGTATTTGGAATTCTATTTTATTATACTTTTACGATAGAAATACAGTCCATTAATCTAAAAACCTGCGCCACCACCTAAAGCGCCACCAGTGCCTCTGCCTCATTGGTGGCTGGCAGGTAGCCCTTTTGAATTTTTTCTTTGTTCGTAGATCGTCCTTGACATTACACAATCATGTCATCTTTTTCCAGCCCTTGTTTCCCTTTCACCTTACCTATCATTATCGTGTGTAGCATCTGGTATTGTTTGTTTTGTGTCTTAAAACGTAGCAACCTTTCGCAGCTTGATAATATTTTAAACGGAATGATGTTGGCTGGCCGCCCCTGGGCACTTGCCTGCAGTGCTTACATGGCTAGTCCGCTCAACATTCTCCTCGAGATACACCAACCGATGCCTTACGATGAATCAGCCGCAGCTATGCATCAGGCCCCCGAAGGCATCTTCCACTTATGGTAGGACCATTCACTCGGCTCTAGCTTCACCTTGTGTCGGCTCTATTGCATTATGCGAATTAACTAACCATTTATGCAGGCTCTAATCTAATCATGATTGCAATTACCGAGGTCTCTTTAAAATATTGTAAGGTGACTTTGATTCAGCTATGGGTTCGTTTCACCACCGGGATTCGAACCAGACACCCCTCGCTTGTGAGGCAAACGCTCTACCCACCGAACTACCGATTTAGCAATACCTACCACTCGCTAACCGTGAAGGAAAACATCAAGAGGAAACCCGCGGCTTAGATGGTTCCGTCCGTACTGACCGACTTTCCTGTCATAGGTTTTGGATAAGGCGACTCAATTTAAAACCATGTTCTAGGAGGCAATACATTGTAGAGGGGCGCTGCATAAATCAAATTCAATAGATGATTGATATTTGCAATAGGTTCTACCGTAACTTATCTTTTCGTTCGTCTACAAGAATATTCGGGCATCAAGTCCGAAGCAGGTATCGTGACGATGGATAGTTAGGATAGGCTTTAATTTGCCTACCTTGTAATCTTACTTCTAGGAATTCTGCTTCAGGTAAAACGTGTAGCACGCTAGTCTGGCTTCTGATATCCTTGACTGTTCAGGGCGGGGCCCGCCTATAATAATATTAATTGACGCAAAAACCAAGTAAGTAGGGCGTGAGCGATTATCATAAAAATTGCTTTGAGAGCGCTGCAATTTTCAGGGTTAACCTACCTTTAAATCCGCGCAAGTCTGCGTGTTTAGTTGACGATTTGACTGATAAATATCTGTTAACTGTCAAATCGTGTTACCTCTTGCTTACTTCGAAGAAAACCAGCGTGACATAACCTGTGCGTCTACGTTTGTAATCCCCAAATTGCGGTGGACACGATTAGTACGTACCTAGCCGGACTCCCTCTCTCTCTCTCTTGCCATTGGTGGCCAAGGCACCTTTCCCTTGACAAATTGGCATCAAGAATTCGGAAGGCAAAGTTTTTTGTTCGAAAGTCCGTTATTGGCTTAATCTTATCTTTAGACAATATTGAGAAACTAATTTAAATATTTTTTATTTTGGTCCAGTAGTTTTGTTTTTATGTGCTAAAATGTTTTGTTCCTATGACCGCCAACAGTATGCAGACCGTCGCGTGACGGACGTCATAAAACCGTATCTTTGAAACGTTGTAAAATCCAAACTACTGAACCAAAATAAGAAATATTGAAATTAGTTTCTCAATATTGGCTAAAGATAAGATTAAGCCAATAACGGACTTTCGAACAAAAAACTTTGCCTTCCGAATTCTCAAAATGTAGTTTTTTCCAATTTGAGAGTTTTACATTTTGCGACTAATGACGCTTTGTTCCTAAAAGCTAAAGCCGACGTCTATGCCGACCTGCAGAAATTTTACGTAGGTTTTGAAGTCCTACTTCAGTGGGAGCGTTAAAACACTCGTGCGAGAGGTTCAAGTGTGCTCTCGGAATCTACGTCCCACAATCCCCTCGCGGGTGGATTAAGTCCTGAGAAAACAGTTGAGTGGCAGCGGGATTCATTTTGTTATCTTTGTAGAGTCACGCAGAACAACTAGACATCGATTTCATTTTGTTCGGGCCATCTTTATCACACCTGCCTGGCATTGTTGCCGGGAATAATGAAAGATAAGCTTCTTTATTGCCCTCTAAATAGGCTGTAGCTTCACATTTTACTAATTTACTTTATCGATTCGTATGTTAAAAAAATAAAAAATACCATGGTGGAAAATCCTACAGATTGCGGGTCCTACAAGCCCGACCCGCTCTTAGGCAATGATTTACGTTACACTTTACGCCATTGATGAGTCTTCATAGCTGCAATAAGGAAGCGCGATCAACATTTTCGATTTCCTTTCATGTGCCCCACCGTCATGGATTTCAGCAGCAATCGTTCTCGGCGACGTAAGCAGGCACGTAACGTCAGCAATTTCGTTCCAATAACATCTGTCAGTTTTTTTCTCTCCACCGGATACCGGACTGAAATAGAGCAATTTGTCGATCCCTCTGGCTGGCGGTACAGTGCAATATCTCTGCTAAGGAATGGTTCGGCGCCTTGACGTCCGATAGCGGGATGGTTTATGGGTAGTGTCGCGGCTACGTGCCTGGGGTGGCGAATTGCCGGCATAGCGGCTCCCACATTCGCCTCAAGTGTCGGGAACTCGAGAATGCCACCTTCCGAGTGCTCCCCGTAATGAATTAAGAAGTTTTCAGTTCATAAGAGATGAAAGGTATGCCCGGTTACGCAATTACTGCTCGGAGGATTGGCGGTCTCGTGTGCCCGTCTCGAAAATACTCTTGCTTGATGCTACTCCTCAAGATTTGTGTGAGAAATGTTAAACAGATATTCTTTATTAAGCAAGGAATTTAGCTGGCATCCATTCCCGAAATCAGCCTTTACAGCGACGAGAAAAAAATCCACAAAGATGCGGCATGAATCATATTATTTAATAGATGCAAAGGCCCTTGATGATTATAATGATGATGCTGCGTCTTGTAGCATTCATCGCCATAATACTCTTTAAGTGCTCCCTCAGCAAACACTCCCGACGTTGGGAAAGAGAGGAAATATTACGCTAAAGAAACGAAAAAATAAAAATAATAGTGCTCGTAAATTGAAGAAACATGAGTCGCTCCCGGACCATTTTAATTTAATAATACTTTGTAAAGACAATCTCTGCTAAAAGATAATTTTAATTGGACCTCGGGAGATCACGCTTAAGTTTTCGGAATATTTCCCTTTGTTGATTCTTTTGTGCACGATAGCTTTGGGCGTATCATTATCGTTTGCTATAGGATCCTCTCAGACTTATCTAACATCTTTCCACTCGCGTACAAAATTATATCCAGTGAGGAGATTGTCTACCTCCAACGACTGTAATATCCTTTCATCCCAGACTCATCCGCAACCCCTGACGTGTTAACACAGTCGGGATGTCACACGAATAACACGCGACGTATACCTAGGTAGACATTTCTTTTCGGCGACGCGTTCTGTGTATTTGTCGGGAGCGGCACTCGATCAGCTTTGTACCGAAGCCTTTTATGTCGTGATGACTTTTATTTGGTGAGATTGGGACGTCTCGGCGGCGAGGACTCGAAAGTGTAGTGGAGGGCGCGTTATCACAGGGACGTGTTTGCGCGGGGGCGGGCGGGTTCCCGCGAGCGCACCGAGCGCCCGTCAGTTCCACAGAGAGCGACGCACCGACCGAGCGCCTCGCGCCGCGCCTCTCCGCGCGACCCGCAAACAAGACCCACACACGTGCGTCGACAACCAACTAACTGGCAACTCAGCTCGCGACCTACACATCGGTACCTTCATTAATCCCCCTGAAGCTCTAGTCCAAAAAAAAGTCCATCGACCCCTACAACAACCCTTATTCACAGCGCTCAGCCAGTCGCTCCCTCTAATTATTGACTCCCCTAAACTTTGTTTGAAAAATCCGGTCGCTCTCAATTCTCTGCCCTTTTATTGCATTAATATTTTTATTACTTCTCCTTTTCGTTATAATATCGCTCCGAAACGAAATTATGTTGGGTCGGGCTCTCAGTCGATAGCAGACGGTGACACAATTGTCTCCAATGCCTCTTCCTTCTTCGCGCATTTCCTTGACCGTCTTTTAATTGCCTCTGTAGAGCGATACAGATTTAATTGCTTTTTTCCGAGATTTCGTTAACCGGAAAGCTCTTGTGACCGCCGAGGCTGTCGCAGCCAAGTTGCCAGTTGCCTCACGGTTTTGCGTCACCGCTATCTGTATTCAGGTCAGTCTGTTGGCGCTGAACCATGACTCTGCGTTGACACTGGGACTGATAAGCTGGACTAGTGGTTGTGAGTGATTGTGAGAGTGGTGCGGCTTCGGTCGCGGACAAACCTACTGCAACTCCTGGGTGGATGCTGGGTCGAGAGGTCGTAGGCAGCGGATGTGCACGCCGCTGCCGCACTGCCGCTTGTTTCAGGCTGGAATGCCAGCTGCTCTTGACCTAACCAGGTAAACCAGTTTGGGGACTGGGAACCTAATTTGAAGTACAAATTGTTTTGGTTCACTACCTTATTTCAAATAATGTTAACTTAGTAGAAGAAATACTTTTTATATTTTTTTTTCAATCATGTCGTGCAATGTGTTGGCCAATGACATCTGCATTACTGGAAGCTAATTGACGCATTTATCGCTGAAGGACCTTTCGCGAGCTTGACGTTTCGATAACAGTTTGAAAACTTTTGAATTCTTGGGTTTTACAAGAATTTTAGGTCTATCTTCGAGCTGGCTGTCGACTCACAGGTGCAAAATATTGGATGAAGCTATGAAGTCATCCACCTCATCAACCAGTTGATGGCCTTTTTCATAAAACAGCACATTATGCCTGGTTTCCTATTCCGGGTTTCGTCACCATCATGACATTTGCATGAAAATCTGATAAATTAAATAGAAATGTTAATGTACTTCCGGGCTGGCTGGCACTGCAAGTTGCAGCTGCTACTGAGATCGTTTTATGAAATACTCAATTTACTGCAATAATAATAATAATTAATATACCAGATTGGAGACCTTCGATTTGTTTAGGCAGTTTCCAGGGTGATGCAGGCGAGATAACTCACTGATAACCATCTGACGTTGTTTTATAATAATATTATTGTGGATGAACGGAAAATACATCAACACTTCGATGCCAATCACATTCTCAGTTCGCCACGCGTACAATAATGTGCTCTTTCGATTTGTCGCCTTAGCTTTGAACTTTTCTCTGACTCGAGCTAAACGAAGATTGTTGATTTCCTCAATACTCAATACATGATTTACGTGTGTTCAAGAAACTTCTGTTTAGTGACCCTTTATCTAGGGTCGACTATGATGTATACGTATTTTATGACTGCAGATGTTGTAAACGTAATCACCCACTTGCTTAGGTTTGAAACAGAATTTTGCTCTTCTTGGAAGTTTGCTTGTATTGTACTTTTCCCACGAGAAAATAGATCCTTCTTCGATTGTTCATCACAATGTTTCTTCGAAACATGTTATGATGCCCATGCAAAAACCCGTATGATTTCGAACCGTGCCCGTTTGGTTAGCCGTGTGAATAAGTGTTGTTTATTACATTTTATGTTCCTAAATAATTGTAGGTAGGTAAGTAGGTAGGTACCTACATTGTACAATTATTGCACACGCAATAATTTATTGTTTGTAAGCAATGCGATGACAAATAATGTTATATCACAATAAAGTAGGTAATCAATAATCAAAAACCCAAGTTCGCCAACATCTAGATACTCTCCCTTCTCCCCTTCCTCCTTAATTCATTTCTGCCTTTCATTCAGTATCTTCTTCTTCTTTGTCCTCGCCTCTTCCCGTAACACGGGGTCGGCTTTTCTAATCTTGAGGCGCCACTTGCTTCTTTGATAAGCGTCATCAGCAGACAGACCCAAGACCTTCATGTCTTTATTGACATTCGTCATCCAAGTCGTCTGGGGTCTGCCTCTCCCTCTCTTTTGTGTAGCCATCGAAAGGAACTTCTTCACCACGTGATCATCGGGTCTTCGCATAACATGTCCTTGTGTTAGGTTATTTAGTCCTGGTTGAATCAGGTCAAAGTTTCACATGACCGCATACTGTGTGCTTATTCTATAAACAACCGTGCGGATTTTTTTAAAATAGACACACAGAACACGTTTCAAATCATCGTGTTGTCGACTCCTTGAACTTTATAGGTTATTTGATCATTGATATAGATATTCTGCTAGAGTTACGCGATAAAATAATGTCCCATGAAAGTTAAGTCGTGTGTACAGTGTCCAATGTATCGTGAGCCCCGCTTTCCGCACAAGTTTGGTTAAACTTGGCTAACGAACTATACAAGGGAGAATCAATGCCACCGCAGAGGTCACGTTTGAATGGGCAGCTGTGTATTTACGGGACGTTTATATTCAGAGGCGTACCACCCGCGTCGTTTGGTGAACGCTTACGGCGAAATCGGAGATACCTACTTTGTCGGTGGCAATAGCCCAGCAGCGCGGATTAAGACGCCATATCTAGTCTACCGAGGGTGTTTCTTTTGGGGATTTCTCGTTAATCACCATCGATAAATATCTTGACCTCAGGTATGAAGGTATCATTCATTACAAACTTAAATGTAAATGGGAATTTGGTCGTTCTGCCACCAGAGCTGAGGGCCTAAGTAAAACTGTCACATCATTAGGCGATTTGGTAAACGCTCGGATTCTCAATCATAATTCAAGTTTATTCATATTCATTGATCTCTGATAACCTCGTGACGTTATGACATTGCCAAAACGCAGCTCCCCTCGTATAATACACGGAAATAAGTATGTAGTATGTTATTTTGAACACCAAGTAGGTATCTGATTATGATTATATCAACCTTGAAAAACGCCACCAGAGCTACAAAATATGCTTGTGGTTTTGAACTTGTCTCACACAAGTGCCTTATATTATTTTCCTCGGTTTCTGTTTCATGTTGGCAATCTATCTCAACTCCCTGCGGAGATGTCTCGACGATGCCTCTTGTATGCGATATAAAGAAAATATGACACAGTCCCTGTTACGCTCTGCTTGTGAAAATGTACATAGCAGCACCTACCTTACACAGTTATTTTATTTTTACCATTCATCTCACTTTGTGCGAGAGAAGTTTATTGTTATTGCCAGGTTATCTGTTCATTTTGTTCCATGGAAACTCATTTGCATGCAACAGAGCGTCGACTTTAGGAAATTACTTTAACTCCTTTTCTTCCTGACATCGTTATCTTCAATGCCCCTCCGGATGTCTTGCATATTCTTCGATCATTCTTTACACCACCGTCACCGTCACCCGGTCATACCACCAATGAAATGAAGAACATGACCATAGCATGGCAACTGCAACGCGGCCGACATATCGGATGCTTTTCTTAGTGATAGCCGTGGTGGACTCTCATCTATTTCCTCGGCAGTAGTTGGAAGTGGGATGTTGGGTACTCGCAGGCAATGTCGAACTTTGACTGTTTTACAAGTTTTGGTTGATCTCATTCAGGCTGCAGATTCTCGTTTCATACTTGGACAGGAAACGGGTCTTACCTTGCTTTACAGTTATGTCTAACCTACCATTGTCAAAATGTGTCGTAAGGAGAAGTTTGCTAACTCGCGTCGCCCTAGAGGCCCACGACACTCCAGCCCGAGGCGTTGTAGCGAAATAATCAACTTTTTGAACGTCAGTCGTCTGGAGAATTTAATATTGTGTAATTTTGATGCCCTTATTTCGCCTTTGTTGGTCCGTATCTTTACAAGACAATGGGATAAACGACGTACTGAGAGATGCTCGGTAGTTTATTAATTTTTGGGGGCTTCTTTCTTTTACCTACTCCGAGAAGCTACTTTATTAACTTGTTACATCGTCTAAGATATTAAATGTCGGGCTTTAGTCTAGTCTAGACATTGTAATCTCACGAGATGGATCGAGGTGGAGCTACGTACAGTTTGAGAACACGACTTTTTCAGAGGTGTTTCGTAGAAACGTTTACAGTTTTAACACATATTTACGGTTCCATTACTGAGCGTTAGCAGCAAAGAGAGTGGCGCGCCGCCGCCGCCACCGCGTCCCGCTTCCTCGAACTGGCAACATTTTATCTGGCGAGTTCAGTGCACCAGGCTATATGTAAACATGTGTGCCAGAGTGCTCCCTCCGGTTAGGAGAGCCCACGTAGGACCGTTTTGCCACACCTTTGACGGTGCCAAACCGTTTGGCCCAAACGGCTGCACCGCCCAACCAAACCGGAGCGGATACATGGGCTAGTTTTTTTATATTTTTAAAACCAATCCAGTATGGTGGTGAATTTATTATGGACCCAAAAAATATAATTGAAACCTGTTAGCATCTTGATTGGAGATGGCTTAAATTCATTGATTAAATCAGTATTTTGATATGGAATATTTTTTTTATTTTCCCTTATGATGACTATAAAATGCTTAAAACAAAAACTACTTCTTGTAGATCTATTTCCAAATTTTTTGTGTAAAATAACAGTGACGGAATCGAAGTTGAATATGCTTGCGCTGACCTAATTATTTTGAGATAATCATATAAAAGTTTACAGTGTGGTACAGCCAAGTAGTAGAACAATTTTATTTTGTTTGAATGTAGTCAAATTAATAGTTACAGTTATTATGTTTTTGTGCCTACATGTTCAATCAAATAACTCAGAAATAACAATTTATTGTGTCAAATAGAGTTGTTAAAGTGGAACTAAATAATTGACCAACATTCTACAGCTATCTGCTTGTTTTCCACAAATTCTAAATGGCTTTTGTCATTATTATCAGGACTCGTTTGTTGATATTATGTTTGTTATTAGCTGTAGAATTTATCGATTGTTTGTGTAACTTTATTTAGGTTCGAGATAACAATAACTTATTTTTCTATAAATTATTATTGTCTGTATCAACTAAACATTTAAAATAAGTTGAAAAAATTCACTCGGGACAGGACTTAATGTTTAAATTATTCCCTAGCAAGGGTTAGTGCTTTGGAAAAAACAAAAAGTGTATCAACTAAGTTAATTTTACAAGATCTTTAGTATTTCCCTGTCTTTTAAGTTTAGTTACTCAATATCACCTAGTATTTTTGGTAATAAACCATTTCCATTAGTCCTATTTGGGGCATTTCAGGGTTTTCCTCTTCATGTTATGTACTTTTATTTTTAATATTGGTGTATGTACCTCCATCTGCTTCCTTCAGAAGACACGCGAAGATAAAATTGGATTTTTAATATTGCCTATTGCACGTAATATGATAAGGATAAGAAATCTTTACCCCTCAAAATTTACGAAACGCGGACGCATTTACCTTAGTCGATCAAGTTTAAATTAACATATTCCACAAAGTCAAAGGTTATGTCGGCCGTCTACGCCTACGAATGCCTCTCGAGCGATTGTCTTGCGCGTCTCGTTTCGGTGACATTTTAACCTTTACAATCATATTATTTTGTGACCTCTTACACTCACTTACTCGTAGAGGTGTGTAGTTCGCGAATGAATGCTTCGATTGAATGCATTCGTTATATGATACAATTCATTCATTCATTCACTACCAATCTTTACATATCACATTCACTCTAGTCCACGTAGTTCATTCTTCAAGAAACATTCTTAAATCTACCACACTAAGAACCAAAATTCTGTAAATCTTTATATATCACATTCACTCTAGTCCACGTAGTTCATTCTTCAAGAAACATTCTTAAATCTACCACACTAAGAACCAAAATTCTGTAACCCATGTGTCTCGCCTTTGTCACCCTTGTCATTCGCGGACTATCGTGAGTCAAAATATACGTGAACTAACTACTGAGCTATCAACTATGAATGAAGTATGAACTATGAATGAGCTGTGAACTATGAATGAACTATAAGTGAACTATGAACTAAAATAATGAACTAGTTCAGTGAAGGAAATGAACTATATCATTCTTTTCTTTTCACTGAAGCGTTTCGCGCACCTCTACTTACTCGACGCAAATGCATTGCTATCAGAGTCCAAGTAGGTGACGCCAGATATTGACTGCATTATAAGTACTTTATACACAGTTTTCGCACCTTCAAATCGAGACAATCAATGTTTCACTGTCTTCATTATCGCTAGTTGTTGTAATAAAATTCATCATCCCGTTAAAAGGAGACTCGAGAAACAGAGCAGAAACAACCATTCTTTAGCTATCTCTGCTCACTATGTCTGTCTTGCCTTACGTCGCGTGTCTATCCGTAATTACCTATTTACTGTTCTAATATAAATGTAACGATGCGCTTTCAGTGCAGTTAAATTTACGAAGCTCTTTTTTCCCCTTATTGATCGTCATTTCCATTCCTCCAAATTATTTTACGGTTTATGATTACCAGCCAACATGTGGCATTCGAGCTGTTTTCCTTTGCGCATTAATTTGAATGGGCAATGTTCTCCGGAGCCCTTTCCAATCTCGATCACGTTTTCCACTACGATCACATCATTGAGGCAACACTTCGTTCGTTAAATTGCGATTCCCACGATTTTAATCACGAGATCGACTTAAACCTTCTCTTGTGTCATTAATTAATTTGCTGTTGCCAACTTCAATGTCTTCGCATTAGGTACCTGAGCCATGCGGTTTTTTAAGTCCCCAAATCGGCAATAAGCCTTCGCTCGCGGTGTTAATTTTATTAAAATGTAAGCTTGGCATGGCCGACCGTCACGCGCCTTCCTCAGCTCGTAGCTGTTTCCGCGTTCGTCAACCGACGCCGGAGAAGGCCGCGGAACTCTTTGTCTCGTCGTCGAGCGTTTTATATTGAGATATGTAAGATTCAAGAAAAACCGGCCCGACTATTCACAGGCCGCATCAGCACCTGCGACGTTAAAATATGGATCGAGTCGAGGCTCTATGCTCTTTGAGTTAAGGGGGATTGTAGTTAAAAGGCGTGTTGAGGGACCTGACGTAGTAATTTAATAGGTTCAGGTATTTTCCACAATTCGTGTTATTTGTGTAAAATCCAATTGACCCGTTATCGTGCAATTTAAACTAATAACTTTAATCGGGAATTCATCACGAACTGTAGCTTTCTTTTATTGCCAAAATGGCTGTTACATACAACCATTTCACTATTTTGTTAACAGTCGCATCGCATGACTGTTTTTAATTAACAAAATTGAATTCAGCCGGAACAGCGGCGCTCAATAAAGCTGACTCTTTCTCGAGTGTCAACTATGGGATTCAATTTAGTGATTGTAGTCACTAGAGCGTTGCTAACTGCTAATTCTTCCGGGAATTAGGTAAACTCGACTTTAATACAATGGTTGATGCAATTACTTAAAAGATTTCTCAAGCGAACTCACAAAGCTACATTGTCTTCTTTTATACAGCACTTCGACAGACAACTGAGATGGCAATGCATTTAGCTCATTCGCCTTTCTTCATTGTATAAGTCGCTTTAGTTTCAGTGACGTGCCAACACTTGACTGCGACACTCTTTGTTCCGTTGTCTTCATCAGCAATGTTATAATTGTCCATTTGAGTTGAGTGGTTGTAGCAACTTGCTGCTTGCAATTAGACGTAATTCCCCATACAATGACTGTCAGGTCTACAACATCTGATACGAACGAAAACGTTATCTGATGAGTCTTGATTATTGTTTTGTTGTTACAATACAATACAAGGTAATATAAAAACAAACAATGCAGCGGCAGGAATATTCAACATTTTATTATTTACCGTGGAACATTTGGCTTGTGGAAATAGCAAATGACGCTAATGGACATGAGAAGTACCTACCTGCACACATATTTTTTGTCTACATGATCAAACATAACCTCTGTCCAAAGTATGCAGCTAATGTTTTTACGATTACGAACTATCGTAAATAATTTGCTCGAAAGCTAAAATCTGTTTTTTTTAGAGTTTTGGTGTAAACACCGCGCGTTCGTCAGACAAAGAAAATTGTCATAAAAAGTGCAATGTTCTTCATCCATCAATAGAAACCCCTTTTGAGGATTCGGTTTGTTTATTCATTTCTGATTCGGATGATTCTCGTTTTAATTTGAATGAAACAATGTGTCACTTTCATCGGCTCCCTCTTATACTTACTTATTCCGAATCTGGCATTTCCGTGTTTTATCAAAGCAGTTGTAGGTTAGGCGGACGCGGCGCGCGCGCCTCCCTCGAGCGATGAACCGCCGACTCAGTTATATTTAACCGCGACAACACGTGTGCCGGAGGAACACACATCCATCGCGACATGAAACGCTTCGAGTGCAACTTTGAACGTTTATTCACATCAAACAAGCCTGAGAAACTGTCACAAACCTATGACATGCCTCACCTTTGGAAAGAAAACACCAAAACCGTTACGAAAGCAAATATCACATAATTATCTCTGGAACTGTTGGGTTCCTTTCTTTGTTTAACTTACCGGTCAACGAGTACTGAAAAACTTAATGTCACGTAGTACTCTATGCTTTTAGCAAAGTTTTCCACTTAGCAAGTTAAAATGAACATCCATCCAAGACCCGTGTTTAACCAGCAATATAAAGTATTTTAATCAATGTACAGGAAGCAGAAGTTGCTCCTTCCCTGCTTTCTATTTAGAAGAGCGTCGAACAAAAGCTGCTGCGTCGCAACTTGGATCATTGTAGCGAATCCTCTATGAAAATAGTAGGAGACTGCCTAAAGGTATGGTCCGGGGGCCCTGTAGTGAGTGGAGTGTCTGAAGATGTACAATGGCGTTCATTGAACCCGGCACGTCGCCCACCCACTCCGTCATTGTGTCGACCGCACTCTATTGTCATTTCCTTCGGCGAACGCCTCGCCTTGCCAATAGTCGACACACTGTTTGTTCAAGAATCAATGGATCAGATCTCTGGTGTTCGTTAATAAATGTATTTTCTTCTTTATTTCTTGAACAAATACCAAGTTCTTTAAACTCTGATTAATTTAACTACCCAATCCCCCATTTCGAGTCCTATTAAATCCGAATTTGGTTCCATTAAACTGTTTAGTGTTCAGTCCTTTCAATAGAGCGAAGGGACGTACAAACATTTCCTATATCCGCCCGCTTTTCCGGCTTAACATTGTCATGAAAAGCTTTCAAAGTACCTACCTACTTATCATCCATGCTAGTACAATAACAGTTCACAATAACTGCCAAAGTACCTTTCGATTCGACAGTTGAATTTATGAATTGTTTGATTTTATTGTATTGGTGGAAGCAGTGGAAGCTTTGTTCTTGGAAATTGTTTTAACCTGTGTTTTATGTTATTGATTCACTTACATATTTACTGTACCGAGTGAATTTTTAGGCTTGTATAATAAATCTTTTATTATTATTTATGTTGGGATAGTCCGTAGTTTTCGACCTCATTCCGAAACCTTCGTTATTAATCATTCAGTACCTTCCACAACATTGACAAACAAACCTAGTCTAACCGGTTATCGTCTTTTAATAGCGATATAATGTGAATTTGGTCGAAGCCAATTAACGAAATTATAATCGGCATGCCTGCCCAAATTACGAAAACCATTTATTATTATCGTAACATCCTTCCCTGGTTTAACCAAATTCGATTAGGGCACTCGCTATTTAGCTTTTTACGCTGTTGCTTTCACAATAATGGTGGAAGCTACAGTCGATTTTGTGCCAGTTGGAATCAGCTAAATTTATATTTTAATAAACGGCTCTGACAAATTGTATTTAACAAAGTTTAAGCGGCCTACGCGGAGTATGTGTTGCTATGTGTGCTGGTGAGCAAAAACTAGTGGGCTTTGAAGTCTCTTTTTGCTCTTGTATTATTATTTTTTACCACACAAGACCTTGAAACATGAGTAGAAACTTCAGCCACTGAAAGCACATAATGTCGTTCTAAACGTTCCGTTTCCGAAGCCAATGTAAGAGGTCACTGTAGCTACATACCAGTTTCTATGCTGATTTGTTGTATGTACAGCTATTGCATTTTACACAGCTTGAAATTGGATTCTCAAGTCTAGCAGATATTTACATACTGTTATCTTTTACAAGAATTCCAGTGATTTATTTTTCAAGAACGGTTACAGCTTAGTCGTTTCCTAGCCTCCGGTCCATAACAACTAAATGTCAAAATGAGTTATTTATTGTCCTAAAATTCCTGAAATGGGAAATGACTCTATTTTACTTTGCAGAAATTCCAATTTGTCAGTGTTGTGTTCCCGAAATCCTATATGACTGATACTGGTGATTTTGGACAATTGCTACTGAGATATTGGACAAAGTGTTTGGTCCTCCGACCTTATCAACAATACTATGAAAGATTTTTTTATTCGCGCTTTTCCAAAGTCCCATCACCAAACAAAACCCTTCAAAAGCTTATTGGACAATAACTCTGAAATGCCTTTTTGCCAAGAGTACTACCTACACAGAACGAAACCTCGCTTTCGTGAAGAATCGATGAAAAAGAGGGGAAATGCCTCGATTCACTTTGAAACAGGCATGTCTTTAGACGTTTCTAGATTTAGCACCGAGCTAGATTGGTATTGATAGTATTGGCAAGAAGCGCAGTTAGTTGCCAAATGCACAAGTTGCCCGGTAATGCTGCCGCCCGTTACGGCCGACGATCGCAGTTTGATATCTAACACGATGCAGGTTTAATGGCTATATCGCTTTACCATGAGGAGGTAATTAACATACTGATAGAGTTCACACCGCCTGTGTAGGCTCTACCTATGTACTTACTTCACTGTCACCGATAGGGTCTGTCTAATTTATATCGGTGACACGGACGACCCATATAAGGTCACACGCTGTACAAGCGCTTTGATAAACACTTTCGAGCCGTAAAAGCGTTTAGCAAACTGAACGGTGGTTTTGGTGACACGCTCTGATGATATAATATCCAGGATTTAATTAATTTGAATTCATTGCATTGGAAAACATTTATTTGCATTGTAATGACTGTGCAAGTGTGCAACCAATATTTCAACTGAATAAGGTAAACAAAGCTTTCGGTACTAATACAACGTGCATCGACGTCGTAAATTCAATCCTACTGAAATCTGCGTTGTTGGCTATAGTTACAACGTAGATATCCATGAATGGAACTCGGGCATAAGCCGATTTCATGGGCGGATTTCGGATACTCCCAAAACCCCGATGTGCTATTGGGATATGCGATAAAACGAGCATAGTAATTAATTTTAACGCGATTTGTTCGGTTCAGGCAGAATGTAGTCGTGGGGACTATCGATTCGGCATCAGCGGCATAACCATAAGCCATGATCAAGACTAGACTGGAGAGCCACCGCAGCGTACAGTGGAAGGCAGCTCAATCTGTACACACATATATGTTTGTTACAAAGTCGCCCGTAACGTAACGTAATAGGAGCATGCGTATACATGTTCAAAAGCCGTCGTTTGTGCTGTAAGGTTCAGTCCTAGCGCTTCTGACTCCAACCGAACATTCGGGATAGCGCGCCCGACAATGTTGTCGAACTGTCCCAACTTTTCCGCGTAGTCGTAAATAAGTTTTGGCGTATCCACTTGCGAGTTTTGCGACAGAAATTTGCAACTCCTGATGGCTCCGTCCGCACACCGAAACTCATATTTCTCTCGCGAGCGGACGATATGTCATTTTATAATTTGTGCTCGTGAATGAATGCAGCACACTAATGGGGAAGACCACAAAAAATGGGCACACAAATTTAGAGGGGGCAGACGTGGTGCGAGCGCGACTGAGGGGTTCGAGGGGGGTATTGATCGCCATGCGCGCGCAGCGTCTGACCAAGTGTATACAGGCGCTCGGTGGAGCGTTCCACTCGCGTGCCAAGCCAACTGAAGTGAACCTGCTTTAGGAATCTTACCAACTTCAAAGCTTTTTAATTATCCTTTGCCTACCTTACTTGTATCGCAGACTCTTTAGAATCCCTTTGAAGGTTGCAATGAGACAATATGGATTAAGAATTTTATCAACTTGCATGGGTTAGAGTTATTATTAGAGCATCGGAGAGCTGCTAACTACGTAGAGTCGAGGCGATCAGCTGTACGCTCGGCGGGAGCGCCCTCCCTCGCCGGCGCCGCCGCTTATCTTGGACGTCCTCCCTTGTGATTGATCGCCCCTGCAGAATCTTAGACCCTCCCGGCGTCACCGCACGCCACCGCGGTCTGGGGGACCAAACATTCATCTTCTGATTCTTACTGACGCGCACTAACAACACCTCTTTTATGTACAGACTCGCTAAAAGTGCTACCAGAACTTTTACGTCTTCATTCCATTTCAGTGGCGAAATACCTACACGTGGCCCGTTAGCTTATTCTCCTTTATTAGTCTAATGGCGGGAGGTTTGATTAAAGCAGTCCGTATTTAATTAAACAGTCTCTAAATAAAACGAGGCTCGGAGAACCTCAGAGCAACCCTCTGAGACTGTGAAGATATCGAATTGGCAAACATCTCGTCGAGCCGCTCTGCCCTCGGAGGTCAGATAAACGGCCAGTAACGTTCTCCCAGAAACGAGATGTGCTACAAGACGGGATCCTTTGGGATTAATCGGCCCACGCAAGTAAAACATTCTTTCCGACCTTGATACAGGGCGACGAATGTTGCGACGGGTCGACGGATTGATACAAATTATTTGCTTTTTTTATTTAACGCGGTTCGAATTTCCAATTTGAAATTGGATGCGATATTCCTTTAATTACTTGCCTGTGATTGAAGCGCAAAGTAACTCATCGACAAAATGTGATTTAAAGCGGACGGGGCGTTCCCAATAACTTCGGGGGCGGACGCAGCGATAGCCCATTAATTTTCATGCGCTTTATTTTTCAGCGGAAAATATTGCGTCCGAACGGGCCGGCCACATTATATTTGAGTTAATCGATGTCGCGACAATGACCGTGTTATGAGCCTATCAGGAGCAATAAAGAGCTTGTTCATAGATGAGTGGTTGACTGACTGCAGTGTGCAGACGTGACACACGGCCCTACAGAGTAGTGGAATGTTACTACTAAAATGGTAACCTTGCGGCTCACCTAGCCGATCGGACAGGCTAGTCGTCGGCTGCTCTATGCCTTACCGCCTCATCAACTTGTTAGTCACTCGATTGTTAATTCACGACTCGGTTTGCACCTTGGCAGCTTGGTGGACATTTCGCAACGCGACCCTGGTACTGCATCGTCTGTTTACTGAAATTATTTGGGAACTTGACCTCTTTGCGCTGCGCTGTTGTGTACCTTCCGTTGCGTAATGTTTAACATTGGACTTTAAAACAAAAAATATGTGCCTACCTACTTAATATTATGCATTTCAGTGTCAACAGGTATTTGCTCAAAATTGTCGTTTCCCTAAAGAATTTCCTCCATGTTATCGACGCATACATTAATGTCCCCACCAAGTTATTCGCCTATTCATAACCTTGGCGTGGCCGTCGTGCCGGGCGCCTAGATCTTACTCATATTCTCTACATAAAACGTGCCTGTCATGAGAACACTCATTTTGTCAAATAATATTCAGTTTCGAAGCTTTTTCGGTCCGATAAAGAAGCCGTGGAGGAAATACAAATATGCGGGCACTCCCTGTCGTAGTAGCAAATTTATATCCTCTGTCCTCTGCTAGTTTTTTGGGAACGCTGATGTATGGGCTTTTTACATTATATTGAGGACATCTCTATTTACGACTGTTTGCGGTTTACATTGTTGTGTGGTCGCTACGCCAGTTAAGTACACTATATTTTGTCCTTATAGTTCTATCTGGGGTGACTTTCCTTATTAATATTGTTTGCCGATAGATCTTGCTTATGCCCGTACACATTTCACTTATCGAAAATGTATAGTAATATCCACCAGACATAAATAAATAATTCATTGTATTCCCGTTCGAAATTGGATGGAAAAAACATCGCCCAAAAGAAAAACACTAACGCCAAGAAAAAACTAGGGTATTGCAATATTTAGTTACGGATAGACTCTCCTATTTAACTATGGATAAGACGAATCTCATTGAATGAAAAGCTGTATTCAGATAGCATTTTACTATCTTTATTGTATTATCTTCTAGGCTCTTTTTAATCTTATTCTTTATCTTTGTTCCAGGTAGGTTGGATAAATCTTTGCGCTTTCGATGCCAGAAAATGAGTTCTACTTCTGTTCGATAACAATGCAGCGAACTCCTTAAGCCCCAATCTCTTACCTGGCACCAACCGAATGAGTGCGAAGAAACGGTAAAGTAATAGGTGTAGTCTAGATTGAGGCACAATCTCAAAGAGAATGTAGCTCTTAAGTGCGACACCTGTCACCAGAGACGGTGAATAACGGCCTTTCACGCATCGCAAATGCATTGAAAAACTTGCACGCGAACGCTTAACGGTGCCACCACCGATCTCGTGTATCTATCGTGACATCCCACTTGCTATGAAGGCGTTAGAACGCGACAGTCTCAATGACGGACATTGGATTGATAGCAAACGGACAGCTTCAAAGATAGAGCTCTCTTCAGTCCGGCAGACTAACTGGACGCGACACAAAACCTTATAGAGGATTCACGGTATGTCCAACGTCCATCTTTACTTTCTTTAGTGTTGATTCACCATTTAAATTATTAATATCAACCTCAAGCCAGTGAACAGCTTTTCCAAATTTATTATTGAATGAGCTATGCCGATAGTGTTCATCATTTGCTTGCGCAAACTTTATTCACTCTGTCAGAGCTCCTAGTTTCCTCGATCGTTGGTGTATATTTTATAATTCAACATACTTCAACGTTCAAGCCGCAACCGTAATTAGTTTTTGATGCTTCGATAAAGCGAAACAAAAGGCCAACTTTCCACTTCACTTTGTAGATGATTTAATAATAATGCTATCTATTTCTAGTTTAAAACCCGTCAGAAACTTACTTCAAGAATTTTAAATTGTTCAATCAATACGTGGTCGTTGGGTTTTTTTCCACGTCAGTCTATTCACGGTATCGGTGAAGATTTCTCGTATATTATAATAGTATTCGACGAAATTAATGTTAAATCGTAAAGTCTCTATAAATAGCTTGTAAATTTTCGTTGGAGACACAACGGTAATGTTAGTGCGAAACACATCGGTGGCAAAAATGTAACGGAACGAGGTGTGTGGGGGAAATGGACCGAGAGGCAAACGAACCTGGTGCGCCCGCGCCGCGCAATCATCTATCGTCCCAGTTGGTTTTGGTGCACTGCGCCGTGCGTGCGCAGTTCACGAGTGTGTATTACTAATCGTTTATTACAGTTATGTGCATAGGCTGTGATCACTACCGTTCTGCTTCCGTTTATGATAATCTGTGGTGCTATTATTGTGGTGCTTGTTTGTGTGTTCACGATCTTGGATGCTGCTGTGCTACGTATCAGATATAGGTATGTTATTATCAATATTTTGTCTGTAATGGCTATCAATGATTGATTGTATTTCCTAAAAAAGATTTTTGAAAAACCTTCTACCTAGGGAGACTTCCCTACATATAATAAGGGCCGGGGAATTATAAAGGACACGTGAACACCTTTAAAATGCCACGTTCGATTTTCTAAACCAATACTGGTGGCTTTTATAACCAAGTAGTCCTTTGCCTTAGGGGTTTTCAATTGGTTTTTTAATCGTTCCAGCTAAACCAGTATTTTACGAGTTTTGTTTACCTCTTTGCCTCTAACCTAACCTTCACATTTGCATAAGCTACTCAGCATTTTCATTAGAATTTGAAGGTTTCTTATCTTCCTGCATTGCAAATCACTATTTTGTCTACATTATGAGCACGGTAGAATATTTCCTTTAAGTAATTCTAATGCGGTAGGGGCACGTATGAAACGTGCCGTGCTGCCGTGAAATCCCTACATACGTATTGTAGATTGCATTGTACATACCTACCAATGATTTCCGATTTAAATAGTGCCTCGTGTGCGTAAACTCATATGCCTCGATATTGCAAAACCCTTAGGTGGGATATCAGTTTAACCTACCGTTGCTATGTTAACGACCCCCTTATCCACAAGTACAAAGGGCTGGATACTTCATGACACCCTATGACATTTAGTATGTTTCGGAATATTAATATAGTTAATACTACCTAGTATCGTCGGCTAGTTCTTATCAAATGCCTGTTATCGACACGTCTGTATACGTTTGACCTATACTCATTGTCGTCATACATGACAACTTAATACTTATTAGTTATTACTCTCCACACCAGCCCTGTATGTCTAAGGCCTGTAATATCAATCACGGTTTAAACTCAGACCATAGATTAAACCTCGCATTTTGCAAGAAAATTAATCGACAGATGGTTTAAACTAGCTTTTTTTGTTTAAACTGTGATATTGATATTACGGGCCAAAGAAATGAACGTTTTGCATTGCAATTTGCAACACATAAAGGAAAATAATTTCGTGAAGTGGAGAAAATGATAAAGTTGATTCGTCGTTGCTGTATACAAGGTAGACGTCATTTCGTATGTTGTCCAGTTAACAGGTTATTAATGTAAGCATCTAAAGTCCGTCTGCCTGACCCCGCCGTTTTCTTTAATAATAAGGTACTACATTACACTATGTTTTTTCTCGATTTGAAAGATTTCATGTCCTAAACTAAACCTACTCAGATTTGAGCATATCAAATAATCAGTTGACATAGACGTAAGCAAAACTTGACTTTGTATGAAAAAAAAATACTCAGTTCATAAAATATCTGCACATAAGGCCTCGACGACGCATTTATATTCATGTCGCATGTCTTGTCTCACCAAACACTTATTTGTCAAGTAGGTATGCGAGACCTTGTAAGAACAAAACTACTAGCTTTTCCACTCTACTTCGGCTTAGTTTTCCGAGTACCTAAATGAGATTTTTTCAGCATGAAACTGCAAAAAATTCAATAACATCCTGTACAAAAATCACGTCTATCCGTTGGTGCGTTACTGCATGAAAGAAGCAAATGCATTTATAATATTAGTAGGGATGGCCAGCAAATAACTTGAACAGTGGTTTGGTTGTACGATGAATGACGCGGTAGTACGAGAAGAGTTCAACAAGTACCTGAGTTTATATTTTTACTCCAATTTTAGATGCTTATACTCGTATTGCCTTTTGCTTGATATTTCCGAAATATTCAATTCAAATCTTACATCGAAGCAGTCGGAAACATACATTGTTGAACTGAACAGTGATTTCGATAAGCGCGCTGTGTATGCTGTGGCATTAACGAAGTTTCTGAAAGTGGAATGCCTTGGTATTGTTGAGTAGAGTGGCGTACTGGCTGCATTAACAGCTGTTCTGAGCGATTGTGCAAATATGAACGCTCACGTCGCCTGCAATGTGCACGTACACGCCGCTGACAAACTATGAATGAACTTAAACATTTTAAATGCAATAACGTGTTCTTGATTAGCTAAACACTACGCCGACGCAAAAGGCTATTAGCAAAACCGCAAATGCTTACCAATTTGCTCATCAGATATTTACGGAAAACTTATTTCAATTGACATTTAAATCCTAGAGCTACGTGGTCTGTTTCGCGAGTTCCGACATCTGGTACGAAAACGTAAAATGTCTCAACTAGTCTTGGGTAATGAAGACACGTCCCACACCCCGACATGGAACAAATATGTACCGGGAGTGAGTTTACGGCAATCGGAATATTTCTCACTACGCTACGTGGAGGAACATTATTCGGTTGTTCCTCCCGACGCCCCTTCCCTCATGGCTAAACAAAAACAAATGGCTGGCATTACTTCTCTGTTTTGATAGGTAGCGTGTTAGAAATTCACAGCGTGCCAAGTTTTAGATACGACTTTGCACGGCGCTAACAAAAACAGACGTGCACATAGCAGCATAATAATTCCACATTAAAAATACTAGTGGTTCGCCCCGAACTACGAACTCGCGACCCCATATCTCAGCAACCCCTCGACTGATTTGGCTCATGTTCGAACTTAAAAATTCTCTTTGCCTCATTCACCCACCTACCAAATTTCATGGCGATCCGACAAAATTTACTCAAGTTATCGTCGAACGAACATTCATACATACAAACATACATACTACAAACGCCGGATTGTTCCAGTAGACTTCGCTCGCTCGTTCAATAACTCCTTGAGCGTTAGCCATAGCAGCTACGGCCATTTTTTACCGAAACGCTGCTTTTTATGATGAAAGCAAGCCGCTTTGCACAGTGATAGAAGGGGCAAAAATAAGTGATTTGATCCGCAGCAGCACAAGTTTCATCCCTTAGGAATAGAGAGGGCGCCACTTCAAAAAATACACTTTGAAAAATTCTAACAGCCTAACGGGTGAACCGATTTCAATGATTAATATCTTAATCGAAGGAAAATCACTTATTGTACAACCTAAAAAATAAGATTAAAAAAAAACTATAATGGCTGCCCTAAATCCAACGTTTTGTATTTTTTTTAATTTTTATTTCTCAGTTTTTACTCAATTATGCAAATAAATTGTATGATGAAGGTATATTTTTTATAATTCATATTGTTACTAATTTAATAGTGAATTTAATAAAAAAAACTGCATGCCAATATCTTTAGTAGTTTAGGAAATATTAAGGTTTACATGTGCTGGAAAAGCGGGGCATTGCCCTCGCGTCATAGTAACTGTGTAGAGAAAAAAACTTCTATTTGTGATGAAAGCTAGCCATTTTGCACAGTGATAGTGGAGAGTAAAATAAGCAATTTTACCCGCAGCAGCAACATGTTAATCCCTTAGGGACACAGATGGCACCACTTATTTGACCAAACTTCAAAATTTTGTATAAAGTAAACGGCTCTACCGATTTTCATGATTTAAACGCCCAATGGTTGGTTTTTATACCATAATACATATAAAATATAAATAAGTCAAAAACGTACTGGAAATAAAAATAATAAAAAATATTTTGTAAAATAAAAGTGTTTTCATTGAGGATGATGAATCAAGTATTTATTCTTTTTGGTTTTTGACAAATACTTACACTTCATTTCTCGTTTGCCTTGTCACAGATGTGTTCAACAACGTTAATGCCTAACGGTTCACGAGTTTCCTTATTTTATTTGGTATACGTAAATTTTTAGTCGCTTATTCTGAGTAAACTGTATTCAATGTATTCAATGTAGTATTCCAAATAAAATAAGGAAACTCGTGAACTGTTAGGCATTACCTTATTGTACACATCTGTGAGAAGGCAAACGAGAAATGGTGTGTAAGTATTTGTCAAAAACTAGAAAGAATAAATACAAGATTCATCATCCTCAATGGAAACACTTTTATTTTACAAATTATTTTTTATTATTTTTATTTCCAATACTTTTTTGACTTATTTATATTTTATATGTATTATGGTATAAAAACCAACCATTGGGCGTTTAAATAATGAAAATCGGTAGAGCCGTTTATTTTAGACAAAACTTTGAAGTTTTGTTAAATAAGTGGCGCCATCTGTGTTCCTAAGGGATGAAAATGTTGCTGCTGCAGGTAAAATTGCTTATTTTAGTATCCACTATCACTGTGCAAAATGGCTAGATTCCATCACAAAAATAAGTTTATTTCTCTACTTAGTTACTATGACGCGAGGGCAATACCCCGCTTTTCCAGCACATGTAAACCTAAATATTTCCTAAACTACTAAAGATATTAGCATGCAATTTTTTTTATTAAATTTATTATTAAATTAGTAACGATATTACTTACAAAAAATATACCCTTTTTATACAAGTTTTTTGCATAGTTCAGTAAAAATACACAAATAAAAA
This sequence comes from Zelleria hepariella, assembly GCA_949319315.1. Lineage (NCBI taxonomy): Eukaryota > Metazoa > Arthropoda > Insecta > Lepidoptera > Yponomeutidae > Zelleria > Zelleria hepariella. Next base: position 9,150,698 of record OX439394.1, read on the forward strand.
ATAAAAAATTAGAAAACGTATGATTTACGGCAGCCAGCATAGTTTTTTTTTAAATTTTATTTTTTTGGTTGTACAATAAGTAATTTTCTATCGATTAAGATATTAATCATTGAAATCAGTTCACCCGTTAGGCTGTTAGAAATTTTCAAAGTTTATTTTTAGAAGTGGCGCCCTCTCTGTTCCTAAGGGATGAAACTTGTGCTGCTGCGAGTCAAATCGCTTATTTTTGTCCCTTCTATCACTGGGCAAAGCGGCTTGCTTTCATCATAAAATGCAGCTTTTTTTTCATAGCTGCTAAGACTACGTTGGTGTAACTCAGACGCCTTAGTAAGGAGATTATTACGATACTCCCAGTAAAGAGCCTGAGTATCCTTCACAACGACGGCGGATTGATATTAATTTATGCATGACGTACGCAAAGGAAGAGAGAGAGCCCCAGGTTTACCTATATACAGCCAGGATTAACTTCGCCTCTACCCGACTCATTATACTTAGTTAATTTTGCATAGTTTTAAAGTCGTTAACTCGGAAGTTTTAATGTTTATGCCAGCTCGTCCTCCGGGGAGCAGGAAGTCCCGAACTTCCTCCGACACACTACTTGTCAGAATCAAAAGTCTCGACTCTCCGAGCTTATTGGCCCACATTTGCCGCGGATATTAGTTTCAAACTTTTAAAACGCACCTTCTTGGAGGTTTTATGCTTGTACCTATGCAGTCAAAGACACGCCATGTGCCGTGTTAAAATCCAAAGGGCAACTTGAAATAGCTTTGTTGCTGCGACGTCCACGCCGGGTAGCTTTGTTGCACGTTCGAAGTGCAAACAAACACTGCTTCGTTAGTGAAGCGGCTTTTCGCAAATCCCCTTTCGTCAGGTGCACCATTCGTTTGAAGTGCCAATTGAAACATAGTGTGTAGTCCGAATTTCACGTCACTCCCGAGGCCTGAGGGCGAGGTCTGTTACGGCTCTGTTTCGAGCACCTCCATCTGCATTCGCTCCCACTCCAATCACTATGGCTCTTCGGTCGTAGTTCTTTAACACAAGTTGGCTTTTAAATTGAATTAATACGAGCATGTTATGTGGTATGTTCTGAACGTATTAAGAGTTTTTCTACTTTCCTAGAATTTTCCACTGCTACTAAAATACTTGTTTTTCAAATTTCGACGCTGCGAAATTTTTCTCGTTATCTATCTCTAAATGCCATGTGGTTATCTCCATTTTGTTTTTGACATTATGCAGTTTCGTTCTTTATGCTAATGTTTATACTCGTTGCGTTGTGCCGTGCATAACTTTGCGTTATTCTTGCACTGGAAATATTGTTTATTGAAGTGTTAATGCTATTTAACTGGACAACCTCTCATAAAAATTCGTATTAATGCGCTGTTAAATGAGGTATTTAACAACTTAAGCGTTACCAAAAATAGCTCTCAGTGAATGCTTTTCAGGCCAATTTGCAACCAGTACCTACTGTAAATACTCGTAACATCGCAACACACTGTGCTACAAACTACGTTATACGTACACACGACAGCACGTCGACCCTTACACGCTAGCACTCTACTCGGTTACGTTACGGGCGACTTTACAACAAAAGTGTACAGTCTGACGTGCTGTAGTGTGTACTTCGGGAGAAGGACGTAGCCTTTGCGAATTTTATGAACGAAAAAAATTGAAGATATTTTTTTTTGCTCGTTCGACCTTTGTTGAGTAAGATACGACGAACGTCACCGCGTCGTCGTTGGTTCCTCTTCCTAGATAGTTCGTTTCCTTCAGAATCACAATGTTGTTTGAACTCGGCACTTCCGGACGGTCAGCCGTGTTTTTCGCTTGGGAAACTCCGTGAAAATATCACATCCCCGTAATATATTTTTAGATGACATAATAAGGATATGGAGGGATCTCGGGCGTCGAGACGAGTTTAGTCTGTACGCGAGTAAATGATATTCTCGGTCCCATCTTGGTGGAAGCGAAAGCGATATTTGCGTTTCTCATAATAACTGTTTCATAATGAAATAATATTTTACCCAGCGCTAGATTTATTGCCGCCTTTGAATGCGTTCCATAAAATATTATTAAAAAGTGGGAGGTAGAGCCGAAAATGTATATCTCTTTTTTTATCTGGTAGGAACCGTAGGAATTGTGCAACGGTAGCGAGCTTTCATTTTGCTGAAAAGCGCAATTTTCTCCATTCACTATGGCCGCCTAGTGAAATCGTTATCGTCTGTGCGCTGTGGCGGTGGCACCCATTTCCTAATGGCGGTTTCGCGTGCATTTCGATTTTTTATTACGAACCTTAGTGCCCATTGCACTAAGCTGTGATTGTAAGCACCATTTAGTGGGTGCCCTGGAAGGTATATTACAGGAAGACGCTTCAATGGATGTAGAGCAGTTTGCAAACCGAACGAATTTTGCTACGTACCATGCTATGCAGATATTTCACTCTGTTTTTGCCCGCAACTCTGCTTCTAACGGCCTTAAATTGTTTCAAGCAACGACCAGCCAACTTGGCCAAGCCCTTTGATTTGTATCAACATGTTAACTTATACAAATCGTAGAACTACTAGGGACTTAATTGAAAAGTAACCCGAAAACCTCACAATAATTGAAAAGTAACCCGAAAACCTCAAACGAGGTCATTCAGATAGGCACCAACTCTGTGCCATAGAAATCCAAGGGCACGCTCGGTTTTCTACCTCGTCATCTCCGGGGATTGTTAGCTTTATTAATTCAGCTGTGATAAAAGTTTCATAAATACTTTCTTTACTTGGGCCTTAATAAGCCCCGTTGTAAATTGTGTATCTACTCTTATGGTCCGATTGGTGATGACTTGGAAATCTCTTGAGAGAAGGTCTATGCCCAACTTTTTGACATAACATTGTATCTGCGCTACATCGTACTTTTATTTTACTCAAATTGCCTTGTACCCAATCGCTTTTATACTAGGTAGACAGACAGCATAGCATTATTTGCTCCGTAATGAGCAGTTTGGGAGAGATTTCCTCATTTACATTTTTAAGTCGATGTCTTCAACTCTCCCGCTCCATTGGGGAGCGTGGCAAACTGGCAACAATGGTACTCGGGAGCGAGAAAAAAACAAGGGTCGTTTCGGGAATCAGGCGTGCCTCTGCACCTAATGATCCTCTACTGTTGGACCTTGTGAATAATGAATCATATTTTTCACGTAGAAATTCTTATGCCAGTATGTTTTGCGAAGCACATCCTGACAGAAAACACAGTGCCTGAAATAAAGGGATCCTTCCAATAAATAACTAATGTGAAGGGTAAAACCGTGTGGGGCGTACCGGTGCATATCCTCCTGCGGGAATTCGCGCCCGTCTCGACTCTTTGTTTCGGCTAAGGGTAAAAAGAGGATAAGTAGAGGCTTCCACGTGAAACGCTCTGGATACTTCTATTATACGCTAGTTACGGGGCGGTGCGCCGCTGAAAGGTACCTTTATTTTTTACCCTTTTTCCAGTCCCGATTCGTCTTTGTCTCATCTCTTTTCGTTTTAAAGCAAGCTTCAATTTTCGACGGCATTACGTTTTTTGTAAAAAGAAAATGTCCTTTGGTTATACAGACTGGTCTGTCTATTCGCGTAGTAACAAAGATCCTTTCGGTTCATTGGCATTTGATGTAGTTTGAACCCCGTGCCCCATGTTAGCGTCAGGGTTGGAGACAAAGACGAATGGTCGCCTAAGTAAGCCGGACAGGTGAAGGAACCTTCTGACGTCATACGTGCGCAGGTGCCCCCTTAAACGAGACACAGGTAGCCGACTCTCCCTAAGCATTCGGTGTACACATCTTTTGTGCGCATCCTTCCATGTATGTGAGGATAATAGAGACGAATTTTTTGGGTGTGCGGTGCGCACTGCATACATTTGAAAGAGACTGGAGACCCTTCTAGCTAAATGGCCATCTGTATATGAGGGGTATAGATGCAAAGGCGCCTCTGTCCAAGTTGAGAAGAACGGAGAAAAATCCATTTTATTGTTTTGCGTATTACAAGAACCTACTTCATTCAAAATTTGATATAAAAAAATGTTGAGACTCTAGCAATACTATTTCCAAAAAAATATACAGGGTGGCCCAAACATAGACGTCAAGCGAGAAAATCTAGATAGCTGACACCGAGGGCTACCCGAATCACCCCCATGTATGTTCAGCCATTTTTTGTCGTTTAGAAGTTATGAGGCTTTTAAGGTTTTTTTGAAAAAAAATATCTGGCATTGGATTTTATTTTGTAACTTTTTTTTCTTTTGACTTGTCAGAGATATTATTTATTCTTTAGGGTCTCAGATAACTTATCTATCACCAAAAAAATAATGATCAGCTATGGACTTCTAGAACTTACCGCAATTTTGATCCAAAGTCGAAAAATGTTGTTTTCGAGAAAACATGACTGAAATAGTTAGTATGGGGAAAAAAATAAGTAGAGGTCTGAAGGACTTTTTATTGATTTCAAAAACTTTCCCAAAGCCTGTCTCTTTATGGGACGTTTATTCAAGTAATTTGCGATCGAAGTCGAAAAACTGGAGTTGGAGGAAATTGTATTTAAATCGATTTTCATTTATTTTGGTTTCTTCGGACAAAAAACATTGCAGATCGGCTTAAAATCGTCTGTCAGTAGGGTCTGCATGAGAAATTCACGAAAAAAGATTTAAAAAACTCATTTAATTTTCGGACTTAATTTTTATTTTTTCTCTTTAATTTTTTTTTTTTCATAATTTTTGTTAGTAAATTTGGTAATAAAATAACTTATAATTCAAATAATTAAAAAAAAAGCTAAAAAAAAAAATTTAAATATTTTATTGTTATTTTTTTATTTTTCCATGAATTTCTAATGCTACGTGCTAACAGGTGATATTAAGCCTACCTGCAATGTTTTTTGTCCGAAGAAACCAAAATAAATGAAAATCGATTGAAATAAAATTTCTTCTAACTCCAGTTTTTCGACTTCGATCGCAAATTACTTGAATAAACGTCCCATAAAGTGATAGGTTTTTTCATTTTTTGTACTATTCTGAAGATTAAGGCTTTGGGAAAGTTTTTGAAATAAATAAAAAGTCCTTCAGACCTCTATTTATTTTTTTCCCCATACTAACTATTTCAGTAATTTTTTCTCGAAAACAACATTTTTCGACTTTAGATCGAAATTGCGGTAAGTTTTAGAAGTCCATAGCTGATCATTATTTTTTTTGGTGATAGATAAGTTATCTGAGACCCTAAAGAATAAATAATGTCTCTGACAAGTCAAAAGAAAAAAAAGTTACAAAATAAAATCCAATGCCAGGTAATTTTTTTCAAAAAAACCTTAAAAGCCTCATAACTTCTAAACGACAAAAAATGGCTGAACATACATGTGGGTGATTCGGGTAGCCCTCGGTGTCAGCTATCTAGATTTTCTCGCTTGACGTCTATGTTTGGGCCACCCTGTATATTGATATATATGTTGATATTTTTAAAATAGTGAGCTGTGATTGGTCTAAATTTCTTTACCATGCTTCTTTACCATGCTTCTTCTCCAAGAACGATCAGAGCTAGTGAAGCTGGAGAAAAAAAAGTAGCTAGATACTTAGTATTAGATAGTAATAAGTATCTGATTTATATACCTTTTTTTACTTTAGATAATATTTTGACGTTCAATGTAAATAATTTATTTATGGAATATTGAATAAAACAAATTGATTCTGATTCTGATTCTAAACGGACAGTGTCACTTTTGCTTCCGAATGAATTTGGAGAATGGTGTGTTTGCATCTGAGTTATTTTTTTTTTGAGCTTTTTACAAGGGATTTAGCAACTGAATATTGTTGTTGGCTTTGAACTAACTACTTCCTTTAAAAAATTACATTCACAGACTAAAAAAGTCGAAATATGGACAGAGGCGCCTTTGCATCTATACCCCTCATATTATCCTTATTATCTAGCATGTGCCAGTCTAGTGCTGGACAAAGATCTCCCTTAGGGCGTAACAAACAACTCTGGTTTCGTTAGCAGTATGAATTTAATCAAAATGTCCTTAGTTTCAAAGCGCTTTGAGTCGCACTTCGCTGTTGTATAATTGCAAGCAGCGTCCAGTTTTAAAATAGAATGTCATTTGCATACTTCCGACTGTTTTAAAGTTCGTTTGATACGCGTTTTTAATCCATCACTTTGGCCGTTGTTCAGTGTTGAAGCCTGTTTAGGTCTCTTATTATAAACATTACAATTGGATCAGGCCGCGTGACAAACAGATGGTGTGCAATTTTCAATATTATAGAAACACTTAAATACTAACTGATTCATTGGCATTACATAACAAAAGGTCATAGTTTTGAATTCTAAATAACATCGCATTTCGCCTTAGTATACTTGGCTTGGCCGAGTAGTATCTTCTTGTTAATTATTAAAGAAAATGTAAGCTTCTTTAGTTCAGATTTGAACCACTTGTGGAGATTTCTTCATATTTGTTCGGTTATTAATTGTTGCTTCACGAGTGCCGGTGAAAGTTGACTGAGGTTTTGGTAAATGACTCGTGTTTGAACGAACAATATTCACATGTAAATTAGGACGAGCATTGCAACACAAAAGTACAGTTACACCTTAACAAAACGAACTTTCTTGGGCTTGTATCTTCGCTTACTGTTCTATTTTGATTTTTCAAATAATTTTAACATCAGTTCAACATCAAGTTCCATGAGGTAAGAAGATAACGCCCACGGTTGGTCATACCATATGATTGGTTGTTGCTAAATTCATGACTCTACATATAATTTAGAAGAGATCAATCAGTTCCAAAGGAGTGATACGGAAACACCTTTAGTTAAAACAAAAGAAACACAATTGAACCAAATTGTGTGTAGGCAGGCAGGCTTCGTTTTGGACGAAATAAAATGCGGTCACAAACGAACGGCTGGCTCCATGGCGCGGCGGAACACAAAAATCATTGTGATGAAACGAGTCTGGCGATGGTTGGTGCGGCGTGGGGGGACGCAGGATTGTTTTGACTGAGAGCCGGCGGTCCACAATACCTAGGGCATGGGGGAGGAGAGAGGCCGCTCCCCCGGTCTGTGCGCTTACCTGCGCGCGCGCCGCGATGCGCACCTCCGCTCAGCCGCGGCGCGGAAACGGCAGGTAGCCGGCGCAACGCCGCGCGCCGTTCAGTGCGCGCGATCTCTCGCCGCCAGTGGTAGTGTCCGTCGCGCGCACACGCACGCGCGTTGCTCCCTGCGAGCATGGTGCCTCAGCCTCGCTGGTGAAGTGGTGATTGCAGTGCATCGGCCAATCGACGATATGTCTACAGAGAGACGAACCAAGGCGGCCCGGTGCCTCGATCTGCGGTGAGTTCCCGGAGCAGCATGGTGCTGCTTCCCCTTCGAAACGACCGATCCTTTGTTGAAGTTTCGCCCCCGAGTGACATGTGTCTGTCTCTTTTTAGCGTGCGCTGCTCGCTGAGCCAACAGATCTGACAGTGTTTATTTTGTTTTGTGCCTTGGATGTTTCTCCGACTCATGTTGTATTTAACTCTGGTAACTCATGCCAATGCATCAGTGATGATCAATGTATGAGCTAAATTAATCACGATATCTGTTTCAAGGATTATGTGGAAGAAACGTTACGAAATTTGGTTGTTACGTTAGCTTTTCAAGTATAAAGCCATTTGTAGTGACCTTGGCAGACTAACTAGACGAAACTGGCGACCCGAACACACGTAATCTCTACAAAATTTGGCGGTCACGATTTCACTTTAAATCCTAAGAACACTGTTGGACAGATGCTGCTGAAAAATTGTATTCTAAACCGCATGACAAAATGCTCTTTATAGTATACGTCATGAGGTCGCATATTGCTTTTTCTTTCCTGGGTAACGATCTCAAGTCCGTGTATAGTACATCCAGTCAGTCGGCATATATGAGAGGCTGCTAGTGTGCCTCTTGTATGGCGGAATGCAGGCGGTAGGGCAAGAGTAGCACGGCTCCGGCGCAGATGTGGGGCGCGGGCCTCCCCGCCTCGCCTCCCGGCCTTGAAAGGCTCTTGACCAGGCCAGTGCCACCCGATGGCGTATTTATTGCAACCTCCACGATCCGTACCGGCAAGGTTATTGACGCCTCTCCACGCTCTACCCTCACCCGGCAGGTATACTTTTTTTGCACCAACAACTATATTCCATTCCATCGTGCAACTTGTAATGCTCGACTTCTCCTTGACTTGATCGTTCTCACGCCGATCTTGTTATAATGAATAACTACAATAGTCATTACGTCATTTCTAAGCGAATTTCCGCCTTCAAACTTTGGTAGTTAACGATGTGAGTCACGCAACTGACTACCTGTTTATTATAAGTCTTTGTTATTTTATTACCAAGTCCAAATACCAATATGACTCTTGCTTGTGCCATGTGATTGTGATAGTTGAATAGACATGGGTTTGTGGAGCGTGCAGCCAGTAAATGCGTGCGGAGGTTGATTGTCACAGTCAGAGTCATTGTCTATAAATACACCCGTCAGGCGAGCACCGAGCGGACGGCGTAGGATCGACGCCCTGCAAGCCCTAGGTGAAGGACGAACATCGCAGTTCCTCGCCCCCTCCCTCATCTACGTAAATTGCCTTCCAATGACTCCATTGGGACAAAAGTTTTCTACAGTTTCTTGCCAAGCAACCCTCGGAAACTGAGAATGTTCTTTACAAAATATCACGTTCACATTGCCGCTAATAGGTATTCGTTATTATATCACACGCAGTATTACGTGACAAAGTGTTGGATCAGCTGCCAGTATAGCATATGGCGTCGAGATCCACTCTTTATAAAGCGAATGAGGACGGCATATGTTACCACTTTCACTCCCGCTCGCAGGCTCTCTACGTGAACATGCGTTCCCAAAAATATTGTAATAAAGTCTGGTAACGATTGTCTTTAGGTACCTACATTCAAAGTAAAATTAAAGCCAGGGACGTAAACTTCTAAGCATTCAGTTTGATCGTCTTTTAACAAAGAGAGCCTCATAAAGCTACATAATGTTCCTTGCGTGATCCTGGCTCATAAATTCTTTTCGCTGATATCACCACCGACATTACATAATGTGTTATCATTACTGTTGTCTACAACTGAAAACTTTATGAAGTAGCAGCCGATTTGCTCGATTAGAATCGCAATTGTAGTTTATCCATTCTGGTACGGGTATCGATCCATGCACGATGTGGCTAGCTACTATCGTAACGTTTTAGTTAATGAATGATGGTAATACAAAGCAGTGCACGCAGAGTAACGCTCCATCACGGGTGTGTTTTGTCTGTCTCGTGAAGGGTAGTTTTTGCCAACAACAGCTGGTAACCCCACGCGTGAGTCACGTCCTGTCGACTCCACTCCTGCCCTACACTCAGGCGCGGGGTGCGTGTCATTGACCCGGGACCTAGCCCCAAAAGACACACACGCTGCGCCGCTACGATTTATCCTTTTGCCCTTTTGTAGTCTATTATTTATAGCATTTTATTCATAAAATCCGATCCGGCGCATATTTCGCATTGCACGCTTATGGATTATCCATTTTGCACGGCAGCACACCACCAGACGATTCGACAACGGCGACTACTAATTTTACATGCCAGTAAATATTGAACGTAGACCGCTGGGGCATTGGAAAATAGGAATTATCGATTCAACTCGCCACGGACGATGCACAAGAGGATTTGTGCATCAAACTGAAAATACCTTGATAATTTGGTTTCACAAAGCCAGCGAAAGCTTTTGTGTCGAGTTTATTAGCATGACTTCGTATTTACCCTCAACTTACACGAAAGTTCACAGCACGCATTGCATTCCTAATATCAATATGTATTCAATTTTCCTTTATGCAGTAGGTACTAAGACGTTGCTCGGGGAGGTGAATGCAGCTCTTGACATCAAATATATTTAAATTGCTATGCGAGCAGACGTTATTAGTTTCTTCATGAATACGGTTGAAAATATGAATTTTGCCAACAGTGTATTCACACTAGTGATACTAAAGATACGTCGATGGTTATGATACGTAAATGTACCTCATCGCCACACCGACCGGTTTGCTGCAAGTCAAGACGCAGCGCGCATTGTTGATCCTTCTTGGAAAAAAAAAATAAACGAGTATTCTGTGGTCGTTTTTTCTTCTTCAACACGCAACAGATCTTCGAATCGAAAGTTGTTTCGTGCTTTGTTATTGTGGCTTCTTTTGCGTTCGTCCACCTTTTCATTTAAGTGGTTATAGTCCTTGTTCGATAAACTTTACAATGATACACCCACAATCATACTGTCGCATATACTTACTCCATGCCTACAGGAATTATGTTTCGGAGGATCAGAAATAAGTATTATGGTTGCGGAAGTTCTACAAGGTAGTTCGCTAGTCACGCATTGCTGACGAGTGTGGCTTAGTAAATAACACAATTTCCTGGCAGCTCCATCAAATCCTAATACTTCTTAACCCCCACGTAAACTCTAAACCTATTAGCTAAATGAAAGTCTCCCCGACTTTGAGGTTATTCTTGTCAACATCTCTCCCCAGACACAAGGCCTGAGGTATGTTCTATAGTAGATCATGAATTATTCAGTTGAAGCACCCTTAGTTGGCTCATGCTTGCGAAAGGCTGATTCTGAAGGCAACCTCAGTTGGGAATTTTCTTAGTTCGTTTATTATGGTCCGTTGCTAGATAAAATCCTTGAATTCATTAAAAAACATTTCATCTAAACATATTTTTACTCTACTTTGAAAGTTATTTACTATCTTGATGTTGTTTATAAAAGCCCGGGGTTTGAGATAAATAAGAAATATCGACTTTTTCGCCGCTAAGAGAAGACGGTTTTCTTATATCGTCTCTTTGGCGGAATAGCCTCTGCCTCAAAAGCGGCAGTGTTTGTGCACATCGCGCGTCGTTCGCTGAAGCCTTTCCACTTCTTTCTCGTAAAAGACGTTTTATGTATGTGCCGAAAGTGTTTTTAAACTTTTAAGAGTTAATACATAGGAGGACGACGAAGACGCGGGAACCATGCAGATACTCGTTTAAAGTTTATGGACAAGTGTAAAAATAAACGTTAGTGTTGATAGCATATTAAGCGAACCGTTATTGGCATTACATAAACCTACATAAATGTACATTTCAGGAATTATATTAAAAACGTCTGACATTTGCTGCGGTATCTTTCACGTAGCTTCGTGTGTCGTAAAAATATTCCTCGCCTTGCTACGCATACAGAGACGAAAGCCTTAGTATACAGGGCGTCCCACGGCTATGCCACATGGAGGGAAAGTACCTTAAATATTGTAGATGGAACATTTTACTGAAAGAAGACATTATTTTATTTTAAAAAACAATTTAAACTGCATTCATAGATATTGAAATAATTACATGGTTGAACCGGGAATCGAACCCGTTACATGAGAAAAATAATTACCCTGTAGTTTTATCATACCGATCGAAAGGCTTCATGATAAGGATGATTTTTTGCTAAATAACACAGTGTCAGAAATAAAAGGAAGACCATGAATTTTAACATTTACCTGGTAGAATCATAAATTTTAAAATTTTTAATACAACATTAATTAATTTATCAATGAAAATCACAGTAACAAAAGAATAAAAGAATGAAAATTAAACACACTTTTGAGTTATTTCTTTATAATCAGCCAGCCGCATTGCGATGCGATGGACAAAATTTTACGCGTCTTGATACGGCTCGATTTGTTGCATACTACCAGTTAAATGTTAAAATTCATGGTCTTCCTTTTATTTCTGACATTGTGTTATTTAGCAAAAAATAATCCTTATCATGAAGCCTTTCGATCGGTATGATAAAACTACAGGGTAATTATTTTTCTCATGTAACGGGTTCGATTCCCGGTTCAATCATGTAATTATTTCAATATCTATGAATGCAGTTTAAATTGATTTTAAAAATAAAATAATGTCTTCTTTCAGTAAAATGTTCCATCTACAATATTTAAGGTACTTTCCCTCCATGTGGCATAGCCGTGGGACGCCCTGTATATCTTGCTATCTATTATTCTATCTCACGAGGGGCGCTGAAATTACTAAGTTTCTTCTTCGAACATGAATAAATTTCAAGGCAAATACGAATTTATTCATTTCTCATTCATTAGATATACATTAGAGAGGTTTTCCAAAGAAGTTATTGTTAACTTTCTCATTGGGGTGTTTGCCGGCCGGCACCAAGACGACGAAGGCGTCAATAGATTTCGCTAAAGGCATTTATGCAAAGGTCTGCGAGTGGTGCTTATCTTAGGAAAAGGGGTGGGCCTTCGTCGGGGTGGCTTTGTTCCCAGTCCGGCCTCGGCGACCACTTAGAAGATTGCTCGACTTTGTCCTTGCTTCCACAATCCACACTTCCTTGCCGTACAATTTGATCTTGACACAAAGTTTTTTCACTAGTTGTTTATTTTGTCTTCCGAATAATCTTGTATGCCCGACATCTAAATCTGAGGCTGACAAGTGCTTTAAATTCTAATTTCATCACGTAAAGTGGACATTACTTATAGCTCTTTGATGCTTTTACACTTTGTTTGATGATATAATTCGTTTTGCATGACAAAGACGATGCATACATAACCGCATGGCTATTATAACATGCTTGAGGTCTGCTTCGGCATCGGGCAGGCGGGCACGAAGGTCGAACTTTAAATTGTTTTTGCCTTCGGTGTGTTGTTATGGGCTATTGTGTGTCAATGTTGTGCGAACATTCAACGAAACGCGCTTTAGGTTTCCTTCACCACTTATTGTAGACAACTTGATGACTTCCTCGTGTTTTGAGTGTCTTTTGTCCATTTTACATAATGACTTCACCTTCTGAGTGGTTTTTACAACTTGTCTCTTGACTTATTTGGGCTTAATGCAGGTGTGGCGGCGAAAGCAGCGTTCCCTTGACACGCTACGGCGCATAGGCATTGCTGTCAAGGCTCTCGACTCCCGGCGCCCGCCATGCGCTAACGTAGTCGACCCGACGACTAATGCTGCATTAATGGATAAAACGTATCAATTGCCCTTAACTTTGTCGGCTCTTAAACTCTCCATAATTAAACCTAATACAACACCATTTTGTTTCGATTTATCAAAGCGTACAGCAGCTATTCCATGCCACGTAATTTTATTGTTGTGCGTTACGTCAGTTACTTTACGTATTTCCTGTCAGGATTTTCCTTGCCCGCTGGCAGTTGTGTTTATTTTTCTTGTGTGTACTCGCGTTTGAATACTTAGTGCTTTATAATTGCATTTAAATATATGTAGCTGTAAAGCGAAAACGGATAATGGTTTCACGTTAATCGTGCATTTGGAAAAAAATATGAATGGCTACGGGTAAATACCGCCGCCGGATAGCAATAAAGTATATGAATAATTGTATTCATGAGGAAATACGAGACGTCATACGGGTGACCGTGGCGCAATAGCCCCAATGCGTCGGCGATGCATCCTTGACACGGCGACGACGACGCATCAGCCGCGGTGCCGTGCGCCCAGCGGCCAATCCTTACGTAACCAACAAACCACCTCATTATTTTAATAATTTTATATCCACCGTCTGCTACTGCTAAAATCAAAATAAACAAGTCAATAAGCAATGAACTATATGACATTTTATAAATATCAGCATAAAATTAACCGAAGCAGAGATGTGTTGGGCGCTCATAAAATCGAAGGCCCTTAAACTGATAAGCATATTAATATGCGAGTTATGACTACACCATCAATGCTTAATAATGTGCGGCCTCCAATCTCCCAAGAAAAATCGTAAATATCCCCAATTTGTGCCGCCTTGTAGTGCCAATTTCCAGGCGGATGCCAAGTTTCCTTAGCAACGTGAAAATTCGGATAATAGAATGCATTCGAAAATCGTGTTGGCGAACGGTCGGGGCCAGGGAAACTGCTAAGTGGGTTTTTCCTTGACACGCGGCCCTGTTGCAACGCAGCAACCGACACAAGGTCGTCGCGACACGCCCTAGCAATTATTATTTTAATTCATGAGATTGTGCATCGTCAAGTCACTTCCATCCCCGTTGATGCAACTGCTGCATTGTGGTGACAATCTCGGTGTAGTGCGATTATTATGGGTATAAGTTATTCATGCATTGAACGGCCTAGTCTCCATACGATCACCAACGCACATTGTAACTTATGGACATGAACGTCGTCGTATAGTCCGCTCTATGCATTGAGTTCTAATGTCATGTATGCAGCTCCCAGTGGCATATTCAGCTCTTTTTTTCTCCTCAATCTCTCCTCGCTCAAGATAGGTGAAGAGACTAACTTTCGAACCTACATAACTACCGGAGGGCACTTTATAGTGCCGCATACAAAATGAAGTCATTTTAAAAACAGCACACTCCTTATCGCAACTCAGAATCCCACGGCCGTTAAGTAAACAATAAATACACGAAACGCGATAAAAAGTTATACCTACCCACGAAGCTTATCTTCGCGCAAAAGAGATTACCAACTTTAACTATCGATTCTGACTTCTCGAAACTGGTGATTGTGAACGTATACGATTTCTGCTCACGAACAAATGTTGGGTTTCGAGCACAGCTCTAACTTTCAACCAAATTTGAAGTACAGTTGGCTTTTATCATGAAAATGCTTATGCTGGAAAAGTTCCAGATCTCGAATTTCAATGCTTTCCCTAACTCATATGCACGGTATGGATGGTCAACTTCCGACATAAAATATATCTTCATAATGTATGATATAAACAAACCGCACATTTATTATTCAGCGAAGCCTGGCGAAAGCCTTTTTGTTTCCGTTCCCGTAAGCAGCAATATAAATGCCACGCATTTCAATAAGTAAAGCAAGCCCGTCGTAGACTAGGGGAAGGAACTCTAGTCGGAGTCGATGACACCGTGTTAGATGGGATATAATTCGTATATTGACAATTGGCCGCGTCGCTGGTACGTCATTTGGCTAGTTCATTGTTCGGGCGTGTTGGCACACGCTAATGCTGTCGGCGTAGCAACGCTAAGGCTCCATTCACCTCTCACCGAGCGTGAACGGTAACGTTGCATACAGCCGCACCCAGACAGACGTTCGCTCACTCAATTTAAAAGTAAAACATTATGTTGCCGTGCCGCTGCACATGGTGGACGCCCCATGGGTTATACGCCGCCGTGTTATAAAAAGCTCCTGTGAAGCTTAATTCAGCATTTTGAACCACTTTTAATTTGAAGACAACACTGACATCCGGACATGCCATTAGATTAGTCAGCAATATACAGTCATAACCAGTCCATATTCGTTAACTGCTGTTCATAGAGCTCTCCAAAACCAAAACACGCAAATCTTACTATCACGGACCAGTTTGTTGGATTTCATGGAATATGTCAGGTAAAGAACCCAATGAAATGAGACTTCATAGGAACCTCGCTTGTTTCGCTTTGATCAATGGAACGGAATTGATGTCATCGGCACTGTGTTTCGCGTGGCAACACTAATTTGAAATAATTAGCGAATCGGATAAATTAACTTGTAGTTTTCCATCAGACACAAATATCTGGCTATAAAACCTTGGTGCTTAGGCATAGAATTCATTGATCTCGGGGGTAACGCCTACTCTATTTATGATCGCGCCTAAATAGAAGCGAGGATAATTATCTCGTGAGAATTTGACAAGCGACGACAAGTGGCGTGTCCGGCTCGCGGGCGGGAGACGCCGCCGCCGCCGGCTGATCGCGGCCATTAGACGTCGCACTGGCCGCTCGCATGGGTGGCGGTTTGTTTACGCATCCGCCACGTGACCATACAACATTACTCTGTGATCCTCCACACACCCGAAATAGACGATCGATATTGAAAACGATAACTTGGCCAGACGATAAAACACGGTGGGAAACCACCGGTTGGCCAATCACATGGGCACACATTGGTGTAAGGCGCTGACCTTCTTCCGTGGCAGTTGTTTAGTGCTTACATTCGGAGGCGAACGGGGCGCGACGGGACGGGGAACATTCACTGCCTTTCACTTCCCGCTTTTGTCGCGCTGCCTGCGACGACGGAAAGGCAGACGACCTTGTGCTGTGCGTGTCTGCTAGGCACCCGTTCCCATCCTACATAGCTCAGCGCGTCTATAAACCTGCCACCATCGATGACATCATCGGCAAATTAGCCGCGGACGATCGTCTCAGAGCAGACCTCGTTATTAGGAAGTCGCACAACAAAGACCAATGACCAGCCGCCGAATGCTTAATTACGATCTCGCCATTAAGCCATATAACGATAAAAACATCAATAGACAAGTCAACATACAAGTATCTGCACGTGTTCTTGGAACGAGGCTTGAGGGCCGAGTTAACCTTGGCTTTTGAGCGGTGACTTTCACGGTTAGACGGTCGTCGGTTACATAAGATGTGCGGCCGCGCGCCTACTGGTTGCTGCAACGCGCAGGCATCGGATGTGACGACATCGAACGCGTAAGCGAGCTCAACCGACATAACATCATCGTGAGAACAATGCAGATAACTCGATTAACAATGAGATCAGCGCATTCGTTTGCTGAATTGTAATGTTTATTGCATTGCTTCGTTTCTGATTTTGTTCCGCTCTCTTGTGTGTTTTATCATTGATCGGCTCTTGAAGAGGTCCGACCAAGGTGTTCATTGAATCACCTTCTTTTCTTTATCATGAGCTCTGCAAAATATTATCCAGTATTTTCCTCAATTGTCTAAACTACCAAAAACTGTTGGAGCAGTGCACCAACTTGGAAAAGTAGTTCACCTATCCATCAGATTTTCCAAATCCAAAGACCCTCAGCCGACTTAAATCCTGTTTCCTGCCACTCTGTCCTCCTTCTCTTGTGTGAAAAGCGTCACACTTCGCGTTCCCAAAAGCGCGCCACCTTGATTGAGATAGAGATGGGTATTCTTCTCCTCTACACTTCGCGCTCCCAAAAACGCATTATGTGGTTCTTATTCTTCTTATTATAGTGCAGTCTCCAATCGGAGGTTGGGAATAAGATTGACTCTATCGACTTTCGAGGCTGGAAATCGAAACAAGGATCTCGTGGTTTTTTGGATGGAACCACTGGCGTAGGTTTTCAAGCTCTAATGATATTTTGGGTCTTCCAGCTGGCGAAGCATAAGATAAGAGCGTATCTATGAGTTTATAACTCTGTCAATCCCCCTCTACGTCAAACAAAAGAGTGAGTGGCACATAGTACATATGTATGTACTGCCTAACCCAGCCTTTTGGGTATCTTATATGTTGATACTAGCTTTTGCCCGTGACTACGTCCGCGTGGACTGCAGAAAAATGATAATTATGTGCTTTACTTTGCTCCTAAGTGTAAAAGCGTGATAATATGTTCTGATATCTAAGCTATCTATTTTTCTAAATTTCATCAAAATCCATTCAGTCGTTTCAGCGTGAAAGAGAAACAAACACACTCACTCGCTCACTCACAAACTTTCGCATCAGTGGCAATATAAGTAGGATGGGATTTCATCTTACTTACGTGTACCTCTTTCGTCTGTTGCAGGTACAAGAGCGGGGTGCGCTCAGTGAGGGGCGGCGGCGGCGCGGAGGAGGCGCGGCGCGGCAGCCTCAAGGCGCTGCCGGCGAAGCGCGTCCGCACCCGCTGCAGGGGCATGAACATGGGCCAAAAGCTCTCCGGCGGTGTCAAGGTGAGATGATCGCGTCCACTCGTCAACTGGAAATACAGAGACGGAAAAAGAAAAACAGCTTTATCTACACCATACCCCAGGAAGCGAACGAAAAATAGGAAAAATAATTCGTGTAAAGCCAAATTTTGGCACCTCCTTAGCT
This sequence comes from Zelleria hepariella, assembly GCA_949319315.1. Classification (NCBI taxonomy): domain Eukaryota; kingdom Metazoa; phylum Arthropoda; class Insecta; order Lepidoptera; family Yponomeutidae; genus Zelleria; species Zelleria hepariella. The sequence continues at coordinate 9,168,471 of OX439394.1, forward strand.
CTCCCCCATCAGCACTTTTATTATGTTGTTCAGGACACTTTCCTCTACAACTCTGCCAAAATTTGGCTTTACTCGAATTACTTTTTCGATTCAGCCTTCTTTGGTCTTCGTTGCTCAGGCTGCCAGTGCGCTTTCGAGTTGCGTTTTCTCTCTATGACTATAATCAATAGATAGAGATGCTGAAGGCTAGTTCTGTCGAACATGACGCTTGACGCAAGACGAATGAGACAGATAGGGCACTGGTGCACTAGCTTTATACCAATGTTTTGTTGGGGGCTGTTCATTACGTAAGACCGAGAAGTAGTTCTATGGTGCCCATGAAACGAAATTATTTAATTTGTGACGCTGAGATTCAATTGTCCAATTTACTTCGCACAGATTCATTTGCGTCGAAATGACAGTTAGGTTCTCTCTCCCTTGCTCTATTGTTGAGCCCAATAGATCAAGAGGCTCCGCGATCCGTCTCCTCTGCTTCTCCTTATCATGCACGCTCGAGAAGGCCTCAACGCAATAAGTCTTCGAGCGTGGAGTTCAGAGTTTCTGAGGGGGCTGGAATCCCCCGAAAGCACTTACCTACAAATTTTCACGTCTCTGTCATTGTTTCGCAGTCGGTGTCGCGCGACTGCACGGCGCCGTTCAAGGCGGTGGTAGCGCGCGAGCTGGCGCCGGAGCCGCCGCGCCCGGCGCGCCTCGACGCGCTGCTAGACGCGCCGCCCGCGCACCCGGACCTGCAGCTGAAACACGCCTGGAACCCGGACGACAGGTCAGTACCCGCTTCCTAGTGTGGCCCCTGGACGACAGGTCAGTAGCTGTGCCCTAGTCTGGCAACCGGACGACAGGTACTGACCTATTATACACTGGTATATAAGCTTGCTAGATACGTTCAAGGCGGTGATTGGGCGCAAGCTGGTACCCGGACCTCTAGCTGAAACACGCCTGGAACCCGGACGATAGGTCAGTAGCTGTGCCCTTGTATGGCACCCGAAAGACAGATCAGAAGCCTTCGGTTAGGCACCCTGACCTCCAGCTGAAACTCCCCTGGAACCCGGAAGACAGGTCAGTAGTTATACTCCAGTCTGGCACCCGGACTGACAGGTCAGAAGTAGGGCGTGCAGAACCGGTTCCGGTTCCAGATTTTTGATACCCGGTTCTGGGAGCAGTCGGAACCGGGTAACCCGGTTCTACCCGGTTCCGACCGATAAAACTGTAAGTTTCCTAATAACAAATAAATCACTGAAAAACTGAAAGGATAGGCTGGAAATGACATTATTAACAGGTATGAAATAAAAACTGGCATTGTTATCATGAAATCACAGGAATAATAAAGGAACTCCAAAAATATAATTATCTTATACAAAATCAGACTACACAGTTAGGATCAATAACTAACCACGTCTAAGCTCCTGTCACTTAGCGAGCTGCGTAAACGATTACAAATTTAGGCTGCTGAGGAGAATATCCTTTCAGGCACCACACTTTGTTAGCGGCATAGCTCCTAAATACGTATATGCTCATAGGAATGGGGACTCAAGAAAGGCGGGCAGTACCTTAGGTTTAAGGACGTGCAGAAACGCCACATGAAAAGCTGTGAAATCGACCATTTGACATGGGAAGAGCAGGCTGAAGACCGAGCCGTGTGGCGGCATACAGTCAAATAAAAAAAAAGTAAAAGTAAGTGAAACCGTTAAATCCATATACAAATCAAACATCTCCGAGTTTGCGGCCAAACGTGGAGCTGCTCTTGATGCCAGACGTGATGAACTCAGATGTAGACCGCCAGCGGCCATACAGTATAAATACTCCAATGGAATTTTAACGTGTAGGTGCAACCGCAAGGAGGGATTGAACGGGATGTTGAAAGGCGTATCAAAAAAGCTAGGCGAGCCTTTGCCCAACTAAAGGACATCTGGAAAAGTCCTAGCATTCTTGGAACCAAGAAGATCCGCTTATTCAATTCCAACGTGAAAACGGCGCTACTGAACAGCTGCGAAACCCGGAAGGTCGGAAAAGCTGTATCACACAAAAGATCTAGGTCTTCGTCAACAACTGTCTAAGAAGCATCTTACGAAGATACTGGCCCAACAACTGGCACCATCTCAAATGCCGAACTGTGGCAGATCACCAAACAAAAACCCGTATCCCAAGACATCAGGAACCGCAAATGGCGTTGGCTGGGTTAAACCCTGCGTAGACCCGATCACCACATCCCGAAAGTGGCTGTCGACTGGAAACCCGCCGGAGGCTCACGACGACCCGGAAGAACGTCCCAGGGGAAAAGATTCTCTCTGAGACGAAAGAGAAGGGATCAACTTGGCCAGAGCTACCCTCCCTAGCTATGAAAAGAGACAAATGGAAAGCCCTTGTGTCAGCCCCAGACTCCACGGAGGAGTAAAAGGATAAAAGAAGAAGAGGGTGAAACCGCCCTTTTACAGCCAAGATAGGCTACATAAGTCACATGACGGCAAATGACCGACGCCTTCCCCAGCCGCAACAGTCACCGTGACCGAATCCGGTCGGATGGAATCATCATCAAATAGTAGGTAATACCTACATATGCTAGCGAAAGGTTGCTACAACAACTTCCACCATTTTCAAACATCGCCATTTCTATACTGATTGATGTCTACGTCTACGTGGTCTCGAACTTAAGGCCGTCGAGGCTGGGACAAGAATAACATCGTTTTTGCCTACATTTCCCACCTCATCTGTGCTGATAACTTCATAATTTTCGTTCCTTGACAAGTGCTGTACGAGGTTGACAGTACCCCTGCACTTATCATCGGAATTGGGCCGAGGAAATACAGCTATTATTGCGGAATTAAGTAACTTTTTAGATTTTTATAAAGAACCGGGGGAACCGGGTATACTTTTTCGGAACCGGTTCTGCAGATACCTCGTCAGAACCGGGTATACCCGGGTATTTCGGAACCGGGTAGAACCGGGTGCATGCCCTAGTCAGAAGCCTTCGGGTAGGCACCCGGACCTCCAGCTGAAACTCCCTGGAACCCGGACGACAGGTCTGTAGATATACTCCAGTCTGGCACCCGGACTGACAGGTCAGAAGCCTTCGGTTAGGCACCCGGACCTCCAGCTGAAACTCCCTCGAACCCGGACGACAGGTCTGTAGATATACTCCAGTCTGGCACCTGGACTGACAGGTCAGAAGCCTTCGGGTAGGCACCCGGACTTCCAGCTGAAACACGCTTGGAACCCGGACCTAGCAACTATCTCCCTGGGAATAGCACGTCAGACAGACTGTATAGTTTCGTTATACTCGCCTGTAACGTAACCGGGGAAAGTGCCGGCATTGATTGAACTATATCATCAATTCACGGACATAAACCTCGAACTTTCTAAACAATCAAAGCGTTCCTTAGATCCAAGATCCATCATGCCAGAGTCTGGCTGGCTGGCTGGCAGAGAGTCCAGCTAGTTAGTTAGCTAGTAATAAGCATTTTCGGTGTCACACCAGCACCACAGATTATGGACAGCGCTGAAAGCTTGATATCAATAAGGTTCACAATTGCTCCGCAGCGCAACTTTCTAAGCCAATAAAGCTAACCATAAGTTAGGAAGTGCTAATTCAGCAAAGAGTTACGCTTTCGATAATACTAGGAAATCATAAACTCCGCCAGTGTTTATAGACGTTTGGCACCCCCACTGAGCGAGACTTTTTATTTAACACCAGAGCATTGATGCACAACACCCCATTTTTTGTCCAAACTCTGGCATGTGCTGCATAAATTAAGCTACAGCCGTAATTATTGTTTGCTGCCCAGTTAATAAGCTAGGTGTACGGTAGCAAACAATGTAGAGTCCAAGCATTAGACCACATCACAACTTTTTCCTCCGACGAGCGTTGCAAACAGAAACAACAATCTAATTGTAACAGACTGATAATAACAGGCCTAATCAATGCACCCCTCTATGAGTGAGTACACACACACAACCAATAATGGACCGTTACAAATTTCCAGATCACTAAACAGCTAACATATTCGTGAAGTAGAGAACATGATTAGAAAGTTGCCCTTCGCAAAAGTAATCATGCCAATGAAAAAAACATCTTTTATGTAGGCTCCCTTCACACTATGACGCATGTTGATCAACTCTTAGCTTAGAAAGGATTTTTATGAAATCGACCGTACTCGGAGAAGCTAAGACATGCGTCAATGTCTGAAGGGCCCTCAAAATGTGAAGGGAAACGAAAAGATATTTCGAAAAAATTCAATCCTGTTATTAGCAGATTTTAAGTTATTTAGTTTTTTTTACTGGCGCTATAAAACACCTTTACCCTGTGACGCATCGTGCGACAAGGATTGCTCCGATCGAATGACCACGACCCTCAGTGATGAGGATAACGATGCAAGGAGGGGGAACCTGTTACACAAACTACGGACAGCATCCCTAACAATATACATCTCCAATTTCCAGATCACTAAACATATTCGTGAAAGAGGAGGACGCGTTAACGTTCCACCGCCACCCGGTGGCGCAGAGCACCGACTGCATCCGCGGCCGAGTGGGCTACTCCCGGGGCCTCCACTGCTGGGAGGTGGTATGGCCGGCGCGGCAGCGAGGCACGCATGCCGTGGTTGGTGTGGCCACGCAACACGCGCCGCTGCATTCTGTCGGCTACCAGAGTCTCGTTGGAGCCACGGACCAGAGCTGGGGATGGGACCTCGGCAGAAATAAGGTAAGGAATTGAGGATCCCTTCTTTTATTCTCCTCTCTCGGCATTACAAAGTGACTTCAAAGCATCGTTGTTGCTTGCTTAGAATGCGCCGTTGTATACTGCCGGGCACCAGAAATAGGCCTAAAAGGCATGTTTCTTTACACTCGCGGTTACGAGTGTATTCACGCCTCCACTGTTGGGAGGGAGGTATGGCCAGTCTCGTTGGAGCCATGGACCAGAGCTAGGGATGGGACCTCGGCAGAAATAAGGTGAGGCTTCCCTCTGAGGGCCAGTTATATGAGCTCAGCATTAGAAAGATGGAGTTGCCAATGCGGCTTTAGAGCACACAAGACGTTGTTGCTGCTAAGAATGCGCCGCTGCATTGTTAATTATTTACACTGGCGGGTCTCTACTGCGAAAATAGAGCAAGCACAATGTAGGGGGTTCTTTTTCTTACTGTAGCAAGTCCCTAAAACGCGAGATTATTGCACCTATATAAGAACCTAACGCAAAATAGCAAAAACGCGCCTGTGTGGTAGGAACCTTCGCTACATAACTCTGTGCCATATATTGCCGCTTTACCACTTTTAACTGTTACTTTGTAATAGAAAAGCCCATGAAATATGACTAGTGCCTATGCTATGGCCTCCCATAAAGTTACTACTCTTGGGGGTAAGTTAACCGCCTCGCTCTGCACTGGTATAGATTTGTCCTCACACAGTTCACTAATGAATGATATATCCCTGCTAGATGTCCTAATCGACGAGCGAAGGGGCAGATAATGTGTGCTGATCACTAGGAAATTAGTTCACGCCTGAGAGATATTGCCAATTCAGCAACACAGCACGCATGACGTGGCCTTTGTTGCCAAGCAAACACCAGAAACAGGGATAGGATTAAGTTATCTTTATGGCTTCTTCAACGTTTTCCTCAAGTCTTAGTTGACGTGTTAATGCATTTTACTCTACTCTAATCCTTGTTGTTGTGAGCTAAGCGAATTCATTTGACCGCCTCACTCGGGAAAGGCAATGTTGCATTGTAGAATTTTGTGATGCCAACCCTATCCAGAGTTGAACCAAGTTAAATGGTCAAACTGGCCAATGTAATTTATTAGAACGGCCAGTACTGCTGACTCAATAGCATTCGCGTCGATTGACGCTTACCATCAAGTGTCACAACAGAACGCGAGCCCGGCGCGCTAACATTGTTGTGACACCACACATCGGGCGCGCGTGGAGCTAAACGCGGTTGTTATACAATTAGGCCGGTTCAACTGAAACTGGCCTGATTAACGAGTCGTATGTGGACACATCTCGTTTTACACGCTGCCGCCTACAGTTTGATAACATCGCGGTTCTGCTAAACAGTTAGCTGCGAAAGTGTCGCTGGCTAAAGATCCTGTAAATGTCTCGAACTTATTGAACAACTACAAACGTATGCGATTGTTTTGAGTTATGTCGAAATGCCTTCAACATGGCTGAGATTAATTGAATAGGCATTGCCTCTGCTTAACCTTTCGGGAAGCGCTCACAGCCTAGTTGGACTAGACATTCTTAATCGATTGGCGAAGTTAAGCAACATCGGGCGTGGTCAGTCCATGGATAGGTGACCGCTAGTGGCAATAATATCTGAGCACTTCCGTGCTTCGGAAGGCACGTTAAACCGTCGTTGGTCCCGGTTGTTGTTGATTAATAACAATCGTTAAGCCATGTCAGAAGCCCTTTAGGCGGCCTAAAAACTCTGACACCAGAGGTGGCCACTCCCTCATACGATTACCTACCCATACCCATTTTATGTAGGTGATAAGATTTGAAAGTGTTATCGCGGTCAAAAGGTTTGTAATTTTTCGTCAGGACAAATGACCTGGTAAATTGTCAGTGCCATGATACTCTTGGTCAGAGATCCGACTAGTGGTGGATGGAGCTATTTAGACTTTAGACCAAATAGGTTGTATTTCTGACTTCTTCCACGCTGCCAATACTTAGAAATGTTTAGTCAAATTCGTCGGTTCCCGTCCGAAGGGCGATTCTTATTCAATCAGCCCCTCTGTAATTTACTTATTTAGCCCCTTTCGAATACATTCCTTCATAAAATAGTTTTATTTGACTTTGGAAATAAGACTTTATTGCCGCGTTGGGTCAAACAGGCTTTTGAGCCTGATAAATAGAATAGAATAGAATAGAATAGAATAGAACACATTTATTTATCATCCAAAACACACAATCGAAACACAACAATACATTAAATTAACACAAATTTAGAAACAGAGCATAAAACATACTTTTTAAAAATAGTAATTATTAAAATTTAAGACATAAGTTATACTTACTTAAAAAGTACCCAACACCACTTATAACAAAAATACATAGTTTACAGGTATTATCAATTTAAAAAAAGACAGTCGTGTGACGCTGTGTGTTATGATGATAAAGCGGTCTCTGGACTCAGCATAATGTTGTGAGGAAACCATCACAACGCTGGTATTCTGCCAGAGCCTTTAAGATGAGGTCACGAGATTCAAGGACCATAGCCTCGATAGACAAATCAAAAATAAAAATAAATAATAATAAACCAAGAACCGTATAAGCACTTAAACAGACAATATTATGAAAATACTTGAAACAGCGGTGAGACGAAATAGAAAAGAAATGTGGAATAACATTATAGACAGAACCAAACTAGATTAATAGATTAATAGATGATTAGGTAGAGACAAATGGCCCGTAGGATCAGCGATTTTAAAAAATAGGTGGAAAGGAAGTGAAGTGAAATGAAATGAAGTGAAGTCATGTGATATTTTACTTTCATAAGACAAAACAGGGAAGCATCCGAAGAAGTCAGAGACAGAATAACGACATCAAGCTACTTGTTTTTGCAACGACAAAAGATAAAGTTTGAATTTGAACTTGAATGTGTAATGCGACTTTAAAGAACGAAGCGGTGGTGGGATGTTATTCCAGCACTTTGATGCCGCGTATTTGAAACTGCCTCTAAATGCTGCAGTTTTGCGTGATGGACAGTCCAGTTTTCCCCTGGCAGTATCATATATCCTTTGGCGATCGTGAAACTCTGACACCAGGGGTGGCCACTACCTCATACGATTACCTACCCATAAACTACTAAGCTACAGAAGAAACTGACTCTTTGTTAGATGATTTACCATATCAGTGTCACCTCCACTTACACTAGATGGGTGACCACTCTGGCTCTGTTTAGGTGGAGTAGGACTAGGACAAGTTAGCTCCAACCATCCACAGACTTTCTATCTCCAATCTTTAACTCGAACTTTCCACCCTTCCAGGTGTACCACAACGCAAAGAACTCGGGCGGCGGCGGGCCTACGTACCCGGCGCTCCTGCGGCCCGACGAGCAATTCCTCGTTCCGGACCGTTTGCTTGTCGTCCTCGACATGGATGAGGGCACGCTGGCTTTCTGCGCGGACGGGCGGTACCTTGGCGTGGCGGCGCGGGGGCTGCGCGGCAAGACGCTCTACCCCATCGTCTCGGCGGTCTGGGGACACGCCGAGATCACCATGAAGTACATCGGCGGGCTCGATCGTGAGTAGACCCCCTTTTTTCCTGAAATTCTTAAGGATTACCGAAGGCAGGACTTTAGGTATTGCCGGTGTTTATTTTCGGATTCGCTGGAAAACCTGCGCACCGAATGTTACCCCATCGTATCGGCAGGCTCGATCGTGAGCAGAGACTGCTTTCTTTTGTGTAACTGTTCAAGGATTACATTTTTGGATTCGCCCAATTCACCGATGTTATTCCATCGTGTCGGCAGTCTCTTCTTTCAGTCTTCGTAACTGTTGGCTCAATCTTTAGAAACTGATGGTTTGCACATTGGGACGGCTTTGACGTCCTTTGAGTTTGTATCTTAAGAAAATAGGATGGTTTGCACATTGGTGTTTGGCGGGTTTGGATTGTCAGTTGCGCTTCTTCGAGTTTGTATCTTTAGAAACTGAGGTTTCGCACATTTGTGGGCTCGATCTTAAGTTACTCTTCTGAGTTTCCATCTTTTGAAGTTGTGATAGATTGCCGGATAAGTTTCCTTCTTTATGAAACCGTGAGGCGTTCTTGATGATTTCCATCGTTGGATTCGCTAGAATGTTGTCTTCACAGGTTGTCGTGCGTGGTTCGTGTGAGTTAGCATCTTTGGAAACTGAGAAATCGCAAATTCGTCAGTTTGCTTTATATTTGGAAACTAGGATGGTTTGCACATTGGCCGATTTGAATGTCAGTTGCTCTTCTTTTGAGTTTGTGTGTGCTAAAACCGTAAGAGATTACCGAAGGCGAATTTATCTTTAGATTTGTATCGAGGCTGAGTTTATCAGGGGCTTAAGTATGTAACGCAATGGCGTGTCGATAGGTTTCCTGTACAAAACCGGGTTTCAGTCGTTTTTCTCCTACAACCAGCGAACTAATCTTCTAGAATTAGAATCAGAATATTCTTTGCTGTACTAGAAACACATTAAAAGGACAGACCGCATTAAAAATCGTAATTGAACTGGGAGCCTATCTAGGCACCACTGCGTTACAGACCAGGCCCCAGGCACGCGTAGCTGAAGGCGTGTAGCGTGCCAATTTCCCTTAATTGCCCCCTATCGACGATCTTGCCGTTATCGCCACCCGCGCATCTCTCGATTGCGTGTCACTGTGAGCCAGTAGCGGACTTAGAGCGGGGGGCTAAAGTGCTCAAGGCCCCCCCCCGAAAGCGTCCCTCCATAAAAAAATATTATTAGGGTCCCAGAACGCAGAACTCGGGGCGGGAATAAAGAGTACCAAAAGCATAACAAAAATTGTATGCTTTTTATTCATGCAAAAAAAAGAAAACACAGACAAAATACAAACGGAACTCAATTAAACCTAAACACCACAAAAAAAACACACACAAATAAACAAATAAATAAATATATGCTTTTTGCGTTTACTTTATCTTGATAAAACCTACCAAATAAATATATGCTTTTTGCGTTTACTTTATCTTGATAAAACCTACCATCAATGGGTTCAAGCCCCTCCCAAATCAAAATCCTGGATCCGCCACTGCTGTGAGCCGTGAAACCTTTATTGACTTGCTTCCTTTCCTTCTTCCAGCGGAGCCGCTGCCGCTGATGGAGCTCTGTCGGCGCGTGATACGGCAGCGCGTCGGGCGGCCGCGCCTCCGCGCCGCCGCCTCGCGCCTGGCGCTGCCGCCCGCGCTCACCGCGTACCTCCTCTACCGCGCCCCATAACGCCACCCCCCGCCCGCCGCCGCCGCCCCCGCTACCAACGTACTCTGTCCCAACAACGCGAGGGACGACTAGTGCGCTCAGTCTTGGCTCGCAAGCTCAGCGGTCGCGAGAGGTGACAAACAAAGCCCTTGAGAAGTTACGGTTTCCTAAGGTCGCAGCGTTGAATGTATTTTTGGGAAATCTGTGCTTTATTGCGGTCGGATTTGACACCTTTCTCGCGTGACTCGAGGCTGTTTTATAAGTGGTTACGTTCGGATGGCGAGGAGATGCGTCAGTAAGTCCAAAATTTGACAGCTTTCTGGCTACTTCACGCGACTCCAGTCTAACATCTGACTTTGAACTGTAGCGCTAGAGGTTGTGTGCAAATGGAAACTTATGCAGTTCCTATTTGTACAGTACCTCGAACCATGACAGCCTTTAGTGGCAGCAAATTGTGGGCCGGTTTGAGTTTGCAATCCAAAACGCTGCCACACTCTGTAACATGAAGTGTTATGACGGTCTGCTAATAAAATAGGACATTTTTATGACTTACGTTGGAAATTAATATTTGAATAACAGAACTGATAGATAGATTGTGGTCGAATGGGTAAAGTGAAGCTCTTGCATTATTATCAAATTGTATATGGCAAGTTACAACACAAAGTGAGATGTTACAGTGCTGATGTTATCGAAGCAATGAGACTACGTGAAGCGTGCACGATGATTTGACATCAATACGACACTACTTTATGTCGAAGATATATAAAATATTTACAAATAATAAGCAATACCAACGCGAGCACTAGTAACGACAAAATCGTTGTAATAATGTAAACTATAAAAATACCTACATAATTGTAAAAAAATATCTATTATCATTTTCAACACACACAAAAATCCGTACTATTTCTTATTAAGTTATCTGTGATAATTATATTTTAATCATGCATCAATCAGTCAAATATTCCAATTCATTGATGTAGCGTTGATGTCGCAAGAGTCGCTTTCATGTATCCTTCGTTCGCTCTTTGGGAATAAATAATTATAAATCATAATATGGATCTGTAACGGCTAAGAGGTGGGTGAACATGGTACTATTTTGTTACCTAACAAGAACATTATTGTGGAGTGTAGAATGAACTACTTTTAAGTTTAGATGTGGCGCTAGGGCCAATCTTGTGTTAAGAATAATCAACTTTGATGCAAGCCGCACGTGTTTTTAAAGCCATATTGATCTCTCAAAGGGCTGTGCCTCTGTCTCAGTGGGCTGCTCATCCGTCGGGACAGAGATACGGTCCTACTTGTTAAGAAATGTTTATAATAGACAGCAGACAAGTTACGCATCAACTCACGAGCCTCGGCAATTGCTTATTACTATAATTAGATGTGATTATTGTTTTAAATAACAATAGATGAGGAGCCGGCCTGCCGCGCTCCGACACTTAGGCCAGTGTATCGTTGGCAATTTTACACTATTTTATATAGCTTGTTAAGCGACTGGTTTATTATTTTGTTTAGTTTATAGTGCCCCTTTCCTACTGTAAAAATGTGTGCGTGTGTGTGTGTTTGTACTGTATATATCAACAAATATACGCATTGTATCCACAACAAGTAACCGATTCACCGTGAATTTAGTTCGCTGTACATTTTTCTCTGTAATTCGTTTGAGATGTTCGTTTGTAGTAATTAGCGAGTTCGATATCTTCTCATAACGTCTTCTTTTGCAAATTTAGACTAATAGGTATAATAAAGCATTCAAGAAAAATAGTATTGTCTGAGCACTATACTAATTAACTCGTCAGCCATTTTTGATCCAAATTAGTTGTATTGTATCCCTAATGAAGGTGTGTAAGTACTTCCATTTTAATAAGAATTTTCCATACGTAGATTTTACGGCGTGTAGGATAATCCGCTACGGACTTCATTATCGAATCAATACTCACAACTAGCCTCCAACTATACTATATTTTATTATAATAAATATGTATTGGGACATTGTAATATGTAATTGACAATTTGTTTTAAGACAAACTATCTTGGTAATTATTTAGTTAATTAATGTTAGTGATATTTATGACATGCGGGGTAGGGGGCTGCGTGTGAGTATCGATGCCGATATCGTATTAGCTCGAATGAAGGACATACTGCCAAATGCGTTGTGTGCGGAGGACGTGACTGTTGTGTGCGAGCACGCATGAATGTGTGTGTGAGTGTTGGACGGACGCCTGAAGACAACGGAGGGTTATAATATTTACAGGTTGTCTTAGAAAAGTCCTGCGACACTGCAACCCGGTCGCTTAACTCATCAATACAAGCAACTTTTTCTATGGGACCAAGTGCGTAATCACGAAAAAAATATCAGCTGCTCCAAATACTACAGGGTGCACTCTAAGTCGATAGCGAAACTTTAAGTAGGCTGTCTACTGATCCATACAAACAACTTGTACTAGGTGGCAAAGAAAATGGAGCGAAAAAAATATCAGCTGTTCCATACAAAAGGTCGACTCAGTACAGCGCCAAATGTATGAAGCAGCTGATATTTTTTTCGTCACCATTAAAAGTTGTTTGTATTGATCAGTAGACAGCCTACTTAAAGTTTCGCTATTGACTTAGAGTGCACCCTGTATTTAGTGCAGTAGCTATTTAATTTTTAGTATGGAACAACTGATATATTTTTCGATATTTCGCACTTGGTCGCTTAGTAAAAGTTGCTCGTATTGTTGAATTAAGTGACCCCTTTCAGTGTCACAGGGCCTTTCTGAAACACCCTTTATACGTTGCATAAACATGTAATCATGATAGTGACATACACCAAGCTCGATTTACTGCGCGTCGCTACGATAGACCCCCCGACTAGAGGACCAATGCTCTCTTGCTGATAACCTGACACTCTGTTACTCTTTCATTAGAATCTGTTACAGCCCTTATTCCACCCCGTTTCTGTCTACAATCCTACTGAGGGGTTTATCGTATAGACTTAGGATAAATGTTGGGGATCGTTCCAAGTAGGCAGAGAATCTGTCGCGTCCAAATAAATGCAGAAGTCATACATTATGTATGTACTCAGTTTTACTGTTTAGAAATGTTCGGCTCAGAATGTTTCTTCACAATATTTTCTCTGCATTTTGAACGGTCCCTCGGTAAAATATTTTGATTTCTATGAAACATCAAATTTAGCCCTGTATATAAATATTTTTTATCATTTTGCAGTGTTAACATTAAGTGGAAAATGCATTTTAGTTGTGTATGTTTTAGGCAATATTTTTAAAGGTCATTTCTAACGGATAACTGCATTTGTCAGTCGAATCTCTTAGATACAAGATATAAAAAAAAATAGGAAAACGATTGGAGTAAAATATAACTGGTTAAGAAAATAATAAATGATATGAACTAAAACTTGTTTTCATTATAAAAATATATTACGTAAAGCATTATATCGACTTAAATGACAAAGAACTTCAAAATACTGGTTCAATAAACATTACATATCATAAGAATTAATTATCACATAAACAGGACGGTGCTCCACATTCTTATTTTACTTTTCCGTCAACCTCGTAATGATAATGCACGCCATTGAAATCCCACAGCAGAAAAACTATTATTGTAGTTAAATCGCAGCTACTTCACATTTTTTTAAAGATACACACAAAACACTTCCTTTCGATGTAGTTGATGAAATAATTTTATTATTAAAATCAGTCCAGTTTTATGAGATGGAAACGCGAAACCTCGATTTTAGTACGAACAACAAAACAAAACTAGTTGAACTTTGGGACTTCGATTGTGACGCGCTCTGCAGTCATAAATTTCAAATTCATTACAACACATTACACTACAAGTCTACAAGAAAAAATAAACAAAAATGTACTTACAACTACGCAAACGCGACACTTCTTACTTCATACCAACAAACCCGAGGAAACTCATTCACAGAGTGTATGGTGATCCACAACGGTGTCGTCTGTGATCAGGATGGTGGTTTCTTCGGGAAAGTCCTGCGGTAGGTCTATCTGGGCTGTCAACTCTTGGACGCCGCCCACCAATTCGTCCAATGATACCTGGAAAGGGATTTGATTCTTATAATTTGAGAAATAGGGGCTATAGTGATCGTGCTACAAACATGCATTGCATTGTTTTAATAATGCTGAGGACTGTGACGTAGAACAGTAGTCTCCATAGAGTTCTGCCACTCTCAATGTGGAAGTGTGCCTATTCTGTAAAAAAAAATCCCCACCGTCTCTAGTCCTCAAAACCGATTTATTTGCGGAAAAATAGCTAAATAATGCCCGGATTACATTGTTCCAGTAGCATTCCAGCGCTGGAATAATGTAAACCGGGCATTATTCCAGCGCTGGAATAATGTAAACCGGGCATTATTCCAGCGCTGGAATAATGTAAACCGGGCATTATTCCAGCGCTGGAATAATGTAAACCGGGCATTATTCCAGCGCTGGAATAATGTAAACCGGGCATTATTCCAGCGCCGGAATGCACTGGAATGAGGCATAACAAAATACACTCACTGTATTTTTTTTTAATTGCGTATGCAGTTTATAATATCTCAAAAAGTTATGGATGGTATCCTGGGAACGCAAGAGAGCCCTTACTGCCCCGTCTCAAAAATCCACCCTTTATATTGGTAAATTGATCTAGCAAATCACCTTAGCTTCATCGAAGTCCTTCAAGAGGTGGTCCAAGTTGGGGTCCTCGTGCATGAACGGTCCGGCCAGCGGCCGCAGGTGCTCCGGCAGCGACGAGACGTCCAGCTCCCCTTCAGATCCTTGCTTCAGCACCCTGCAATAGAGGTTGGACCCTTTAGAAACAAATAACCCTGCATATAAAATTATCTATCTACAGGGTGCACTCTAAGTCGATAGCGGAACTTTAAGCAGGCTGTCTACTGATCAATACAAACAACTTGTACTAGGTGGCGACAAACATGGAGCGAAAAAAATATCAGCCGTTTCATACATTTGGCGCAGTACTGAGTCGACCTTTTGTATGGAACAGCTGATATTTTTTTCGCTCCATTTTTAGCCTACTTAAAGTTCCGCTATCGACTTAGAGTGCACCCTGTAGATAGACAACTCTGCGAGACAACCTAAGATGTTACGGGGACATTAAAAGAGTTGTTCAGCTCATGTATGAAACAGTGCTGAGAACAAGCTTCATAAGTTTCACGCCCAGCTTGATAAGGCCACTACCTTTTCATGCCAACGCACTCAGTCAATAGCAAGTCGACGCTGACCGAGGTATTACATATTGTGTGTTATCTCTAGTTTTACCTTCCATATTACCTATGTTCTCTCTAGTTTTACCTTCCATATTACTTAAAATTCAGTCTCCTGGACTACCACAGACGACATTAATTCTCGGGCCGGATCCATGTATCCTGCCCATGAATAGGGCATCACAAAACCTGCGGCTTAGTTGGCTCCACACGTATTGACTTGTCTTTCCTGTGGGCTAGGCCGACTAAGCTGTCAGGATGGTATAGGTGCTGGGCAAGCCGACTCCATCTAAAACAACGTCCCAGGCGCTGCAGCGCCGAGTGGTCTCTTCACCCATCTAGAATGAGTGAAGGTACCACTGGACGCTGTATAAATCATCTCATTACGTAGATGGAAAGGCCTTAGTGACTTGAGGAACGTGGAGGTGAGAGTGACGGATCCCTTGCCCGGTATGACGCGGAGGAAAAGAGCGAAGAAAATTATTTTACAGGATCTAATAGCGCAGAAAACACTGCCCAATAGGCCTCTACCTTTTCATGCCAACGCCCTTTGTCAATAGCAAGTAGCATGTCAATAGCAAGTCGACGATGAGGATTGCATATTGTGTGTGCCGTCCTACCAAGTTATCTCTAGTTTTACTTCCATATTACTTAAAATCTGTCTCACGGACCACATCAGACGATGCCGGATCCGTGTATCCTGCCCAGGAATAGGGCATCACAGAACCTACCCTTGAATGCAGCTGGGTACAAACCCCTTTCTTTTGACGCCAACGTCCTAGTTCAAAGTCCAATCTCGCCCATTTTCTTCCATCTTCATCGGGCTTTTCGACTTACCTTAGTCCACTATTAGGCCCGGTTTCTGAGCAATTAACTAAGCAAATTCTTAAGTAACGTTCTGTCACGCTCTTTTGTGAGACATGTGCAGAGTCAGAACGATACTTAAGTATTTGCTTAGTGAATTTCTCAATTCAGAAATCGGCAGTCAGTCTTTTACTTGACCATACACCGTCTCTCGTCTTGAGGAACCACTTTCTTACTTCAAAATCCGCCTCCTGGTGAACTCAGCCCCGGTGAGCACGGTGACGGTGGCTAGTGCTGTAGCCACACAGTCGGCGGCGGCGCGCGCGCGCCTCTCCACTCGCGCCCAGTCCACGTGCAGCGTCAGTGTGACGGATCCCTTGCCCGGTATGACGCGGAGGAAAACAGCGAAGAAAATTATTTTACAGGATCTAATGCCGCAGAAAACACTGCCCAATAGGCCTCTACCCTTTTCATGCCAGCGCCCTTTGTCTGA
Organism: Zelleria hepariella; assembly: GCA_949319315.1. Classification (NCBI taxonomy): domain Eukaryota; kingdom Metazoa; phylum Arthropoda; class Insecta; order Lepidoptera; family Yponomeutidae; genus Zelleria; species Zelleria hepariella. Next base: position 9,184,891 of record OX439394.1, read on the forward strand.
GTAGCATGTCAATAGCAAGTCGACGCTGAGGATTGCATATTGTGTGTGCCGTACTACCAAGTTATCTCTAGTTTTACTTCCATATTACTTAAAAATCTGTCAGACGATGAAATGAAATTTTGAAATTTGAAATGAAATGAAATTTTATTAATGTGTTCCAAAAAATACAAGATACAAGATTTCTGGTGTACAATAAGGTGTTCTCTATCTATCTTTACATTTTGTTGTGCGACATGGTACTCACGGTAGGCAAAAAACCTGTGTTGTGAATACCAGTGCCTTCCTCCAGTGATACATTGTTTTTATTTTATTACAGTTGAGGGTATCTTGACGCGGTATAGCAAAATACAAGTTTACAAATTTGAGAAAAAACTACTTAAACTATCAACCTCTAAAAACATTTTTTTCATTATAGTTACATTTAGTTGCCTTTTGTGTTAGAAAAGATTATATGAATATGCCGGATTCGTGTATCCTGCTCAGGAATAGGGCATCACAGAACCTACCCTTGAATGCAGCTGGGTACAAACCCCTTTCTTTTGACGCCAACGTCCTTGTTCAAAGTCCGATCTCGCCCATTTTCTTCCATCTTCATCGGGCTTTTCGACTTACCTTAGTCCACTATTAGGCCCGGTTTCTGAATTGAGAATTTTACTAAGCAAATTCTTAAGTATCGCTCTGTCACGCTCTTTTGTGAGAAATGTGCAGAGTCAGAACGATACTTAAGTATTTGCTCAGTGAATTTCTCAATTCAGAAATCGGCAGTCAGTCTTTTACTTGACCATACACAGTCTCTCGTCTTGAGCAACCACTTTCTTACACTTAAACTTTCGTAAGCACTGCACATTTTGTATTTCGTAAACGGCCGTCTCAGCTCCATGATTAAGGTCTCCGAATGAGAACCGAAACTAGTCGGCTACACCGACATAATAAAAGTAAGTTTAACCGTTTACGAAATACAAAAAACCACTTTCTTACTTCAAAATCCGCCTCCTGGTGAACTCAGCCCCGGTAAGTACGGTGACTGTGGCTAGTGCTGTAGCCACACAGTCGGCGGAGGCGCGCGCGCGCCTCTCCACTCGCGCCCAGTCCACGTGCAGCGTCAGTGTGACGGATCCCTTGCCCGGTATGACGCGGCGCGCGTCTTCGAGCCGCGAGGTCGCCGCCACGTTGAGGTATTGCACTGGGGGAGGGAACACGGTTTTAAAGATTTACCTATCATCATCATCAGCCTGTTGACACCCACTGCTGAGTAAAGGCTCACGCCTCCTCTCACGATCCTGTGCCAGTCGCAGTGCCGGATTAACCCAGCGCGGGGCCCGTAGCAAAATTCTATCAAGGGGCCCTTGGTTTTCTTTATTAGGTTAAAATCAACTTATGGTATGTTACAAAAAACTTTCCTGGATTGAAACTCAATTTAAGTCTAAGTATACAATTTAATATTTTCCGCTTAAAAAGAAAACTATATCAATTTCTGAAACTGCAAATTCATGCATCCCTTGTCGTTCGTACAAAAAATAAAGCGCGCCCAAAATAATAAAAAATCTCTATAAATATATTTTTTTTTACGGTCAGAAAGCGCGCGGGGCCCGTAGCATTTGCTACTCCTGCTATATGGCTAATCCGGCACTGGCCAGGCGCAACCATTGTTTTCCGGATACTTGGGCTATGTCGTCAGACCATCTGGCTGGTGGTCTGCCAAGTTTTTTGGGCAGTGCCACTGCTTCGTAGACCAGAACACATAATCGGCTGAATTATTGTTGTTCTGTTGAAAAGAATACTATGTTATTGTCGCGAACGAAAAATAGCTGAACAAACATAGCTCAGTTTAGCTACAAAATGTAAAAAACTGTGAAAATTTTGAATTTCCCGCCACGTTGCTATCGTCCATCCTAAGAGTCCCTTGTTGGACACCCCCAGGTGTAGGTAAGAATTCAGTACAAAACTCACAATTAAAATGCACCCTCGCAGCGATAAACGCCGGCGCCGGCGACTTGTTGACAAGCTTCAGTTCGACCGGCTGTCGACTGAACGCGCGGACGAGCGCCGTGTCTCCATACGTGACCATGCCGGTCCAGCGGAGCGCGTCGCCGCCGGCGCATCCGTATAGCGACACCTGCCGGGGGAGTGGGGAAGTTTTAAGAATGAATAAAACAACTGGATCCACTTGGCCTAGACAAAAAAAAACTTCTAATGGTGCCTCTCCGACTCAGCGAAGGTTGGCGGTTAGCTATGCATATTTGAACGAGTGAGCGAAGCGAGAGAAGTTCTCCGAGTCTACTGGAACAATCCGGCGTTTGTATGTATGTATGTTTGTATCTATGAATGTTCGTTCGACGATAACTTGAGTAAATTTGGTCGGATCGTTGTGTCGAATATGTGTAATTTGGTCGAATATGAAATTTGGTAGGCGGGTAAATGAAATTAAAATAATTTTAAGTTCGAACATGAGCCAAATTGGTCGAGGGGTTGCCGAGATATGGGATTGTTAAGTTTATACAACGTGTTACAAAACATCCTAACTCTTTTTACAGGGTGTAACCTAGTGGTCAACAGGATGTCAAATCTGTAAAAAAAAGTTGAAAAAAACAATTTTTATTTTATAACCTCAAAATTGAAAATAAATCATAACTTTTTTGTTTTTGGTATTAGCTCAAATTTTAAAATATGTTTGTGTGTGTAGGTGCATTTACATAGCTTTGAGTTGTTAAAACATTGTGAAAGTCAATGGAAACAATATTTAAAAAATACTTTTCTCCCGCCACAGCGTTAACATTTTATTAATTTAAAAATCTACGGAACGTCATTCAGCGAACAAATATTTAGGTTGTGATCCCTATCACCGGGTGCTATTACCCTGTAAAAAGAGTTAGGTACTTTTGTAACACCTAGTATATGGGGTCGCGAGTTCACAGTTCGGGGCGAACCACTAGTTATAAAGGGAAGGGACGGGCGTCGTCGGGTCGGCGGAAAGAGTGCGGGAGGCGCGGTCAAGTCTCTTCAGCCCTTATGCGGCTTGTTGAAGAGCCCATTACCTTTCTGGAGATCTCCGTCTCCCTCTCAATGGCCATGTAGAGGAAGGCCCTGCAGGGCTGGTTGGTGGTGGGGCGGAACACGACGGGCAGCGGACGGCACTCGCTGCCGCCGATCGTGACGTGCATGTTGCTGTTGACGCCCGCATTCACGCAGTCGATGAAGAAACCTTCGAAATATACAGGGTGTTGTTTTGGTCAGTATATAGGGTCAATGTGGGTAAATGTAAACGGATATAAAGAAAAACTTACCGCGTTTACAAATTTTTACAATAAATTGTTAATTTACTGTACTACTAAGGTCTATAGAGTATTAACTCTATAGACCTTAAAAAAATCTCTGACTTGGTTATCTATTAAGATAACCAAGTCAGAGATGGAAATCAAATATAAACAAGTAAGTGCTTTATTTAATTTTTTATTATAAGTTTACATTTGTCCCAGTAAACTTTTTTAAATATCCTCATTTTGGGGAAATTGTAAACACAATATTCTGACTGACCTAATATCTCACAATCTTTATATCTTATATATGAGGTAAAAGGAAACAAACTAAAATGTCCGTAATACCTCCTGTGGTACCCAACATCAGGGGTAAATGTGTTTTTGATGTCTGACAATGACACTTCAAAATTGCCGCCATAAACCATAGACAAGAGTTGCATTTCGATATACGCAAAATTGTTTAAGAGCAAAATTGACGTAGTTATCGGGCGTGTCTCCATTTACCTCTGTTTACATTTACCCACATTGACTATACAGGGTGTTGTTTTGGTCAGTAACACCCGAGTCAGGGACGATAGTTTGAGCAACGCTTGAAACTAAAAATAAGTTCTTTTTTTTTCTAAAAATTGTTTCATGCATAAATCACCTTGTTCAAGTTGTTCTATAACAACCGCGACGTTAGAGTAATAGTACGGGCGGCCACAATTTAATTATTTTTGGGTATTTTTCACTGACATTTTTATTATTATTTCATTTTTTTCTGGCTACAGTGTCGTGTAAATAATCACCCCTGAGCCGGGTGTAACTTTACAAAACAACACCCTGTATACAACGTGTTACAATTTTTTGTTTTTGGTATTAGCTCAAATTTTAAAATATGTTTGTGTGTGTAGGTGCATTTACATAGCTTGGAGTTGTTAAAACATTGTGAAAGTCAATGAAAAAATACTTGTCTCCCGCCACAGCGTTCACATTTTATTAATTTAAAAATCAACGGAACGTCATAGAGCGAAAAAAATATTTAGATTGTGATCCCTATCACCGGGTGCTATTACCCTGTAAAAATAGTTAGGTACTTTTGTAACACCTTGTATATTTTTTAGTTACACTAACAGTAACTAAGGTCACAATTTTCTGGTCTAACTGCCGGTTTCTGATTTGAGAAATTCGCTAAGCAAGTACTTAAATATCGTTCTGCCTCTGCGGATTTCTCACAAAAGAACTTGACAAAACGATAGTTAAGTATTTGCTTAGTGAAATTCTCAATTCAGAAACCGGGCCTATGTAAATCATAAAAGGTGTTGTTTTGTAAAGTAACACCTGACTCACTCAGGGGTGATTATTTAAACGATCCTAAGAAAAAAAAAATCCTAAAAATAAAAATATTATAAACACTCGCAATATCGGGCGCCAGATCGCGGGCGAGCTTTGAAAAGGCGGGTGTCCGCACGTGGCGGTTATTACAGAACAAATTGAACAATTTTTATCTGACTGCACCCCGCCGGCCTTACTTGAAAAGTAAAGAAACCTAGAATAAATAAATAAATAGTGCCTGCTAAATGGTAGTTTCTAATAAATAAATAATAATATATCCAAGTACCTTCGCCTTTAATCCTGCACTTTATGTGCAGTTTTCTATCCGTGGTGTTCTTCAGGCTGATTTCCTTCCTCCCCGGACGTACCCAGGATAGTTGCGAGCAGCTGGTCTTGACCGGGAAGGACTTTGGCTTGTCCTTGCCGCCTGTTAGTTCGAGGAGCGTCTTGGAGCCAGTGAGGATCTCTTCGAAGATCAGTGTACTGTGAAAATGGAGGAGTTTTTTGTCATGATCATCAAAAATAAAAGAAAACCAATCGAAATTACGTTTCTCCCAATTCCGGTTTTTCTACTTTGATCGCTAGTTATTTTTTGTGCTATTCTGAAGGGTCTCATTATAGTCAAGTTTTTGAAATCAATGAAAAATCCTTCAGGCCCCTACTTTTTTTCTCCCTATACTAACTTATTCGGTGACGTTTTTTCTAAAACGGAATTTATGAAAATCGATTCAAAATTGCTGTATCTTCTACAAGTTTAAAGCTGATCGTAATTTTTTTGGTGACATACTAGGTATCTGAGACCACAATAGAGAAAAAATAAATAGATAAATTAAATTTTAAAAAGGTAAAAAAATCAAAACCAATGCTAATAATTATTTCAAAAAAAACCTTAAAAGCCTCATAACTTCTAAACGTCAAAAAATCGCTGAACATACATGGGGTTGATTCGGGTACCCCTAGGGGTGCTCTATCTCTGGACTTCCGTTTGACACAATTTTTTGGGACACCTGTATAGTATGTAGATATCATTTCCGCCAGATGATCTCTGTGCTACTTGCAACGTAGAAACAAAACTCACCCCTCTGTAAGGCTATCATCAGGTCGAGTAAAGGCCAGTTTCAAGCTGACAGTCTGTCCGGCCTCTATCTCCAACTGGTTACAGGACACTTTGAACGGGTAGCTCTGATCTGTTGGCAGCACATCTTTGAACTTCACCAGCCAACTGCCGGAGACCGCGCCTGTGTTGGCGACCAGTAAAGTTGTGATCTCTGAAAGGAAAGTTATTTCACTGTTTACTCTTACTCTGTTTGAAGGACGAGAAAGCCAAATTGATCGCCCTCTGATAGGAGATTGCACACAAAGAAGATAAAAACTATGGACGGGACGAAAACTGAGGCGAGGTTCTATACCAGGCAATGGACAGCGATTGGACGATCATTGCATCATACTTTTACAGACGGATCGCTTACGTGCTCTTCAAGTAATGAACCAGAATTCAGGAGAAACCAGTTCTACCCATATGCTAAAAGATAAACCAGTATAGCCTTGGGCCTAGGCCAAACTAGTCTAGTCGAACTCCAACAGGAGAAACAGTTTAGCCTAGGCCAAACTAGTCTGGCCTAGCAAGAATATGTACTGTCTATCCAGCCCATAAGTAGAGCCAACTGCTGGGCATAGGCCTCTTCCTTTTTACGCCCATATGTACGTATCAGGATAATTACTTTACGAGTGTGTTGTGGTGTTTGAATAAATGCATTTCTATATAGATTTAACGGTTTCACTTACAAAAAAAAAGGCTTTAAAAGGTAAGGTAAGGTTTTAAAATGCATTTCTATTGTATTCTAAAGGTCAGCCTCCATTTTTGGAGAGGCATGTTCACTAATTTAGGAACACTAGCGAGCTATTTACCATTCGTCAGGTGTAACTTGTCTGTAGACTGTTGTTGGCCAAGAACATTGATTGCCAGTTTAGCTCTTCCCACAGAGGCAATAAGGTCGATCTTCTTCAGCAACGCGTTTATACCGATCAGGTTCACGTCGAGGCAACCGTTGAACGTCGCTACTGTATCGTCTGAAAATATGAAAAATTGCTTTAGAATGTGATTAGAGGCTGTATGGAGAGTGACATTTGTTGTTACAATTTGAAAAGAGGTAACATCATAACCAAGAACAAACAAATTGCAAACGGTACTAAGTTGAAGGGCTGCCAGGATCTCTCAGAGAATTTTTTTTTCAGTCTTACATAATTTACACAGCAAAAACATTTTTAATTTGATTTAAGTGGAGGATAGATTTTTATTTATTTGGAATTGGGATTATGATTTTTTTTATTGTACTATATTAATTGTTATTATTTTTGTGATAATGCTGTGTGCTGATGATAATTTAATATTGTAAAAGTATTTTCGTCTGAGTCTGAAATAAATGCTTATTATTATTTTAACATCGAGATGATCCCTGGCAATGACCGATAAATTAATTTGTCAATTTGTATCACTTACTCAGGTTTAGCTCCGCCATTTTCGGCGTCGAGAAAGTGAGCGACACTTTGATCGCATTCCCGCTCGACAGCCTACACAGCTGCTTGCTCAGGCCTTTAGTTTTCAACTTCTGCTTTCCATCCGCGGCGTGATCTACTAACTCCTTCGTGATATCCCTTTTCGTGATTTCCTGGACGTTGTTTATAGTGAACACGCTCCCGCCCTCTTTGATTGACAGTTCCAACTGCAGATCCACCGAGCAATCGCTTATAAGTACCAGCGATCGTGTTAAAGACTTCCCTTCTTGTATCGGAGGGTAGGAGACTTTATTGACGCCGTCAGCGGCGATGGCTTGTATCGTCGGCATCTGTAGATCCACTTCGATCGCTCCTTCGATTTCCGCATCACCGTCTATGGAGGAATCTTTCAGGTACAGGGTGAATTGTAGTGTGGAGATCATCTCGACGTTGGAAGTGATTTGCACGGTGCAGTGCTCGGTCCTCCCCGGGGCGAGGAGGAGGGGGAAGCGGGGGAGGTCGATGGTGATGTCGTTTCTCTGCTGGGGGAAGTCCAGTCGGGCGGTCAGCCAGCTCTCCGAGAGGGAGGTTATGGACATCGTGGCGGGTGTGCCGACTCCTGTGAATGGTAAGAGTGGTATAAGCTGTGTCATTAAAGAAAACATTTAGGATGGAATTCAAAACGAGCGTTGTCTCGCTTCGATTGTATTAATTAGAGCGGGCGGGCGAGTGTTTTGAAGTCTTCGATCAAGGATAAAACTAGATACAACATAGGAACTCTGAAATGTGTCTGGAAAAATAGATTCCCAAATTGCCTTTGGGAGCTTATTTGCTCGTAGTCCATGCAATTAAAGTAAAACTGTACACTAATGCAATAAGGTTGACATTCGAATATTAGACGTATGGTCGAAATGATGTTTCGTATTGTTCTATTGCTGATATCTTTTGTTTCTGTGGGGACAAGTTTTTATTGTGATTTTATACGTAATGCGGATTCTATGGGATTTAGTTCGGTGTTTGAAGTTGATCCTAAATGTTTTCTTTAATGACACGGGTTATACATTGATAGACGTCTCTTTTCGGCCGATGGGGCATAATTCAAATAACATCAAGTCGTGTCGTCTCGTACACGTTTTAAGAATGGTGACGAGTGTGAAGCTGAGAAACATAAAACGTGATGTTATCAACCTATCACGCTCTATCTAAAACTGAAACGGCACTACAGACGAGTAGAGTCAAATGAAATTGGGTGTTATTTCAGGCGGTTTATTACCTTCCAGTTAACTTTCAACAGAAAGTACTATGTAAAATAGACAGCTTGTTGTACGTAAATGCCATTGATAAACATTAGGTACTTACCGACAAAGCCTTTCACAGGTCTCGTCTGTATTTCAGCCCATGGACCTGAAAATTCAACGAGGATAAAAGTGTTATAGTGATTGCGAACTCCGTACAAAAATGAGCGCAAACAGCATCGATATAAACAGTAATAATCTTTAGCGATTCAATCAATAAAAAAATCTAAACTCAAAATGTATTTATTACAAGTACTTAGAGACAATTAAGTCGAAATTAAAAGGTTTTATTTAATTAGCATTAAAATTAAGTCCAGTTACGGTTCAAAATTGCAAAGAATTCGTGAATGAAGTTTACTAAATTTAAATGTGCAAATCAAGCGTATTAGCAGTTTTAAAATTTATGGATGTTAAAATGCCTAATAAGTAAGAAGTATAACACTTATTTTGTGTATAGTAGTAGGTACGCAGGCTAACTAGCGCCACCAATGATAAAAAATCATGGCTTTTTTTATAACCCCCTTTTTGAAAAAGTTAAACAACAGAGTTTTCTATATTACTAATAGCAATTTTTAGAACCTACAATCTAGGAACAAGAACCTAGGCTACAATTTCGTTTATGCCAAAAACGGCCGTTTCTGCCAAAAGTTAAATTGTAGCCTAGATTCCTGGGTCTCGGCTCTGGGCTGATGGTTATAAAAATTGCTATTCGTAATATAGGAAACTCTGTTGTTTAACTTTTTCAAAAAGGGGGTTATAAAAAAAGCCATGATTTTTTTTATCATTGGTGGCGCTAGTTAGCCCTTATTAAAGCCTTAATGGTTATGTTTAATGGTGGGTTACGTACAAGTAGATATTAGTACAATGTTATAATGTTAGTTGTTGCTGTACCGACTATGTTTTATAACGCCCATGATGTGTCATGATCTGCCAACGTACTCGCAATAAATCCACTAAGGCGGACTTGCGTCAGCCAGGGTTAGCCAACTAACTCTGAGTTAATTTGACATTTCCATACAATATTGACGTTAAGGCTGGAAGATAACAGCGTGGCGGGAAATTCAAAAATTTCACAGTTATTTACATTTTGTAGCTAAACTGAGCTATTTTTGTTCAGCGATTTTTCGTTCGCGGCAATAACTTATTATTCTTTTCATTATTGCAAACAACAGAACAACAATAATTCAGCCGGTTATATGTTCTGGTCTATGACAAGTTTTTTGGGCAGTGCCACTGCTTCGTAGACCAGAACACATAATCGGCTGAATTATTGTTTTTTTGTTGTTTACAATAATGAAAATAATACTGTTTTATTGCCGCGAACGAAAAATCGCTGAACAAAAATAGCTCAGTTTAGATACAAAATGTAAAATACTATGAAAATTTTGAATTTCCCGCCACGTTGCTATCGTCTACCCTTAACTCAGAGTTAACTTTTAGGATTAGCCAGGAACCAGGGTTGGTTGACGCAAGTGGACCTAATTGTAATCTTCCGTTATGAACTGTCAACAGAAGATTGTAAGCAACAATAATTATGATAAATTTTCCAACAAAAAAGCATCTTCCGACAATGAGCCGTTCGTTTTCAAAGAAAAAAATCAAGGCAGTTCACAGATGGCGCTTACAGATGTGGCCATAGAACCGGAATATGGCTGTCAAAATTAATCTGTGCTAAACGAAATTTGGCAGCCGTATTTTATTATAATACATATACAAATAACCTTCTCGTATCTTTACAGATCCGCCTGTATGTTAAGCCTTCAAAAAGGAAAAGTTTTCCGCTATAGAATTAGTAACGAAGCGCCTCTATTTTATATATTTTTTTTTACTTCATGTCGTGTCAAGACGTGACTCTGGCAGAAATAGTCGACATCGGCTGATTGCCATTAAACCCAAAAAAAAAAAAAACTACGGGAGTGGATTTTTTGCGAATAAGCCGACTGTTGAGTGGGTGGCACCATAATAAAGCAACCCCAAACCACGAAAGCCCACCAACCTTTAGCAAAGCCCTCGCTATCAGAGCGCCCCTTCATCTTCATAACGTCATCCCAATCTACCGACTTATCTAGCTCTTTGTACTCAATGTTTGGGGAAAGGACGGGGTTTGGTTTGTCGCCTGAAAACGTAAACTATTTGAGTGCAAATAAACATACAAAATAATAATAAATGTAATAAGTACAAGGAATAAAAATACAGTGCAATACAAGTAGTAGATACGCTACGGGTTTAAGGCTTTAGTAAGGGCTAACTAGCGCCACCAATGATAAAAAAATCATGGCTTTTTTTATAACCCCCTTTTTGAAAAAGTTAAACAACAGAGTTTTCTATATTACTAATAGCAATTTTTAGAACCATCAGCCCAGAGCCGAGACCCAGGAATCTAGGCTACAATTTAACTTTTGGTAGAAACAGCCGTTTTTGGCATAAACGAAATTGTAGCCTAGGTTGTTGTTCCTAGATTGCAGGTTTTAGGTTCTAAAAATTGCTATTAGTAATATAGAAAACTCTGTTGTTTAACTTTTTCAAAAAGGGGGTTATAAAAAAAGCCATGTTTTTTTATCATTGGTGGCGCTAGTTAGCCCTTATTAAAGCCTTAATAGAGGTAGCCTCTACCCAGATCTGCAGTTGTTTTGGCAATATACTACGTCTTTCTAGGGGCCTGGATTTATAACATCACTATGTACTACATTGTACATAATCCCTTTCAAATTTTGAATATGTTAGACATGGATTTTTGAATATGTTATTAGATTAGACCACGAATATTCGAGCTTTATAGCCATGGTGTGTTAGAGATCACGACTCGATCTTCAGGATATTGAGTGAACAAAATCACCAATTCATCCACTCAATATCTTTCAATTTGCATGGAGTGCGTAGTAATACCCCTTTGTCCTCAAATCTTGATCATCATTACGATACATTTGAGTGGGATTAAATGTTGAATTTACGCAATCGAACCCCGACTCAAGTGGGCTACGGGCTACAAGCAGGGGGGTTACCCTTGACGCTATTGCGATCAAATTGAAAAAGTTTTAAAATTAATTTCTCTTTGAATTCGCATAGCTTTGATTTTAAATACTTTGTAATGTTTATTCAAAGGTAAGGCTGTTTTATTCAATAAAAACACAAAATGCGTCTTAATTTGTAAAATATTAAATTTCGTAAATTGCGCCATATTGCGGCCGTATTGGAAAAATGCGTCAAGGGTAGAGGGGCAGGCTATACTAATTTTAAAAAAGAAACAAGGCAATCTACCTTTAGTTGGTTGCATGGGACTATCACCAGACTTGAAACTGGCACAGCCAAAGTTCTCCTGAACCGTACTCATGGTCGACCGGCTCCTACTGGATGGCGATTTCGACCTTGTAGCTCGACCCTCTGTCTTTACATCACTGTCCAGATCAAACTGAGTCTTATTCATCGTGGCCTGTGTGACGACCACACAAGGCACTTCTTTCTGGTAATTTTCTTGGTTAGACAACTTCAGTTTGCTCATATCTATAACTGTTCCGGTTGAGCTAGCTGTGTCGGCCTTTTTGGTGTCTTTTAGAAGGACAACTTGGACGTCCTGGTGGCGTTTTATGTTCTCTTGCAGGTTCATGTTTAGTTCCGTTAGAGGGTGCTTGGGAGCGCCGTGTTGAGGCTTCATGTGTTTCATCATGGTGTTGACACTTACGTCGGAAGAGTTTTCTGAAATGAGAGGGTAGAATTTTGCGTACTTAATGCCTTCTTGAACGAGCGAGCGAAGCGAAAGAAATTCTCCGAGTCTACTTATACAATCCGGCGTTTGTATGTTTGTATGCTTGTATGTATGTTTATAGGTATATGAATGTTCGTTCGAAGATAACTTGAGTAAATGTAGTCGGACCTTCATGAAATTTGTAAGGCGTTTAAATGAGGCAAAGAGAATTTTTAAGTTCGAATATGAGCCAAATCGGTCGAGGGGTTGCCGAGCCATAGGGTCACGAATTCACTGTTCGGGGCGAACCACTATTATTAGACTGCGTAAAGCAAGATGGCGCCACTCGATATCTAGCCAGATAAAAACGTTTATCGCGTGCCGTGCCACAACTTTACTTACCAAGAATATTAGCAATCCTCGATAGGCTCAGCGAATCATACTCTTCCATAGACTTGCAAGAAGAATCCTCATTGATCGGGCGCAAAGAGTTTGAAAGGTGCTGCCTCGATGGGTCTAACAAGAAAGGCGTTTGTTTCGCGGCATATGGTCTGATGGTAGAGGCGGGTGGACCCATGAGTGGCCGGTTTTCTTTAACAGGAGATATTGGCGCAAATGTGCTCTTGTTGGTAGTTTTTTCGCCCATTTTGGCAACCCGTGGTTGCCTCACCGGCACACAGTCCAACGTCATGTCCATTTGGAAGAGGTGGTTGGGTTCCTTTTTCGATTGGTTTGATTCCTTGGTCTGATCCTTCTTTATGTCCCTTGTCTGATTCATGTTCAGTGAATCTGTAAAAAATAATAACAACTGTTTTTTTGAGCTTGTAAACGAAGTGCGTGATTAATGTATTTTACTGCATTGTGGTACCAGATCTACTATTTGTTGTCATACATTTTCTAGTGGGACTCTAATTTGAGGATGGGACACTGGTCTCACACCTAACAAGCCAGAATGTCATTAAACAGAAAGAACCAAACACAACTACTGATAAATGTCCTAAATGACAGATCGCAGTAAAAACCAGGATGTTAAAAAAAAACAAATTCTTAGTTCCTATCTATGATTTTGGCTTTACATGCTTGGTTTACATAACCAAAACACGCTGCGAAGACGTGCTAGTATAACAGCTTCTTCGCAGCATGTGCGTGACCGTTTATGCCAATCATGTAAGGTCAGCATCAAAATGGCGCGGTCGATCCAACAAGTGTCCAACAGCCACATACCTTCAGCGATGCTCAGCCCCATGGAGATGTCATACTGGGGACTGTCATTCCTCGGCAGCATGTCGTCGAACTGCTGACAACGATTCTTGAAGTACGCACCCATGGATAGGTCTGTTTCACTGAAAGTTAAAGCAGAAAGTATTCAAAGCTTCATTTCATTCAACAGCTAATGTGGCACCAAACCACGTGAATGTCGCAACAATATCGTGCTACTACTTACTACAGATAAATGAAATTAAAAATTGTGGAATTAAACTCTTTGTAGAAAATTTATTTCTGAGCAAATTCAAACTTTACCTACAATACTTTTAAAAACTTGCCTGCCCCTCTACCCTTGCAAATTTTTCCAATACGGCCGTAATATGGCGCAATTTACAAAATTTAATATTTTACTAATTAAGACGCATTTTGTGTTTTTATTGAATAAAACAGCCTTACCTTTGAATAAACATTAAAAAGTATTTAAAATCAAAGCATTACTATGCGAATTCAAAGAGAAATTAATTTGAAAACGGGATTCTCACCACAATTTGGTTTGGATTGCAAAGGTGCGATATCAGCTGCTCAAAATCTACGTAGAGAGAAAGAGAGAAATGTGGGAAGAATCCTTCGATCAAGGATAAAACTGGATACAACATAGAACTCTGAAATGTGTCTGGAAAAATAGATGCCCAAATTGCCTTTGGGAGCTTATTTGCTCGTAGTCCATGCAATTAAAGTAAAACTGTACAATAATGCAATAAGGTTGACTTTCGAATATTAGACGTATGGTCGAAATGATGTTTCGTATTGTTCTATTGCTGATATCTTTTGTTTCTGTGGGGACAAGTTTTTATTGTGATTTTATACGTAATGCGGATTCTATGGGATTTAGTTCGGTGGAAGAATCCCATAACAATAATTTCAAATGGAACTTACGGCATAAAGTCTTTGAGGTGCATGTTGATTTTAGTCTGAGGTACGGGCAGTGGCGCTTCTCTAATCACCAAAGATGCCTCGTCAGCTGTTAGGTCTCTCTGAAATAACATTGTTAAAAGAACATTCAAAATAGATGCAATGCAAAAATCACTCTGTCAATGGACAAAGAACTTTTCCATTACAGTTGTAGATCTCATTTTACTTCCTTAGGTAGGTAGTTAGGTTGGGGATGTTTTTTATCATTTCATTTATCATTTATCATGGTGCTGTCACCATTCTTCACCCTAATGAAACATTAGGTCCTCAAATCCCCCAAAATTTGATAACCTCTGTCATGGCCGTGTTTTAGAACTAGGTGAGGATTTTATTTCATTTTGTTACAATAAAAAGTTATTAATTTTTGTATTTCCTAAAGCACTAACCCGTGCTAGGGAACATTATAAAGATTTTTATAAGGTAAAAAAATTCGCTCAGGCAGGACTTGAATCCGCAACCTCTTGCATACCGTGCAGGCGCTCTAACAATTGAGCTACAGAGCCAAGAAACTGTTGATGCCAATTTTAGAACCTTATAAAATCTTAAGGCTTTATAAAAAGTTATTACCTTACCTTTGAATGGAAAGAGTATCCGCTGGCAATGGACTGTCTCATGATCTCTTGGACATCATTGGTTTGTTGATTGAGTTTCTTTTCATAGTCTTGAATGTCGGACACGGAGTAACGTCCATATTCGTGGAATGTTGGCACTGGGCCGAAGGTCATCTTTGACATGTCATCGGCTCCTGTGGAGCGGCCTGTCATCTCTCCAGGGTTAAATGCTGTCTGTAAGATGGAAATATATATTACTGCCGTAAGTTTGCATGAGCACTATGAATACATAGTACAAACAACTTTAATAACAAGTACTTATTAAAGTTAAAAGTGTTATTTTAAGTTTTCTTTAACTTCAACAGCAAAAATGAATAAAAATACTTACAGACTTGCTCAATGATATGTTCCCAACACTAGATTCTCCAAATCCTAGAATAGGCATTAAAGTTGTGTTGATTAGGGATTACAACTACTTATAAACCGCGCGGGATGAGAATGGGATGGAACCTTTTTGAAGTCAATCCAAAATGTTTTTTATTTTACTTTGACAAGGTTGCTTCGACGTTAGTTTGCTTACCGCGCGCGTCTCAGTTCCAAAAGTTCGCATGCATCCCATTCACATCCCGCGCGGATTATATGCACATTTTACAAGGTTGGTTTTTGCTCATTTTCGGTACAATATAAACTCAAATGAATTACCTTCACATCTATCCAAATCCAAAAGGCCTGATGAAGACTCGTAAGCAGAGCTGCAACACAACAAGATCATACTATTATCTGTACTCACATAGCTTGCACAAAACTAGAAAAATAAAAGAAGCTACCAGCTGGAGTTTATAGCTGATTGTTTATAAACGTATTTTTTTATGGGATAATGTACCAGTTGGGTGTAGGTACTCACGCTCAAGCTCACTCTAGCTAGATTCTAGAAGCCAGCTTGGGCCACAACTCTCAGAAACGATATTTCCTTTCAGTTTTAGTATAACAAGCAAATTACCCTGGATTTTGTATCGAAGTCAAACCGGCGTCGTAAGTACCAGATTTGTAGGTGCTAAAGGACTTGTCTTCAGCTAAATACATCAGCCTCTGTATTTTATTTGGTGTTAGGGGTGGTGGGTTATCCATTATCTTGTTTATCGTAGCTCACTATCAATAAATAATATTTCCTTTCACGAACAAAAACGTTGAACAACACAAAATTGAAATTCAGTTTGACACATCGCCGGAAACGGATATCGATTCTGACATTTAAATTTTTTGGTGCTGCCAAAAGAAAATAAAAATTCTACCGGAAGTAAATTTTTGTTTTGGGTATTTTCTATGCTTCGTTCGTTTACATGCACGTCCCACTGCTGGCCTAGCATGACCGACCTTATCGAGGTTTCCAGCTGTCTGCGTTTATTTCTGTGGTCATAGAATATATTATAGGTCATGAGAATAGTTCGGTGACCGTACCATTCAGAGATGATATCTTATATGAATAAATGGCGGTCGTGCGAGGCCTCCATGTAGATGGTGGAAGACGTGGAAGGCGGTGGAACTAATAACAAGAACATCTTCAAATTATGAATGAAACAAACACGCCCATTACATTAATTAATTTATTAGAATAAAATTAATACTAGTGTACAGTGTCTCAAACAAGTTGTACAATCAACAAGCTAACTTGTATTGGGACCTGTTACAGGCAAAGCGCTGATTTCTTTATTGAGCCTGATCTGCTCATTGATG
Organism: Zelleria hepariella; assembly: GCA_949319315.1. Taxonomy (NCBI): domain Eukaryota; kingdom Metazoa; phylum Arthropoda; class Insecta; order Lepidoptera; family Yponomeutidae; genus Zelleria; species Zelleria hepariella. Next base: position 9,201,398 of record OX439394.1, read on the forward strand.
GCCTTCCAGGCATCATCCTTCTCCTTCTTTGTGATTGGCCGCTTCTTCTGCTTGGCGGCCACCATTTTCTTATAAATATCAATACACTCAGCATCAACTTGGTCTAGTTGTTTCTTTAGGTTCAGTCTAATCATCTCTTGCTTGCAAAGACCAATAAGGTTCTTAAGATTGCGGCAGTTGTCCTTTCTCACAGCTGTGAGCTCAGTCTGGCACTTCTTTATCTCAGCCAAGATTTCATCATCAGCTGGATTGGTGAGTGGGGGCAAGTCTTCAGGGTCCAAGATACCCTGTTCCACCAGCTCTTTGCGAAGACACTTCTCAAGTGTCAAGGAGTTCTTGTAGGAGCTTCTTGTGTTTGTGATTTGCTTCACTTTGATGTCAGGGGCTTCATAAGGTATGGCATTCTCTTCCATGAGAGCAGACACCAGTCTTTGGGTCAAGGGTCCCGTGATCATGTTCTCTGAAGACTTCTCAGTCTTTTTGCGGAGTGCTGAGGCATCAGGGGACATTCCTGATGACTTCTGTTTGTTGGGGTTGCCTGCATTCTGGTCTTCTGAGATGTGCTCATCAGCCCAAACTTCAGAGTAATGCCTGCCAAGAGGCGGGATGGGTGGCAGTGTTGTGTTGCTGCTCTGAGAGAGCAAGGACTCCAGAAACTTTATGTCATCCAAACTTATAGGAGCACAGTAAGGCTGTACAGAGTTCCAGAACTTGTATGGAATGTTGTTCCTTGGCAGAGCAAACTGGGACATCTCCAGCTTGACTGAATTATCAGAGTTAAGCAGTGCCTCACTGTTGTAGTTGTGTGAAGTCCCAGATGAAGCACCGGAGAAGTTTTTGAACTTTGGCATCTTTGGTTGGTTTGAGAGCTTGGTGTAATCTTTTTTCAGAAGTTTTTCTTCTTGGAATTTCCTCTTAACTGGATACTGTAATTGTTTCCCAGCAGCTTTGCCTTTCTTCTCGCGTTTAGACTCATTGGTGTCAATACTCTCAATCTCTCCTTGAAAATATCTGATGCGCAGGGCTGTGTTGCACAGGAGAGACTCCAACTCCAGTTGCAGAGAGTCAAGTTCATCCATCCCAATGGACTCATCTGAGGATCTGCCGGCTATGTTGGTATAGCGGGGGAGCATCACGGTATTATCTTGTACTTTTATGTATGGGATAGGGCACACCTCTACTTTGCTTTTGCCAAGAGACACAGATCCAGGTATTTTTGCAGGCTTCGTGTACGGTGAGATTCCAGGACTAGACGGTTTACCGCCATCGTGACCTTTGCTGGCTAACCTGCCTTTGCTATTGTGGTGCATCCTCTTCCCCAACATCTTGGAACTAATTCGAAAAACCCCGCGCAAAAGATCTACAGATATTAGGGCTGCGTTATAATCATCCTGCGTCAACTGAGTATTTAACACGTCATTTGGGCGTGATAATCAGAACACATAGCCTTCGTATAGCACAGGATACCTTTCCAGAAGTAATAAATAAAAAAACACCAAGGTAGTTGCAATGAAATAAGGAAAATCAACACAACAACCACAAAATAAATTCAAGTCGATTGACAAGACAAAATGGTGGTCGCGTCTAGTGTTACCATTACAAAAAATGGTGTTCAAAACATTTGCGAAGTTCTTTTGACATGAATCTATTTCATTTTTACCGTCGCCAGCATTTCGACCTTTCTTTTATGTAAAGCTAGCCATTCACGATACGTCCACGTGGAAAGCGTCCTGCGTTCAATGGCCCATGCGGCATGCCCCTTAAAAATGGATGTCATTTCCACATTGACGAGCAGATTTTGGAATGCTACCTACCACGCTATTTGGAGTAATCGAACAAATTCTCTATTTATTCGGGCCAATTTTATCTAATTTAAATATAAATAAGCAGAATTTATCTAATTTATTTTAACTAGCATAATCCATAAATATCCAAATGTCAAACGGGCTTCAATGTTGCCAGATTTAAGGCGCTGTACATAGTGAATAGCCCGCGCGCCAAGAAAAATGCACAAAATCGAGTCCTGTATCAAATACACTAAAAAAATCGAAAATTTTCACATATCAAACCCTAGAATTAGGTGAGACCTATCTAAAACAGCCAGTTTCGTGTTGACATTCATAAACGTTTTGAAGATATTTTTGATGAAAAAAAATAGGCGGCGCACTTTTTTTCAAACAAAATATCTTGCAATCTGTTATGGGTATCAACACAAAACTGGCTGTTTTAGATAGCTCTCATCTAATTCTAGGGTTTGATATGTGAAAATTTTCGATTTTTTTAGTGTATTTGATACAGGAATCGTTTTTGTGCATTTTTTTTGCGCGCGGGCTAATTCACTATGCCCAGCGCCTTAAGTGTCGTGTCTCGCTCATTTTCGCTTCACTTTTCGCTTTCGTTTCGTGGTTTTGTGCTGTGTGATGTGAAGTTCTTCAGAATAAAAATGGTTTTGTGTTGAGTGGGAACTTAGATACAAACTGAATATAGCCAGAGCAAATTCAGATGAAAGTGGGAGAGTGGACGAAACTGCTGAAAATGTTTATAAACAAAATACTCTATGAGGACACCACGCAGTAAATCTATTCAGATGACGAATATATGACAGGATTACACAAAATGTACAACCTACGATGCCCGCTTTGCTGCGGCAAAACGTTTAACTCCAAACAATCTCTAGTTGACCACTTGTCTAGTCACCGAGCAAACTTTACCTGTCCAATATGCCAGAAGTCCTATTCAACCATCACCAATCTGATAAATCATCTGAACATGACCACCTGCAAACCTACGAACCTTAACAGCATCATCGCATCAGCTGATCAATCTCTCAATGAACTTGCCCAAACTAAGTCTAAGAAAAACTTTGATGATACTACAGTTTTGCCTAAAATAGAGAGTGTTCGCTCTCAAGGTAAACCATTTTTTTTCCATAGCCTAACTAACTGCTTGTAAAGATTTAAAGAAAAATACCGAACTGTAACTTTGTCCCTCTTCTAGGAAACTCAAACATCAATAATGGTGATGACCATGAATATGAAGACCTAATGAAGAACAACCATGAATTGCCGGAGCTTCAAGAATCAAACTTAGGAGCTACCAATATGTATGAAGAACTTTTGGGCAAGGATGCCCTGCAAGGGGGTGATCTCCAACTCCTGGAGGAGAATGGGCATGACCGATACACAATAGTAGCCCATGAGGGCTTGCCGGCTATCATGCACAATGGTACTCTTATTTCTAAACAGAACAGCGATGGCACTATTTCTTTTACTAGTGCCAAAGATGAAGATGAGGAAGGTGAGATCTATTTTCATTTACTCTAATTCAGTTCTAGTTTCTTTCATATTCTATTTATCCAATAAGACAAGGAAGCTTAAATCTGAGATGTAAAACCAGCAACCTCCGGCACTGTGCCAAGTAACTATTTTCCATGCTAGGTACAGCATGGAAAATAGAAAGTACAAAAAATTCTAAAAGCATTTATTTTATCCTTTAGTGACATCACAAGCTAGTATTTTCACACAAAAAAATGTTTTAAAAGTAACTCATTTGACTAATGTGTCCCAAAAGTTTTTTTTGTTTTTTTTAATCTATGAAATGTATTTTTTTATAGTCTGCGCGCGATGAGAATGGGATGGTACCTTGCCGAAGTCAATCGAAAATATACTGTATTTTACTTTGACTGGGTTGCATCGACGCGAGTTTACTTACCGCGCACGTCTCAGTTCCAAAAGGTCGCATCCCATTCTCATCCCGCACTGATTATACAATATTTTTCATCCCCTATCACTTTTAATTCATTTTGATGTTTTATGAAATATAGGTACATGTATTTATCCCCATTCCCTTTCCCCCCTCATTATTCTTCTTCTCTCGTGTCGAAAGCATCACACGTCATGCTCACAGAGTCGCACCAACTTTATCGGCATCTCATGTAAATCCATTATCATTTCAGACGAGATGCTAAAGCTAGAACCTGAGCTAGAGCCCGTGATCACTGTGGCCGACAAGGACCCGGAGTCCAACGAGCAGGAGCTGTACAGCTGCAACACCTGCGGTGTGTCCTTCTCCTCGGTGCTGGAACACATACAGGCCTATCATAAGGACCAGGATGTGGTGGTTGAGGTGGGTTATTAATTATTATTCACTTTATTTGAACTACCCGAGGTACCCGGTTCGATTCCCAGTGTGGGCATGTTTCTATGACTTTGTTTAATTTTAAAGTTACGTACATTTGTGAATTTGTAGTAGCAATACCACTCGCTGACGGTGAAGGAAAACATCGTAAGGAAACCTGAGCGTATGAGGCATTATACCCTCAACGCAAAAATCGCCAACACGCATTGAGCACGCGTGGTGATTAAGCTCGAACTCTCTCTCTCTGAGAGAAGGCCTTTGCCCAGCTAGTGGGACATGTACAATTGTACAGGCTACATCTTATTTTTTTTTTTGAACTAAGGCCTCCAGTGCAGCATCCAGTGGCAACTTCACTCACACTAGATGGGTGAAGAGACCACTCGGCGCTGCAGGGCCTGGGACATTGTTTTAGATGGAGTAGGCTTGCCCAGCACCTATACAATCCTGAGAGCTTAGTCGGCCTAGCCCACAGGTCAATATGTGTGGAGCCAACTAAGCCGCTGGTTTCCTCACGATGTTTTCCTTCGTTAGTGAGTGGTTTGACCTAAAGGACACCTAATTAAACTATCTATCAAATGTACAATGTACATTTCCAATCGATTTGATTTGACGGTTTCACCTACAATGTGTGCCATGAAAGAAGAGACTCGAGACACCATGTGGTTTGAGCGACGATGTATAGTTCTCCTGAGAGGTTTAAGTCCGCCCTTGAACGTAATTTTTCACCTTTGTTATAAAAGTTTTTATCTTGTGCAATAAAGTGTAACTAATATGATGTCTGAGTGCACGAAGAGACCGGGCCTCATCGGGGTGGCGAAAAGTACTTTACAAAAGTTTCGGTTATGAAATCACTTGTTTACACTTAAAACCAGCTTACAACTTAATTACCTTGTTTGATTTGAATCAAAACTGATTGAACTTGAAGGTAATTTCTTCATTCATTGATTCAATCTGCCAACTATGAAATAGAACAATAATTCACAATGAATTCGTGTGCTCTACGAGATATTTTTTTGTTTTTGAATTTGTAAATGCAGTTTCTGCTGGCGATTTTGAACGCATTAATAAAAAAATGAATTAATTAATTACATGAAACTTCGAAAATGAGCGACTAAAGTAATTACTATGCTTTCCTAGGTGAACGAGCAAAGTCAGATCGACGACGTTGAAGAAAGTCAAGAAGGGGAGAGGCAGCTCAACACAGACGACCAGCCGCTCGACTCTGTGGCTCTTAAGGACAACAAACTTGACACCGCCGAGGGCCAACCCATGAAACGTGTTATAACGGACACCGGGGCTATAGTTGAGGAGGCCTCTTTTTTCCCCATTATTGAAGTACAAGGAAAAGGCTAGTATCTTTATTATACATTATGAATATAGCCTATATCGAAAGAGTAACAACATCCAAACATCATCCATCCATACCTACAAACTTTCGCGTTAGTGCGATAAGGGTGATATTTGCTGTCTCCAGTCCAAATTCCATACAAATCCGTACAGAATCAGAATCAATAGTTTTTATTCAATATGCCATACATAAATTATTTACATTGAGAGTCAAAATATTATCTAAAGTAAAAAAAAGTATATAAATCAGATACTTATTACTATCTAATACTAAGTATCTAGCTACTTTTTTTTCTCCAGCTTCACTAGCTCTGATCGTTCTTGGAGAAGAAGCATGGTAAAGAAACTCAAAGGATCTCGTGCTTAAAAAAATACAAAAATGTCCAGCCGTTCACTCACATCACAATGTTTCTCAATGTTACAACTTTAAGGCCCGTAATATCAATCACAGTTTAAACCAAAAAGGCTAGTTTAAACCTGTCGATTAATTTTCATACAAAATGCGAGGTTAAATCTATGGTGAAACGAAATCGCAAATATTTGTGTCGTTCGAAATTGTCCACCCTGTATTATTAATTTCCATGTGTATACGTATAACATGGTTCAAAATAGCCATCTACACTAACAAGGCAAACTAACGCCTATTTCCGTATCCAGACGAACTAACACCCTATTTCCGTATCCAGACGAACTAACGCCTATTTACGTATCCAGACGAACTAACACCTATTTCCGTATCCAGACGAACTAACACATATTTTCGTATCCAGACGAACTAACACCTATTTCCGTATCCAGACGAACTAACACCCTATTTCCGTATCCAGACGAACTAACACCTATTTCCGTATCCAGACAAACTAACACCTATTTCCGTATCCAGACGAACTAATACCTATTTCTGTATCCAGACGAACTAACACCCTATTTCCGTATCCAGACGAACTAACACCTATTTCCGTATCCAGACGAACTAACATCAATTTCCGTATCCAGACGAACTAACAACTATTTCCGTATCCAGACGAACTAACACCTATTTCCGTATCCAGACTAACTAACACCTATTTCCGTATCCAGACGAAGAGGCAAAGGCAGTGCCGCTCTCTCTGCTCGAAGAGGAGGAGGTATTCGACAAGAAGGGGCTCGTGTTCACGCGGCGCTACGTGCAGGTCGAGAAGTTCAATAACCCGGACCCCTTGAAGGCTGAAGAAGGTTAGTACTAACTATATTTTTAAAATAGTTCTAGTCTCACATTTTATAAATATATTAAAATATTAAAAGATTTATAATGCTCAAGTTCCTATTAGACAATTCAAATTTCATAATAACTTTACTGTGTTAACTAATGCATGATGTGGATGCCTGTAATTAAGAAAACAAATAGTCAGATACCTTTATAATTGTACCATTTATATAATTTTATTGTATTTTTTGTTGGCGCTCCTTAACACAAAAAAAAAACTACACTACTGCATCAAACGTTTGTAAAATGGAAGAGAGTTGACCGCGCCTCCCGCACCTCTTTCCGCCGCTTCGATGACGCCCGGTCGCGACCCGCACTCCGACCCAAAGAGACATAAGCTATAAATCCTGCGCATGTCATACCACGTGGTGTATCAAGTCTCTTCTTTCGTGGCACGCATTGTAGTGGGAAATGTGCCATAAGAAGTGCCGAAATAAAACCTTAAAGACGCATTATTTAAAATAAAGCTAATGTGACCTACCATCGGTTAATTAATATTATTAACATATGATAATACGAGAAAAAGTACAAATATAAAGGGGAAATTATTAAATTTTGAATAAAAACCATCATTTGTAAACAAATGTTCTTGTTTCTTTCTCTCCCATGGGTCTGAAAGAAAAAGACAAAATGACACCTCAAGAACAGTCAGAAAAGAAAACAACAAAATAATAAAATACAAAATGTGCAGTTCTTACGAAACGCCGCCAATGAAAAAAAAAATTTTTTCTTCTTTTGAATGCGTTTTTTGCTAAAAACGCTTCTGCGATTTCTCAACGCGAGGCTTAACTATTTTTAGGACCTAACGTTTGGATTCCAGATCCTATAACTTAAGAATGCAATAGATTCTCGCCAAAAGTGGCCACTTTATCGATTGCATTCGTAGGTTCTAGGATCTGGAATCCAAACGTTAGGTCCTAAAAATAGTTAAGCCTCGAGTTGAGAAATCGCAGGAGCTTTTTTAGCAAAAAACCAAGAAGAAGATGATTATGTTTTTTTTTTCATTGGCGGCTCTTGCTGTGCGTCCTATTTCGTCTTAAGTGTAAACCTTTACTTTTTATTTTGTACACACGACAGCACGTCAGAGTGTACACTTTTGTTGGATAGTCGCCCGTAACGTAACCGAGTAGAGTGCTAGCGTGTAAGGGTCGACGTGCTGTCGTGTGTACACTTCGATCAAGGATAAAACTAGATACAACATAGAACTCTGAAATGTGTCTGTAAAAATAGATGCCCAAATTGCCTTTGGGAGCTTATTTGCTCGTAGTCTATGCAATTAAAGTAAAACTGTACAATAATGCAATAAGGTTGACATTCGAATATTAGACGTATGGTCGAAATGATGTTTCGTATGTTCTATTGCTGATATCTTTTGTTTCTGTGGGGACAAGTTTTATTGTGATTTTATACGTAATGCGGATTCTATGGGATTTAGTTCGGTGTGTGTACACTAAGTTAGAATTTCACAGCATTTTCCCCTTGACTTCCAGTCGGGACCGCGCAGTCCAAGCTGCCCTATCACCAGGTGGTGATAAAGGAGATTGTCACGATGGACGGGGGCGCCAAGATGAAGGTGTACAACTGTGTCGCGTGCAGCGTCTACGTCACCAACCTCGACGAGTTCAAGTCGCACCCCTGCCGGTTGTGTGAGTGTTTCGTCTTCATCAGTCGAGACTGCCAACTTAAATTTAAGGCGTCGGGGAAAGCACACTAGCGCCGCCAATGAAAAAAAAAACAGTTCCTTTTTGGATGCGTTTTCAGAAGAAAACGTATCTTCTTTGCCATATGCGTTTTTGGCTAAAAACGGGCTGTCAAATGAGAATTTAGGACCTTAGGTTTAGATCCCAGATCCTAAAACCTATGAATACAATTTGCACAAGTCAAAAGTGGCCGTTTTTTTCTTGTAAGGATTTATTAGTAGTAGGGCCAGCAAAATCAGCTTAAATTATTGTGTTTCTGTTGTTTAGATTCTAAACAAACTTAGATTCTAAGGCCCGGTTTCTGAATTGAGAATTTTGCTAAGCAAATACTTGGCTATCGTGCTGTCACGCCCTTTTGTGAGAAATCCGCAGAGACAGGACGATACTTACCCATTTGCTTAGCAAATTTCTCAATTCAAAAATCGACAGTAATTATTCTAAACTTAAGAATAATGAAAAAAATACAACTTTACTGCCGTGAAACAAAAATCGCTGAACATAAATAGCTCAGTTTAGCTACAACATTAAAAAAAACCGTGAAAATTTGGCCTTTCCCGCCATGCTACTTTAGTTGACCCTTCGATACATAGCTTTGAAGTTATAATAAAATGTTGCTATATTTATTTGTCAAAACATTATTAAGTACATGCAATATTAAATTCTAAAATACTAAAATACACACAAAGCTTCGTCAAAAAGTTGGGTAACAAATACATAATAAAAACGGGTACACTAAAAATCATAAAAAATAAAATAAAACACACTTAAAAAAAATATTACATTAATCAAAAATTCCGACACAAAGGTTCCCATGACACAAAGGTTCCCATGACGCTAGCGGCATTCCCACGCTGCACCGCCATGGAAATCCTCTGCGCCAGGTACGCCCCGGAACGGAAGTCGAAGCCCCGGTTCCTCAAGCGCCGACCGATTTCCCTAATAAAAACTCCCTGCTCCCCCCAAACTCCCATGGTCTCTAAAGCTAAAGGCACAAAAAGATAACAATGCATCAGCTGACTGTACTTAAGGCGCTGGGCATAGTGAATTAGCCCGCGCGCAAAAAAAATGCACAAAAACGATTCCTGTATCAAATACACTAAAAAAGTCGAAAATGTTCACATATCAAACCCTAGAATTTGGTGAGATCTATCTAAAACAGCCAATTTTGTGTTGATACCCATAACAGATTGCAAGATATTTTGTTTGAAAAAAAGTGCGCCGCCTATTTTTTTTCATCAAAAATATCTTCAAAACGTTTATGAATGTCAACACGAAACTGGCTGTTTTATATAGGTCTCACCTAATTCTAGGGTTTGATATGTGAAAATTTTAGATTTTTTTAGTGTATTTGATACAGGACTCGATTATGTGCATTTTTCTTGGCGCGCGGGCTATTCACTATGTACAGCGTCTTAAATGTTTACCTTCCAGTGAAGTACATCTGCCCGCACTGCCCTGTCTCGTACGACAACGCCCGGTCACTGTGCGCGCACATGAAAGTGCATAAAACCACCAAGTCCTTCGCCAAAGGGTCCGAGGTCCCGCCCAACGAGATTAAAGGTAAACTAACGCCTCCATTTCATCAAGACTTCCCTTCGAAAAACCCGGCCAATGAAAATAGATACTCAATATTGACCCGCCACTTAGATAAAGTTATGCAAACATCTACAGGGTGCACTCTAAGTCGATAGCGGAACTTTAAGTAGGCTGTCTACTGATCACTACAAACAACTTGTACTAGGTGGCGAATAAAATGGTGCGAAAAAAATATCAGCTGTTCCATACGAAAGGTCGACTCAGTACTGCACCAAATGTATGAAACAGCTGATATATTTTTCGCTCCATTTTTTTCGCCACCTAGTACAAGTTGTTTGTAGTCATCAGTAGACGGCCTACTTAAGGTACCGCTATCGTCTTAGAGTGCACCCTGTATACACACTTTTTGTATTTTCTAAAGCAGTAACCCGTGCTAGGGAACTTTATAAAGATTTTTATAAGGTTAAAAAATTCCGTAAGACGAGTTTCAATAAGGTTACAAAATTCGCTCGGGACAGGATTTGAACCCGCAACCTCTTCCATTCCGTGCAGGCGCTCTACCAATTGAGCTACCGAGTCAAGTACTGTCTTTGCGAATTTTCCAACCTCATGGCGCTAGACACACTAGATGGCGCCCCATCGTCCGTAAGACGAGTTTCAATGAGGTTTGAAAATTCGCAAAAACAGTAATTGACTCGGTAGCTCAATTGGTAGAGCGCCTGCACGGAATGGAAGAGGTTGCGGGTGCCCATACTGTCCCGAGCGAATTTTTAAACCTTATAAAAATCTTTATCTATACACACTTTCGCATTTATAATATTACGTGTGATTTACGAAAATTTACAGTCCCTAATTTTTTTTACCCAGATTTTGTTTCAAAATTTCATCATCATTGTCTGTAGCATATAACCCAATAAACGAATGTGGACTGAGCGAAGTAGTGATATTCCTGTTTGTTTCAGAATATCCAGTCGAAGTGTTCAATGGGCCATACAGGTGCGATATCTGCACGACGGTATTCCCTTCGAACAAGTCCCTCAAGTTGCATAGGAGGATGCACGATCCGATCAAGTAAGATCACACTTTAATCCTGATTTGTTTGTATTGATGAGTAGAAAGCCTGCTTAAATTCCGCTATCGAGTTAGAATGTACCCTGTAGATAAGATAGTTATAAAACTGCTCTCTCGTCACATGACAATTCCCGAGCCAAGCTGTGAGCCGAAGCGTTTTATTCTGTATCACTTGCGGTGGTTGCCTAGTGGGTGGAACAATGGACTCGGAAGCGAGAGACTTGGGTTCGATTCCCGGTGCGTAGCAATACAACTCGCTAACAGTGAAGGAAAACACTGAGAAAACCTGAGCGTCCGAGGCATAATACTCTCAACTCGAAAATAGCCAATCCGTAATGGGCACGTGATCGTTATCTCGAGAGAGATCTGAGAGTAAAGCCTTGTGCCCAGCTAATGTGACGTGTATAGACTACATCTAAGTCGGGTTTTCACGGTCAAATTGCGCTCGTACAAGTCAACTGAAATGATAACTTTGTTGCTTCTGACCAGTCGTTTTCATTACAGCGCACTAAAATGGCCTGTGTACACGAGCAAAGCCCTCCGGTCCGTAACGACCGAATGTAAAAACGCCTTGATGTCATTGTGCCTAAATTTCAATTTGCCTTTGTCCCATAATGCCTGAAACCCGAAATAACTGACTATTTATAGAGTGCGCGCACGTTAACTTTGCACGTAGGTATAGCGCTGATGCTAATTTAAAAAATATTGCCATCCAATCACGGAAAGACGCTAACTTCAAGAACCAATAGTAGAGCAATATGGCGGCTTGTCATTTTAGTTCTTCTATTCGCCGCGCGCAGACTTAAGGGTAGACGATAGCAAGGTGGCGGGAAATTCAAAATTTTCACAGTTTTTTACATTTTGTAGCTAAACTGAGCTATTTTTGTTCAGCTATTTTTCGTTCGCGAGAATAAAACCGTATTCTTTTCATTATTGTAAACAACAGAACAACTATAATTCAGCCGATTATGTGTTCTGGTCTACGAAGCAGTGGTAGTGCCCAAAAAACTTGTCGTAGACCAGAACACATAATCGGCTGAATTATTGTTGTTCTGTTGTTTACAATAATGAAAAGAATACGGTTTTATTCTCGTGAACGAAAAATCGCTGAACAAAAATAGCTCAGTTTAGCTACAAAATGTAAAAAACTGTGAAAATTTTGAATTTCCCGCCACACTACTATCTTCCAGCCTTAACGCGCGCGCACTCTAGCATCATAGTAGACACTTGTTCAAATCCCACTTTGACCGTCAAAACGCGGCTTTAATATGTTTTTTTATTACCACAGAGCCCGCCCAATCGAGCCTCCCGTCGACGACAATAGCGACCCCAGCGAAGACGCATCGGAGAAGTACTTCTGTTCGCAATGCAGCAAGTGGATACCGGTCGGCTACCGGAGCGTCCACAGCAACTTCCACAAGAGTACCGAGAACTTCAACTGCGATATATGCAATAAGAAGTTTTCATCGAGCAGCTATCTGGCGATGCATATGACCGTGCATAATACGGAAAAAGTAAGCTTAATCATTAATTAATATTTACGGTATTACGGGACTCCGCTGCGGGCCCGAAGACACCCCTACGGGCCCGCAGTGAGATCCAGGCAGCGGCGGCGCGGGCTCCGAACCTTATCTATAACTGAGACTTCCAGGCGAGGTGGAAACTAGTCGGCTATTCCATCCAAATTCAAAGTTTTATATTTCGGACGAATCCATAGTGTTAGTTATAATGGTAGCGTATTCTAGTGTTGGTATTTGTATTCAAATCAGTTTCATTACAATCTAGCGTTTTCTTTTAACTCCCGGTACAAAAAGTGGAGTGTTATAAGTTTGACCGCTAAGTGTGTGTCTGTTTGTATGTCTGTCTGTCTGTATGTCTTTCTGTGGCACCGTAGCTCTTAAACGGGTGAACCGGTTTGGATGCTTTTTTATAAATTGAAAGCTGGGCTAAAATATCGGGGGATATTTTAATTTAGTAGTTACATTGTTTGTTCGATTTACGCACTTACGCCGCGCGTGCCAGCTACCATGGGGTATCCTGGTGTGTCGCTGACTGTGCCTAAAATCTCCTTTCCTAATTCATTTTTTATCTATTCAGGTAAAAGTAAAGAAACCGGACAAGACTCTTCCTTACGTGTGTCTTTACTGCAACCGACAGTTCGCGAGGCCCCACGAAAAGGTCAAGCATGAACGGATACACACCGGTGAGTAATTACCACCAGCGGAGAATTAAATTGATTAATTAACCTTATATCGTAGTAAAATGGTTTTTAAAATCATAGTTACCCCATTCAAAGCGTTGCATACATACAAATTTCGCGGTATATTTGTTGACAAGTTTCCGGTCGGTGTTCGAGGTCACAAACTTGGTTTGTTCATTAGAGTAAGTACGGCAACATCATAAACAAGTCGGCAAAAATCAGAACTACCGGATTTAACACAAGTTCCGAAGTTAATTTTACTGGATCATTAGATATGAATGTGTTGTGTTGCCTCATGGCAAGATCAATTATTAAAAATTTCGAGGCCAAAAAAGCAAGAGAAATAGGTACTTATTTTACGCTTTCTATATCGTGTAAGAATCTAGCGATTTTTTATCAAATAAATATCAGAAAAACTATTGTTTAGCGTCACATTATCTTGAACTTCGCATATTTTTAATCGTGGGAAACGGCAGCCTCCACTGATGAGAATGAAATAATTTTAAAAATGTGTAAAAATACATCTAGTAGTAAAGTTAGCATTCAGCGTCTATACAATTATCCGGAATCGTCTCTAAAACTGTGTTATTTTTAAATGCTATCTGTAAAATGGTTTCTATTGTACACTAAAGAGTTACTTACATACTTACTTAAAACAAAGTGGGGTTGGCTCGGACACACACTGAGGAGACACGACACCTACCCAACCAAGCAGGTGCTAACCTGGCTACCCGAGGGCAAACGGCGAGTGGGTCGCCCCAAATCCACGTGGCGCCGATCGGTCACCAGCGAGGCGCGGAAGGTCGGTCTGGACTGGAACGACCTCGAACCAACTGCGCAAGATCGTCCCAAGTGGAGAAAACTTCTTCGAGCTCTATTTTCCTCCTGAGGGATAACAGGATTTAAGTCAAGTCAAGATGGTGAAATAACGCAAGAGCGGGGAATCCGCGACAGGATAATTATCAGACTGGTTTCTATCTTGTAAGACAAGAGCCTTGCTCGCTAGTATACAATACTTGATTATACCATAATTCTCGTGGTATAATCAAGTATAATGTTACATTTACATAACTACAGGGTGCATTCTAAGTCGATAGCGGAACTTTAAGTAGGCTATCTACTGATCAATACAAACAACTTGTACTAGGTGGCGAAACAAATGGAGTGAAAAAAATATCAGCTGTTCCATACAAAAGGTCGACTCAGTACTGCGCCAAATGCGCACCTCGAACCAACTGCGCAAGATCGTCCCAAGTGGAGAAAACTTCTTCGAGCCCTATGTCCCTCCTGAGGGATAACAGGATTTAAGTAAGTAAGTAAGTTACTTAAAACAAGGTTCAATTTTCGACAGGCGAGAAGCCCCATTCGTGCGAGATATGCGGCAAGTCGTTCCGCGTTTCCTACTGTCTGACGCTGCACATGCGGACACACACCGGGGCACGGCCGTATGCCTGTCAACATTGCGGCAAGAGGTAAGGAAAGCGTTTTGACCCGTTATACCTTCGATCAAGGATAAAACTACAGGGTGCACTCTAAGTCGATAGCGGAACTTTAAGTAGGCTGTCTACTGATCACTACAAACAACTTGTACTAGGTGGCGAAAAAAATGGAGCGAAAAAAATATCAGCTGTTTCATACATTTGGCGCAGTACTGAGTCGACCTTTTGTATGGAACAGCTGATATTTTTTTCGCTCTATTTTTTTCGCCACCTAGCACACATGTTGTTTGTATTGATCAGTAGACAGCCTGCTTAAAGTTCCGCTATCGACTTAGAGTGCACCCTGTAGATACAACATAGAACTCTGAAATGTGTCTGGAAAAATAGATGCCCAAACTACCTTTGGGAGCTTATTTGCTCGTAGTCTATGCAATTAAAGTAAAACTGTACACTAATGCAATAAGGTTGACATTCTAATATTAGTCGTATGGTCGAAATGATGTTTCGTATTGTTCTATTGCTGATATCATTTGTTTTTGTGGGGACAAGTTTTTATTGTGATTTTAAACGTAATGCGGATTCTATGGGATTTAGTTCGGTGCGTTAATACAAAATAAAACCGCCTAAGTTCCAGTCGGGCTCGCGCACTGAACGTTCCGCACCGCCATACAATTTAAAAAATCTGGTTGTACGGATCCTCGGTGCGTGAGTCCGACTCGTGCTTGACCGTTTTTTATGATTTGTTGTTATACTATAAAATAAGCCCTATAATCATACCAAGTTTGATGTTTGTATGTATTACCGTTTTTGCGATGGAGCAAAAAGCATAAAAACCCGTTTGCTGTATGGGGACCCCCCATATTTTTTATTTTCATGTAAAGTTTATTATTTGTGTGTTTTTAGGTTCCAAAGATACAGCCCTTCAAAGTTAGGACAGACAGATAGTGTAGGCAGAGTAATAGGGTCCCGTTTTGCACCCTTCGGGTACGGAAGCCTAAAAAGCTGCCAATAAGACAATTTTCCCTCACTGCTATATTTTACACAGGTTCAAAGCGCACAGCGTGTACAATCATCACTTGCTAACGCACTCGGACGTACGCGCGTACAAGTGCCCGTTCTGCCCCAAGGCGTTCAAGACCTCCGTCCAGCTGGCTGGACATAAGAACTCGCACACCAAGCCATTCTCCTGCACACACTGTAACAGGTAACATCACCGTTCAAGACCTCCGTCCAGCTGGCTGGACATAAGAACTCGCACACCAAGCCATTCTCCTGCACACACTGTAACAGGTAACATCACCGTTCAAGACCTCCGTCCAGCTGGCTGGACATAAGAACTCGCACACCAAGCCATTCTCCTGCACACACTGTAACAGGTAACATCAGTGTTCAATACCTCCGTCCAGCTGGCTGGACATAAGAACTCGCACACCAAGCCATTCTCCTGCACACACTGTAACAGGTAACATCAGTGTTCAAGACCTCCGTCCAGCTGGCTGGACATAAGAACTCGCACACCAAGCCATTCTCCTGCACACACTGTAACAGGTAACATCAGTGTTCAATACCTCCGTCCAGCTGGCTGGACATAAGAACTCGCACACCAAGCCATTCTCCTGCACACACTGTAACAGGTAACATCAGTGTTCAAGACCTCCGTCCAGCTGGCTGGACATAAGAACTCGCACACCAAGCCATTCTCCTGCACACACTGTAACAGGTAACATCAGTGTTCAATACCTCCGTCCAGCTGGCTGGACATAAGAACTCGCACACCAAGCCATTCTCCTGCACACACTGTCACAGGTAACATCAGTGTTCAAGACCTCCGTCCAGCTGGCTGGACATAAGAACTCGCACACCAAGCCATTCTCCTGCACACACTGTAACAGGTAACATCAGTGTTCAATACCTCCGTCCAGCTGGCTGGACATAAGAACTCGCACACCAAGCCATTCTCCCGCACACACTGTAACAGGTAACATCAGTGTTCAAGACCTCCGTCCAGCTGGCTGGACATAAGAACTCGCACACCAAGCCATTCTCCTGCACACACTGTAACAGGTAACATCAGTGTTCAATACCTCCGTCCAGCTGGCTGGACATAAGAACTCGCACACCAAGCCATTCTCCTGCACACACTGTCACAGGTAACATCAGTGTTCAAGACCTCCGTCCAGCTGGCTGGACATAAGAACTCGCACACCAAGCCATTCTCCTGCACACACTGTAACAGGTAACATCAGTGTTCAATACCTCCGTCCAGCTGGCTGGACATAAGAACTCGCACACCAAGCCATTCTCCTGCACACACTGTAACAGGTAACATCAGTGTTCAAGACCTCCGTCCAGCTGGCTGGACATAAGAACTCGCACACCAAGCCATTCTCCTGCACACATTGTAACAGGTAACATCAGTGTTCAAGACCTCCGTCCAGCTGGCTGGACATAAGAACTCTCACACCAAGCCATTCTCCTGCACACACTGTAACAGGTAACATCAGTGTTCAAGACCTCCGTCCAGCTGGCTGGACATAAGAACTCGCACACCAAGCCATTCTCGTGCACACACTGTAACAGGTAACATCACCGTTCAAGACCTCCGTCCAGCTGGCTGGACATAAGAACTCGCACACCAAGCCATTCTCCTGCACACACTGTAACAGGTAACATCACCGTTCAAGACCTCCGTCCAGCTGGCTGGACATAAGAACTCGCACACCAAGCCATTCTCCTGCACACACTGTAACAGGTAACATCAGTGTTCAAGACCTCCGTCCAGCTGGCTGGACATAAGAACTCGCACACCAAGCCATTCTCCTGCACACACTGTAACAGGTAACATCAGTGTTCAATACCTCCGTCCAGCTGGCTGGACATAAGAACTCTCACACCAAGCCATTCTCCTGCACACACTGTAACAGGTAACATCAGTGTTCAATACCTCCGTCCAGCTGGCTGGACATAAGAACTCTCACACCAAGCCATTCTCCTGCACACACTGTAACAGGTAACATCAGTGTTCAATACCTCCGTCCAGCTGGCTGGACATAAGAACTCTCACACCAAGCCATTCTCCTGCACACACTGTAACAGGTAACATCAGTGTTCAATACCTCCGTCCCCTAACATAGACAAATGGCACCTCCAAAGAGCTCGGTACAGCTGGCGGGACATTAAAACTTGCACACCAAGTCATTCGCCTGCACAATGCACCAGTGGCGAAGAGTGGAATAATGACGAAGGGAAGCCGCAACTCTCCGCCATCCATGTATGTACACACGACAGCACGTCAGACTGTACACTTTTGTTGCAAAGTCGCCCGTAACGCAACCGAATAGAGTGCTAGCGTGTAAGGGTCGACGTGCTGTCGTGTGTACTTACTAGGTACACACGACAGCACGTCAGAATGCACAATTTTGTTGTAAAGTCGCCCGTAACGTAACCGAATAGAGAGCTAGCGTTTCGTAAAAATATGTTTAACCATGCAAAAATGCTATTTCGTAGCGCGCAGGCGTTTTCTTAGTAATACAGATTTGAAGTTTAGAAGCAGATTTATATTATTTGGAATTTGGTAGAGGTCAGATTTCTGAAAGGTTTGCCGATGGGAACCTCTTACCGTTACCTCTGAGTTTCGGACTTTTTCTCTTTCTTTCTCTATTTATCACGTATTTCTAATCCCACGTTTTCCTCTAGGCCGTTCGCGTCCCTATACGCGGTCCGCGTCCACACAGAGACGCACCGTCGGCAGAACAATCTCAAGTTCAGCTGCAAGTCGTGCGGCGCGAGCTAGTTTTTGGGGGCGCCAAAATCATAAAAACCCGTGGCCGTCCGGATGTCTGTGTGTATCAATGTGGCACGATCACGCCCGTAATAAAACTTTACCGTATCGAGAAAAAATCACGAAAAATGTAATTTACCTTTTTTTGTTATTTATCTCAAATGCTGATGAGAGGGGGCGCCACTATCAAGTCTCTGCCCCGGCTCGAAAAAATTCGTCGAGGCTGCTCTATTTATCACGTTTTTCTTATCCCATCTAGGCCGTTCGCGTCCCTATACGCGGTCCGCGTCCACACAGAGACGCACCGTCGGCAGAACAATCTCAAGTTCAGCTGCAAGTCGTGCGGCGCGAGCTACGCGCGCTCCTTCGCCCTCAAGGACCACATGAGGCAGATACACAATCAGGAAGTGGACGACAAGGACTATTATGTAAGACTGCAAATTCTAAACGACCTGGGAGCAAATTCTCGGAAATGTCGCATTCGAAATATCTCGAGGGAAAAATCTCATATAGTTGAAATTCTCGGAAATCTCGCATTCGATATATCTCGAGGGAAAAATCTCATGTAATTGGGTTAATTCTGGGGAATCTCGCATTCGACATATCTCGAGGGAAAAATCTCATGTAATTGAGCGAATTCTCGGAAATCTCGCATTCGACACATCTCGAAGAAAAAATCTCAGTTCGCGGCAAATGTCACATCTCCTATTCTCACGAAAACATACAAAAATAAATAAATTATAACCAAATAAACAAAAAAACAAACAAATAAATAAAGCACGAGATTTCTGCGAGATGTTTGCCTTTTCGCTCGACATGACTCACACAATGGGTGAAGAGACCACTCGGTGGTGCATTGTTTTAGATGGAGTAGGCTTGCCCAGCACCTATGCCCACCTATGCCTTTTTCGCTCGACATGACTTGAGTGGTCGGTAGCAATCGAGATCGAAATGACATGAGATTTTCCCCCGGGGGCTAATACTGGGGAATGTCGCATTCGACACATCTTATTTTCAGGCAAATGTCACATCTCCTATTCTCATGAAGTCATTCTCGACATAAGGCACGAGATTTCTGCGAGTTGTTTGCCTTTTCGCTCGACATGACTCATGCGATGGGTGAAGAGACCACTCGGTGCTGCATTGTTTTAGATGGAGTAGGCTTGCCCAGCACCTATGCCCACCAATGCCTTTTTCGCTCGACATGACTTGAGTGGACGGTAGCAATCGAGATCGAAATGACATGAGATTTTCCCCCGGGGGCTAATACTGGGGAATGTCGCATTCGACACATCTCATTTTCAGGCAAATGTCACATCTCCTATTCTCATGAAGTCATACTCGACATAAGGCACGAGATTTCTGCGAGATGTTTGCCTTTTCGCTCGACATGACTCACACGATGGGTGAAGAGACCACTCGGTGGTGCATTGTTTTAGATGGAGTAGGCTTGCCCAGCACCTATGCCCACCTATGCCTTTTTCGCTCGACATGACTTGAGTGGACGGTAGCAGTCGAGATCAAAATGACATGAGATTTTCCCCCGGGGGCTAATACTGAGGAATCTCGCATTCTACACATCTCATTTTCAGGCAAATGTCACATCTCCTATTCTCATGAAGTCATACTCGACATAAGGCACGAGATTTCTGCGAGATGTTTGCCTTTTCGCTCGACATGACTCACGCGATGGGTGAAGAGACCACTCGGTGCTGCATTGTTTTAGATGGAGTAGGCTTGCCCAGCACCTATACCCTCCAAGGCTTACTTTCCCAATATCTTCCTCGCAGGTCCCAATAGCGGCCCAAAACGCGAACCCCTCAGACTGGGCGGTCGACAGCGCGGAGGAGCAGAGTGACACTCCGCCGCGGAAGGACTTCCAAGAGGTCAGTGTACGCGGGACCACCACCACTGGGCCCAGGAACGTTGCGAGGAGGACCTCTACAGACTCTGAGTAGGCGAGGGCACTTATTTGAGTCAAAACACTCTTTAGTCAAGCCAAATGTTGACTTATGTTGATACCCGCTTTGTTCAGGCAAATGACTTCGCCGGACTAGCATGGCAGCCTTAGACTCGGCTGTCTACGTTTCGATTTACTATATCTACAGAAAACGAAGATTTGGCTCTACATTTTCACACAATATCTCAACGACAAAAGTCATGTTGCTAGTAACGATATCTGGCAGAGAAAAGAGCGCCTTATTAACACCAGCTTAAAAGTACAACATAATTTTGAGCCACTTTAGGAGATAATTTTGAGGCTCTCCGCGACGGAGGAGCAGAGTGACCCTCCGCCGCGGAAGGACTCCCAAGAGGTCAGTGTACGCGGCACCTCCACCACTGTTCCCAGGAACGTTGCGAGGAGAACCTCTACAGACTCTGAGTAGGCGAGGGCACTTATTTGAGTCAAAACACTCTTTAGTCAAGCCAAATGTTGACTTATGTTGTGATACCCGCTTCGTTCAGGCAAATGAGCCGTTTTCAGCACAAATTCACAAAGCTTTACGTTTCATAGATGGCGCTTTGACATATAACTTGAAAATTCACTTTCATAAATATGACAGCCGTATTCCGGTTCTATGGCCACGCGTAGGCGCCATCTATGAAATGCCTTGTGAATTTGTGCTGATTAATTGTGATTTGTGCTC
Source organism: Zelleria hepariella (assembly GCA_949319315.1). Lineage (NCBI taxonomy): Eukaryota > Metazoa > Arthropoda > Insecta > Lepidoptera > Yponomeutidae > Zelleria > Zelleria hepariella. The sequence goes on from OX439394.1 coordinate 9,222,503, forward strand.
ATTAATAAAAACAGTCAAACATCATGGTTAGGGAAGACACTTCGCGGACTAGCATGGCAGCCATAGACTCGGCTGTCTACGTTTCGATATACTATAATCTATACAGAAAACGAAGACTTGGCTCTAAATTTTCACACACTATCTCAACGACAAAAGTCAAGTTGCTACTTGTGGCTTGACTAACTTGACTTAAATCCTGTTATCCCTCAGGAGGGACGTAGGGCTCGAAGAAATTTTCTCCACTTGGGACGATCTTGCGCAGTTGGTTCGAGGTCGTTCCAGTCCAGGCCGACCTTCCGCGCCTCGCTGGTGACCGATCGGCGCCACGTGGATTTGGGGCGACCCACTCGCCGTTTACCCTCGGGTAGCCGGGTTAGCACCTGCTTGGTGGGTAGGTCTCGTGTCTCCTCAGTTACTCTGAGGAGGCGAGGGCATTTATTTGAGTCAAAACACTATAGTCAAGCCAAATATTGACTTATGTTGATACCCGCTTCGTTCAGGCCAATGAGCCGTTTTCAGCACAAATTCACAAAGCATTTCATAGATTTAAGCCTCGCATTGAGAAATCGCAGGAGCGTGTTTTGCTAAAAACGCATCCAAAAAAGATATGATTTTTTTTTTCATTGGCGGCGCTAGATGTGAGACGTATTCGTATCTTAATCATACAATTGAATATATCCGCTGTATGTATGTAGCGATTCGCAAACTATCAATGCAACGAATGCTGCTTTGACTTTTGCTGCCATTTTGAATTTATTTGTTTAACAAAATTGTTACATAGATTTTCTTTTTCATGAATCTGACTCTTTTGTTTTTTTCTTTTTGTTTTTTAGATAAACGATCTGGCAATGAGTTCAAACGAGTCTGAAACTGTCATGACGTAAGTATGAAAATAGGTATCTATTTTTATCAATAAGTTATTTGTCCCAGTAAAAATTGTTGTACTTTTAAAATATAGGTACTTAGAGGTGTTTGAATATTAATTATTATTATATTTACATGTTTGTATGATATTACTTGTACAGTGAATCTATCTGCAAAACTACTTGTTCAGAAATATGAATTATCTGATGTTTCATTGAAAAACTTAAGTGACATTTATAATTAATTTTATTTTTTATATGGTAACTGTTTTGGTGATGAAGTTTAAGTTATAGTAATAGCTCTAATTTTTTCTAGTGAGTCATAAACTCTTTATTGGTATATATTTATTAATGCAAGTCTGTGATTTATTAAGTAACGACTTCCGACTATCATAATGTTCTGTATAAAATTAAAGGATCATTAATCAACAAAACAAATTACAGATTTCGTCGTATAAAAACGTTTAATTCTTTGAATAAATGTAATAAAAACATATTTTAAGCATTATCTTGTAACATAAAAATGTAAACAATTTGGTTTATTCTTTGGACATATTAGTTTCTCAATCAATACAAATGTACTTTGGTCTCAGAAATAAATCATGTTCCTACAATATCGCTTAATAATTACTAAAATTAGACTTTTGACACTATCCCTAAAACTTAAATAGCTACCTATCACAAGTCACGTTCATTTAGAGTCTTTATAAAAATAATCAACAATCTAAAATGGAATTGTTAAGCGTCATCTCGATGCCTCCCAAATCTTTGGGCTGGATAGATCGACCAATCACGTTTGCCCGTTCGTCCATTCGCCTTCCATTCTCCACACTGAGAAGGCATAGCTCAGCTTATCCGGGGCCTTACCTAGGTCGTGTGTTACACTTCCACCCTCGCTGCTGGTTTCGCTGCTCACGGAGGATTCGCTCGTCGAGAGGATTTGGTACAGGAATTCTATGTATTGCGTCGCTAGTTGTAGAGTTTGGATTTTAGACAGTTTGTCGCTGGGCAGGCTTGGAATGATTTGGCGTAGGCTGGCGAAGGCTTCATTGAGACTCTGCGTCCGCTGCCGCTCGCGTACGTTAGCCATGACCCGTTGTATCTGCACCTCCTCGAAACTGTAGGATTTCTTTCTGGACGCTTTCGCGGACCTCTTTCTTGCCTTCCTTTGTTCGCTGTTCTCGTCGCTCCTTTCTTCCGTGGACCCTCTGTAGACGGCGCCGCCAGCTTTCGCCGGTTCCGGTGACTCGTAGAAGCTCGCCGTGTCTTGTGAGTTCGAGTCGTCGAAATAGAACTGCTTGTTCATCTCCCGCGGCCCCTGGTTCATGTAGTGATGCTCGTAGTACTGCGGCTGTTGTTGGTACGCCCGTTCCTCGCTGTCGTAGATAATGTTCTGTGCAATGTTGGCCCAAGAAGGTTGCGTCTGCATCGGCCGGTCCGGTCCGTTGCTCAGGTCCATGAGATGTGTGGGGGAGGAGGGAGCGAATCCCAGTGGCTCCCCGGAATGTCGTTTGACCTCCAGCGTGCCGTAGTTGTAGTAATCCTCTTCGTCGGGGTAGTCGAGGTCCTTTTCGCACTTTATTGACACGGCGGTATCACAATACGCGTTCATGGCTGTCCGTCGCGGCACCTGTTGACGCTCGGTTGAGGCGCGGGCTCGGACTGGCTCGCTCGTGACTCTGTGACTGGGCTGGGTGACGTGAATGGAGTCCTGCGGCCCGCCTCGCCGTCCCTTCATTGACAAGATACAAAAAATAAACCATTTGCAGCGGAGCGCCGCCCCCAGCCGCCGGAGGGGCGTGAGCCAGACAGGGACGGCGATAGCGCGCCATGTCGCCTGTCTCCACTGTTTATCGTGTCCATCATCTTCGATAGGGTCACCATTGATTGAGGGATTGATGACTGGATTAATTAGGCTGCTGAAAATGCTAACGGCTGTTTAAATCGTGCGCGGATTTTATGGAAACTTTAATGTTTTGATGCGACGTTCCGATGTCATTGCAATATCTGTTTCTGTGGAGCGTGGAAACAAAGGAACCACCAAACGGAGATGATAGTTTGTATAAAATAAAACTAAGTTATGCCCAAAAAAGAAATAATACTTCAGTGTTTACTAACTGTATGGTGCGCCTACATTGCTGAAACATAATCGCGTGTCCTATAGTGTTATGTTGGTAGGTATAATGGTATTAAGTTGCCGACACCGACGATCGCACATTGCTTCACTGAAAACGCATCCTGTGTAGGTATGTCATTTGTGCCTATATTTGAATAGAATTGTTTTCAACTTTACCTTTCAGACTCTGTAGGTACCTAAATAAATTTTTGATTTGGTAGGCACTTTAGGTGTCTGTAGGTTACATAATTATTGTTTCACTTAGGCTCGTAAGATCAATCACAGTTTAAACTCAATCCATAGACTAGTGGTTCGCCCCGAACTATGAACTCGCGACCCCATAACTCAGCAACCCCTCGACTGATTTGGCTCATGTTCGAACTTAAAAATTCTCTTGGCCTCATTTACCTACTTACCAAATTTCATGACGATCCGACTAAATTTACTCAAGTTATCGTCGAACGAACATTCATACATACATACATACATACATACTTACATACATACATACATACATACATACAAACATACATACAAACGCCGGATTGTTCCAGTAGACTCGGAGAACTTCGCTCGCTTCGCTCGCTCGTTCAATTAAACCTCGCACTTTGTATGAAAGTTAATCGACAGATAGGGTTTAAACTAGCCTTTTTGGTTTAAACTGTGATTGATCTTACGGGCCTTATCGACCTAAGTAAAAATATTTTTTTTTGACATGTGTAAGACACTGCTTGCGTTTTTTGTGGGATTAAAATGGAAAATAATAAAATAATAATAGACAACCTAAACCTAATAATACGCCGGTGCCTCTGGTTACCTCTTTTGGCTTTATGGTAGGTACTTTATTTAAAATTAGATAGGGTACGTTTAAAATACTTCACTACTCTCAAGTCCTTTCTTGATAAATGGGAGGGTGACACAAAAACGAGCTAAGATTCACAATGCTTTTTGCTCATAAAATGCCCACCCGGAAACCACCAAAAACTCAAAATATATGTTTGAAATCGTAAAATCTAAAAATTTGGCGCCACCCTTTGCATGTAGTGTATTTTTTGTGCCACATTCGTCCTGCCTTCAGTCACCTCCAAATGAAAACAGACTCTAGACAGAACGTCTGTTTAACGTGATTAGAATTTTATTAGAGCACTCAGCACCCCAACACAAGCCTATTTGTTTTTGAAAGCCTCACCCCTTCCCCTCTTTTTATTGATTTTAATACTTTATTTTTTCGGAAAATGTTTTCAGGCACCTATTAATTAGGTTTTTTTTTTCTTTTTCTGTGTTACGATTCCAGTTTATTTGTGCTGATTGATTAGATTGATTGATTGCGGTGTACGCGCCGCAATAATACATAGTACTTAGGTACCTAACCAAGTACCTACCTTCTTGGTATATTTCTATGTAACACTCATCTCGAAGGAACAGGGCCCTTAGCCTGTAACGCAATGGTGCCAAAATGGGCTCCCGGTTGACGGTTTCAGTTACGATTTATTAATGCTGTCGGTCCAATGTCGGTCCTTATAATGTTTTTGTAGTAACAGCAAAGAATATTATAAGTCTAATTCTAGAGGATTAGTTCGCTGGTTGTAGGAGAACAACGAAAAAATCCCGGTTTCGTCCTTCCACCTGGGACGCCATTAATACGCCATTGTGTTACAGGCTACGGCCCCTGTAAAACAGTCGTTTTCATAGGTTTACAAACTAACCTTACCGCAGGCGAGACGTCTGCAGTAGGTAACCACAAGAACAGAGCTGTGCCTCTGTTCCTGTTATTATGTCCCTAACTGCTAAAAATATCCTTGACGCAACTCGACCATGGGATCCCGATCCCACGCAGCTCCTGACGCTCCGTGGCGGTTATTATAAATATTTAATTTATATTATCTGGCGGCTTTTGGTCTTGGAAAGGTTCGTTAGAAATTAGGCGCGTTATCGACGAGATTTCTTTGGACGGCTGTGCAGTGGTCGACTGTGGGAACGATCCTGATGTAAACCATTGTTTCTTTGACGTAAAGCATGTGTTATACATAGGACTCGCCTTTTGACGGGCTAGGTATACATGTAGAAGTGAACTGAGGGAAAATAAACTTTTTTCTGCCCTTCTAACGAAAAACACGAAATTAATTTCATTATTTCTATAGTCAATTCATACCTAAAAAATCCCTCCCAATTGGTTTCGTTTGAAGGAATGAAAGGTTTTCGAAGTCATTGTTTCAAAATGTGCGATTTTTCTGATGCTGAGTGTATGTCTGTGACAGTGACCTATAGATACACAACTGCTTTACAGACTTGATGCCCAGGATGCGTTCATTGGTATGCTGCATTTACAGCTTACACATTATTTACAGAGCGGCAGAGAGAGCATTGTATCGAGCGCTATCTAGAAATCTTGCATTCGACACATCTCGAAGGAAAAATCTCATGTCATTTCGATCTCGACTGCTCCCGACCACTCGAGTCATGCCGAGCGAAAAATGCAAACATCTCGCAGAAATCTCGTGCCTTATGTCGAGGATGACTTCGTGAGAATAAGAGATGTTACATTTGCAGCAAAATGAGATTTTTCCTTTGAGATGTGTCCAATTTATTTATTTTATTTTTATTTATTTAATGGGAGATTCCCAAGAATTTGCACCAGAAAGTCAATCAATTATTAATCAGTTGGCGTAGCCATATATTGATTGGATACTATATCTCTATAGCAATCTTTTGACTTAGGTATGTACAAACGGCAGCACGTCGACCTTTACACGCTAGCACTCTACTCCGTTACGTTACGGGCGACTTTACAACAAAAGTGTACAGTCTGACGTGCTGTCGTGTGTACGTAGGTGTACCGAATTATAAACCTCGATAAGGCCGTCATGCTTGCATCTGAGTCACATTACCTAAAGCTCTTTTTCACATAATGTAGAGTAGGCAGGTAATTAGATTCTACATTCTACTTCTACGCACATAATGAAATACTTTATTGGCTCCATTAGTTATTTATGTTGGAAGCATTTCTTATTGCTGTGGATGTTTGTTAATTAATAAAAAAAATAAGAAAGGGATATCATATCACTATTCGTGCTACAATGGTTTGAGTAGACTCTACGTAAACTACACCAAAATAAATGACCGTAAACAGCCATAAAACTAAAACCTAGTTCCGGCTATACTTCTTTAACTCTACATCCTTCACGCCCGAAACAATGGCCTTATCTCGACTTCCTACTTTTCAAAGGACCGCGTGTTCTGAGTCACATACTGCCCACCATCTGCACAGATACCTACGGGTTTCCCGCACTAATGGTGCTTGCTGGTTCATTCACAAATGCACTTTACAGTTAGCCGTTTTAGGGGATGTTTCTCACGCTAGCTTCGCTGATAAGCGGTTGTAAACTTGTAAAGTTGTAGACAAGTGAAAGAATGGGCGTGTATTTTTGAAGTTACGCAAACTTTTGTTGATGGACTCTGCATTTTATTCAAGTCATGTTTAACCCTAAAACCTAGACATCAACGATGTAGATGCACGATGCAGTAAATAGGTTTGGACTCTACCTCTAGTACTACTACTTTATACCACTTCTTACAACTTACTATCAACTAACTATGTTATTTGTATTTTTTGGGCTCTACACTCTAAAATCGACCTACTTATTACTTAATTAGCTTTTACGACCTAATGCCCTAGCTCTAATTGCAATTTTTTCAGTGTGATAGAGTCACAGTTTTCCCAACTTCCTTTCTTTTATTTGGTAGGTAGGTGTCTACCTGTTTAATTCTAAATTCATTGTTTATCTACTGAATATCGTTATGTTGTATCAGAAACACTGTTATTGTTCCATTTCCTTCATAATTCCAGTCAAGCTAGACCTGTGTTACTTCTGACGTTTCATTAACATAGTTCAATTAAGCCACCCCTAACCGTTTCAGTTAGGTGCAGTACTACAGTTATTTATAGAGGCTCCCCCCTATCTATGACATAATCTTCATGACAAGATGAAACGTTGTCATCCCCGTATAGATGTTTTAAGCCGCAGATTATCGCCTCCAAGTTTATTTTGTTAAGCGTTTTACGGCACTGCGTTTGTTTTTCGCCCTTTTTTTCCCTCCCCTTGTGGTTAGAATGTAACACCTAGTTTAGATAATGTAAACAAGGTCCAATCGAGAAAGCCTTGTTCAATTTTTACCTAATTAAAAAGCTTCTTTGTTGGCGGCAAGCCATAACTGCGAAATGAGGTACTTTCCCAGTGTTTATAGGCTAATTGCGTTGTATATTTTTAGTGCTTCAACTACCTAGCTAAAGGGCAAGAAAGAACGTATCATAAAGCTCGGAAAGGAACTAGGTAGTCCGTTCCCACGGAGGCGGGATCGCCACAGCTGTGCGCCAGACGTATGCCAAAAACATTGACCGCCCCGCTGTCCATTGTTTCTGAATAATAAAAGCGAAGATTAGGCTCTAAACGGCAATATCGTAATAAATATTAAAGCGTCTTGGAAATGTTCAGAGCCATAAAACATCTGTGGAGGCCTCCGCAGCTGCGGTTCAGAAGAAAATACGTCATGAGAGCTCTATCTATAGTTCGGCCGGTCTTTACCTGCCTTAGCCGATAACGCCACATTGTCTCCATTGTCTTTGTGGTGCAAAGTTCAGAAATTCAATAGAAACCAAAACACCTGCGTCTAATCAATGAGTTCTGACTTGGGTGGCTGCGAAGCTTAATCCGTTTGGAATTTAAATACTTTAAAAAAAATATTAAGCAGGTGTGTGTGGCTACTCTACATCGCTACGATCTTTATTCGAGTGTCAAACTTACCTACTAACTACTTCTATGTATAAAAACTGGCAAAAAAAATTGATTCATGACTTCATGACTCTTTTATGTGATTCAACATTCCTACTTTTCAGTCAGTACAATGCGTGCCACGTAAGAAGATACTTGACCTCGCCTCCCGCAACTCTTTCACCACCACCCCGATGACGCCCGGTCCCGCTAAAGACCGTTAAAGATCTATAAATCTTCACTGCGCTGCGCAAGTCAAACGTGGTGTCTCAAGTATCTTCTTTCGTGGCACGCATTGTACCTCAATGCAGGTGTTCCATTGATACCTAGGTACTTGCTTAAAATGTCCCTCTCTAATGACTCTTTTAGGTTGTTCAGCGATGCTACTTTTTCAACCAGTGTCAGCTGTGGCTGAAATAGTGCAATGTTCAAAGTAATATTTACAAAAAGGAACGACTATAGCTTCGGGCCGGGCTTACCTCGAGACTCCGGCGCACAGATGCGGCCCATGTGTGGAGCTTTCCTCTTCGCTCCGGCGACGCCGCCCAAGCGAAGAAGGCGACCACTCTTTGAGGGCTCCTTTGGGAATGTTTGGAGAAAATTAGGTAAGTACCTACGTTAAATATTTATAAATTCGGTCTGGACAGGACATACCTAAATAAAATCCCAATTAAATCGAATCATCACGAGTGTCAACAATAAATTTAAAAAAACGTAAACTTAAGTGCCTAACTAAGGACTTACCGAGTAGGCGACATCTCGGACAAAATATTTTCGGACACTTTGTCCGAAATGTCGCTTTATTATTTTAATATTTTTGAGGCGACATCTCGGACACTTACAAATAAAGCTGTTTTGTACAGTCGGTTAAAAAACTGCCATCGATCTTATTTATGAGGAGACTAATAAAAATGTTACAAACTCACATGAAAATAATATCTTGTGTACTTATGCAGTCTTCAATATTTGCTCTCCCACGCTTTTTTTTTTTCATTAATTTTATGTATTTATGCTTATGCTTATAATTTTATGCTTATCTTAACTATATTATGTGACAATATTTGAATGTTTTGCCTCGCGTACCAACGTTTGGCAATCTGCCCCCGCGTCTCATGTCACTGCGCAGGTAACAAAGGCTCAGCACAGCCAATAAGTCCCACTAGTTATAGAGATTTATCAAGACGTAGCGTAGCGTTAAATGGTAGCGTAGCGTTAAATCAAATATTTTTTGATGAAAAAGTACTAGGCTTACATAAGGTGGTAGGAGGAGCACCACCTCAGTTCTCACATCATTACGCGGGGTTGGTTAGGAACAAAATGAACTGAGGTGATGAATGATGATCCTCCTAGCACCTTATGTAAGCCTAGTACTTTTTCATCAAAAACGATCCGGAAGCGATCTGAGTGCTTAAATTCAGGCTTTAACAAGTCAAGGAAAACGGCTTATTTAAGACACTTTAGCTATCCTTAAATAGGCGGCTGTGGTAACGTTCTTTGTCTGTGTATTATATTTGAATACTTTAATATCTGACTGTACGATACAGGTTCAATATTTTGAGAGTGTCCGAGATGTCGCCTCAAAAATATTAAAAATACAAAGCGACATTTCGGACAAATTGTCCGAAAATATTTTGTCCGAGATGTCGCCTACTCGACTTACCAACTAACACATTTTGATCGATTAGTTACTAATTAACTAATTATGCAGTTAAGGTTACTGTAGTTACTTACCTATGTAGCTATGTGTGTTTTGGGCAACTATGTATGTCAGTCAGAAACTCAGAAATAAGACTCTTACTGCCGGTTTCTGAATTGAGAAATTCGCTAAGCAAATGGGGAAGTATCGTTCTGTCTCTGCAGATTTCTTACAAAAGAGCGTGACAGAACGATAGTTATGTATTTGCTTAGTAACATTCTCAACTCAGAAACCGGGCCTTATACATTTTGTAGATCGTAAGGAAGAGTCTCTACTCTTCCTTACAATCTTACAATTATGTATTAGATGACGCTTCAGCTAATTAATTATCTAATTATGTTGTTCATTAATTTGATTCCTACCCCACTGCAACTAATTTACTGACAATTAAAGGTTAAAGCATGACGTAATAAGTCAAATTAATTCACTTATTGCCCAACACGCATACACATATTTAGATAATGGTTTCAGCACCCATTGGCAGCTAAATAATTATTTGGTCTTGTGTCCTGCCGATGTCCCAAAGCATGGCGACACTCCCGTCACGTCGAATTGTCCGGCATTCACACGAAATGTTTTGTTTCAGCCGGGCCCGTAATGCAACCCCGGGCATTCCTACCTACTCGGAGCTGTGCCAAACTAATGCTTGCTTGTTATTGTTTCTTTTCTATGTGCGCCTGGTGCATTATAATTTTATTCTAATGTAAATAAATGTGGATATTGGGGTTTTAGCTTTTAGGTTGCAGCGGTCGATGGAGAACGGTGAGACTTTGACACTTGTTACGTTATCTCTACACAGATAACTACAAAATTAAATGTTTAAAATACGCCCCACATTTTATCTTCATATAAGCAATCTCATAAACGGCTGAACCGATTTTGATAAAAGATATCTAAGAACACTCGCTAGAAAAGGCCGGCCTTAATTAATAGTCGTATTGGTATGTTTTATGGGTATCTTTGAAAGTTTCTCAATCGAGCCGAGCGTGTTGAAAAAACCCTGCACATCCTGCCGATTCTGTCGCATCTCACGCTAACTGGTTTTTTTCTCATATTTTTTAAGTGAGATGCGTATCCTCTGGCTTCGGTAACCAAATCAAACCTACCTACTTATCGGCTAGCGGATAGATAGGTATAATTACAAGAGCAATGGACAAAATTAAATCCTGATATAGGTGCTCCATGATAAGAGTATTGGAGTGGACGAAAAAATAAGATAGAGCCACAGTAAAAGAGAGAAAAAGATTGGTAGAGGCTTGAATGTAGAGCTCATCTTCAGATTCTGTACCTAATTAAGTACTCTATATTTTGTAGAAAGTATTGGTTTATTTTTAGGAAACTTGAACATATTATGAGAATCGCATCTCTTTTTAACTGACTTCAAAAATCAATTAGACCCGAATGTTTTTTAATACCTCAGAACTTTTTTCTAGGTGAACCGATTTTGATGATTATTTTTTTGTTTGAAACGGTATACTTCCCATGTAGTCCCACAAAAAAATGTGAAGATCTAATGAAGATCTTCGGAGATGGAGAATGGAACTCCTCGACGGACAGCAGCAACTCACTCAGAATCAGTGCAATAGCTTGTAACATTGTACTACATACCTTTTCACCTGGCAATCCAGCGCCGAGTGGTCTCTTCAACCATCTAGTGTGAGTGAAGGTGCCACTGGACGCTGTATAAATCATCTCATTACGTAGATGCAGAGGCCGTAGTTTTTTTTTTCAGCAGTGAAGTCGTTTTTTTTTGTTAATTTTGTATTATGTTGATCTATTTACAAAGGTCGGTAGAGACGTTGGTCTATCTATCTTGCTGTAAACCTCCATATGGCCGGTCATGCTAAACCAGGGTTTAGGTCTCTAACGATGTCGGATCGAGTGTTTGATAGCACGTTACGGGCGACTTTGTTGTACACACGACAGCACGTAGACTCTTGAACTTTCGTCGATTAGAGTGCACGCGTGTAAGCGTCTACGTGCTGTCGTGTGTACACTGTCTTGTGTACGTAGGAGAAAATTCGGTTTTATCCTAACAACTGTGAACCTAGGTTTGCAAAACTTGTTGTCATAACATGAAGCTCTTGCAAATCTGACAGTCCGCTAATTCCGTCCCGTGTCGTGTGGGCAGTTAAACTGCATTCGTTTCCTGTATCGATCCCTTGTGCGCGCGCGCCGGTCGCAGAGACATTTACTAATGATGAGAGAGACCTCGTTAGCTCAAAGACGCGCTTTAACGACGCTCTACATACATACGGAACGTAATATCACAGAGCATATAATACTAATATCTACAGGGGCCTTAGCCTGTAACGCAATGGTGCGAAAATTGGCTCCCAGTTGACTGCTTCAATGAGCCGTTTTCACGACTGTAAATTTTCGCTTTTTCTGGAGTTATTAATCTGTGTAAGCGACATTTTACAGCCACATCCCGGTTCTTGTATGGCCAAGCCTATGAGCGCCATCTACCAAGGGCTTTGAATTCAGCTTTTAACTGTCAGTGGAAAACGGGCCATTACGATTTATTAATAGGTCCCGGCACTCGGTTTCGATCGTTGGTAGGACTCAGTATGCCCTTAATGACCTAGGCTGTCGGTAAAAGGGCCACTATAATAAAAAGAGGTAGTCTGGAGAGGGAGTGTCGTTCCTTTTTAAAGTTTTTGTAGTACAGCAAAGAATATTCTGGTTCTAATTCTAGAAGATAAGGAGAAAAACGAGGAAACCCCGGTTTTGTCCTTCTACTGGGACGCCATCGACACGCCATTGAGTTACAGGCTAAGGCCCCTGTTCTGTAGGTAGTGCGGCTGGTTACCTACTGAGCAACTACGCTACGCGGTGGTCCAAGGTTCGATGTAACGTTGAACGGATGTAGTCTTTTTTGTAATCTGTGGTGTAGGAGTCCCCCTGTAGAGACGAATGACTCCGCCTTGATTGTATTTTTGGTGCAACTTAACGTTTGAAATCTAGGTACCTACTACTTAATACCTACAGTAAGTACAGAAGTTATTTATTTATCGATAGGTAGGTACCTATACAGGGTGTTAAAGAAAAGTCCTGTGATACAGAAAGCAACTTTTACTATGGAGCCAAGTGCGAAATCTCGAAATTGAGCTGCCCCATACATTTGGTACAGTATCGAATTTTAGTATGGAACAGCTGATTTTTTTGAGATTTCGCTCTTTGTCGATGAGTTAAGCGACCCCTTTTAGCGTCACGGACCGGACAGAAAGCTGTAACACCCTATAGACATAATATTTTTTATACACCGTGGAATTTTAGTGGTTTTAAAGCCGAAGGTATTTAGTTGCACTCGTGATTCTGAGCCAAATTCCAAAATTTTACTTCAAAACGAGCGAAAAAAAAAACACTTCCCAATACAAACGGCTATCGCCAATCGACACCATTTGTATGGAGAAGTGAATTTTTTTTTCGCGCGTTTTGGAATAACATTTTGTAATTTGGCTCAGAATCACCAGTGCAACAAAATACCTTCGGCTTTAAAACCACTAAAATTCCACGGTGTATAAGTAAACAGTTTACGGTATGGATTTAATTCCGTCATCATCATTGTGCAGCCCCTCTACCCTTGACGCATTTTCCCAATACGGCCGCAATATGGCGCAATTAACAAAATTTTATATGTTACAAATTAAGACGCATTTTGTGTTTTTATTGAATAAAACAGCCTTGCCTTTGAATAAACATTACAAAGTATTTAAAATCAAAGCATTACTATGCGAATTCAAAGAGAAATAAATTTTAAAACTTTTTTAATTTGATCGCAATAGCGTCAAGGGTAACCCCCCTGGGCGGCCGGCGGCGCCGAATATTTCAAAAATTCGCAGGGACACGAGACACTTGAAATTGCACGGTGGTGACGAGATATTTAAACGGCGGTATCCGGTCGTATTCAGCCCTCTCCAAAGATAATAAAATGTTATTATATCCTTCGAATGATTGAAATATCAATAACGCACTGGAAGGTCTTCAGCCGCTTTCGAATTAATATTGCCTGCCTACCTCTTACGAAGTGTTTTCACTGGCGGCGTTGCAATACCTACAAGTCTAATAGGTAGAGTTGCGAAGTCAAACATCTGGTAAGTACCTACAGTCAGCCACAAGCAGATAGATATACCCCATTTTAAGCCGCGAGCGGTAACTTTAGAGCTACCATGGGGTAGGTATCCTAGACCGTACCAACTGGCTAATACTAGCATAATGGATCATATCGAGCTCGATAGCAAGCGATACAATGCTCTCTGTCTGTCTTACTAAAAGATTTTTTGGTAGATACCAAGTGCGGGATGGACATAGTAGGTCGCCCGATATATCCTTAGCAACAAAAAAATGCGGTGGCTTCCAGATTACCTTTTTGCCCTGTTGAATATACATATAGGTAGGTAGTAACTCAAGAATCCCTAGACTAGCTACCTAAGATTTGTCTGGTGGACTTCTGGAGAACATCAATCGTCAATTTTCAAAGAAAACGGCCGGAATATGAAATCATAAACGGACGACGCGAGTTAACCCAGATTCGACTGGACAGTATCAAAGAAATTGACTGATGATCTCATTCGATCACATGCCATCGATGCCTGGTTAGTGTCACAATCTACGACTCTACAAGCGTTTGAAACATTGCGGTTGTGCCTAATGCGAGTTCGTCCCGAACTTGTGACGTCACAGAGCATGTGGTTGTATTGGAGGATTCTGCACAGCATGATTCACATACCTACAGAGTTGTGCGTTGTATTGATTGGTAAGACACACACATAGTAGGTGCTTGTGTTTGCTCACAGGGGCAGGGATATCGAGTTACCTACATACATTAGGAACTAACTACTGGATGTAGGTTACTGACTGACTCTCTACCTACACTAGAGATTTTATTGCTTGGTTGTACCTACTTACGAGTTATCACGAATGTTCCAAAAACCACTAGCCGCTCGGATCGAAGTCGTTGAATTTGAATCCGCCGTCCGCTGGGTAAGCTTATGGTTGGGTTAGTTAGGGTAAGCGTATCCATGGGTTTATAACTCTGTCTATCCCGCTCTACGTCAAGGAAAAGAATGAGATACTTATTGTTATATTATAACCCCCTTCCCTTATGTACTTACTGCCTAACCCAGCCTTATAAAGATAAAAAGGTATTGCTACGCTTGCTGCAGGCGAAGCACAAGGCTGGGTTAGGCAGTAGGTACATAACATAAGGGTTAAAAAACTACATGCCTCTCACTCTTTTATTTGACTAAGAGTGGGATAGAGTTATAAACCCATGGATGCGCAGATACGCTCTATCCCAACCTTATGCTGGTATGATGAGTAGGTATTCCCAATTTCCTATTCGCGCCGCCTCGCAAAATAATTTCATACATTGATTTCAGACGATACCCCAACGATACCACTTGGACTGAACCTTATAATCCAATATGATCGGACATCCATCAGAATGCTGTAATTTACTGCCGTCAAATGTTCCAAAAGTGTCGTAACTTACTTTTATAAAGTGCATCGTAAATCGTGTATTATAATAACATGCAATGTGGTGCGTGCGACGTTAGTATGAAGTCGTTTGGAATATTGTAATAGTCTATTTTCGTTCACTATGAACAGTCTGTATATCTTTAGCCACGTTTACGATCAACCGATGAATTATTAGCCATCGTCAGTGACAGCCTGTCTCCGGGAATGAAATAAAATGGAATAGGCTATTTGCGAAATCGTAAGGATAGATAAAATATTGGTTGAGATTAGTAGACAAAAGAACACCGACAAGAGTTTAATTAGGGCTCTACCTTTTTTATTCAAAAATCTGCACTCAGAACATAATGTACATTTGCGTGATTGCTGCTCAATAATAAAAGACCGTACTAGATTTACTAGCCCGAAGTGAGACGATGTTTTAGATATTTATCGAGAAGAATAAAAATGTAGAGACGATTCCTTATTTCGTGGCCCCATCCGACATTCTGGCAACATCGGCGTTCATTGACCTCTTAGAAAACCTGTCAAAGCACGGCAACACTGAAATACTTTAAAAAGTAAACTGTCATTTTCGAAATTGATTGATGCGCGCGCGTCGGCGTCGATTCATTGTTTGTCGATTTATTTCAGTTTCCTTTAAATTTCTGATGATTGATGAATTAAAATAGCATAATTAAGCTAAAATGGAAGCAGGTGATTCTTTTTTATCGTGTGGGGTGACTGTGGAGTGGTTATCACCTCAAGGATCTATCATCAGAAAGGTAAATCACAGGTCCGCTTCTATGCGCCTGATTCGCAATGAATTTCGCGAAATGTTCATGGAGATATCAACTGAGAAACACGCGGCAATAAGACTAGCCCTAAAAGGCATCAATGTGTTCAAGAAGTTTATGGCAGAAGGGAAAGCCAGCATCAAGTTTCAAGAGGCTAACTGCACGCTCTTCCTCTCAAACGCTCCACCGACCAACCTAGTATCGTTTCTAAGGACTATATTCGTCAAAATGACGGGTGAAAAGGAGACTAACACGACACCATCCAAGCAGACGATGAGGTCTAAATTACTGAGCGGTAAAGCTCAAGCTTTCGAAGAGATTAGCCCAGTTACTGTGAGTGACCTACAGAAGGCAAAATCTAAAGTACCCAAGGCTACTACTACCACTCCGTCGCCGCCTGCTAAGAAGCGCAAAAACGAAGAACAAAGTAGAGGGCCTGCTCCTAAAAAGCTTTATTCCCCATCACCATTAACTGCCACAAGTTCTCTAAACCCTGAGCAGCAAAAGGTCCTTGAAGCTTGTCTGAGTGGGAAGAATATCTTCTTTACTGGCTCTGCTGGGACGGGCAAGAGTTTCCTGTTGAAAAGAATAGTTTCAGCCCTGCCTCCAGATGTTACTGTTGCAACGGCTTCTACAGGCGTGGCTGCCTGCCATGTTGGTAAGAAAAATACAATATTTTTAAGTTTAAAAATACTTTTGCTACATCATTTGTGTTGTTTTAGTGTCCAGTGTCATCTTTTTTATAAGTTGAATATTATATTATTATTTTAAAATTTTCAGGTGGAACAACGGTTCATGCTTTTGCTGGTATTGGAGATGGCAGTGGCACTGTAGAGAACCTTTGCGAGAAAGCCTTGAAGCTACCGTTGGTGGCACAGAAGTGGAGGAGATGCAAACATCTGATCATTGATGAGATCTCCATGGTTGATGGAGCATACTTTGAGGTATGGATTTATTTGAAGACTAACCTTCTTGTCTAAAAACCATCTTTGTCTGCTTTAACTGCATATTCTAATTTCTCTACTTTTTTACTTACAGAAACTAGAAACAGTAGCAAGATATGTAAGAAAGAATGATAAGCCATTTGGAGGCATCCAACTCATTCTCTGTGGTGACTTCCTCCAGTTGCCTCCAGTGGTAGACAAGGCAAAGACTGGCAAGAAATTCTGCTTTCAATCGCCTTGCTGGGATAAATGTATTCAACTCTGCTTCGAGTTGAAGCAAGTACACAGACAGAAAGACCAAGAATTTGTATCAATTCTCAATAGTATAAGAATTGGAAGAGTCACCAAAGAAATCAATGAGCGTCTTGTGGGCACCGCTAAACAAAAGATTGAAAGTGATGGCATTCTGGCAACGAGACTTTGTTCCCACACAAATGATTCCAAAATGATCAACAATTCAAAACTAAAAGACTTAGAAGGAGAGGAAAAGGAATTCAACTCTCAAGATAGTGATCATGCCACTAAGATACTGGACATGCAAACTATAGCTCCAGCTAAGTTGGTGCTAAAAATTGGTGCCCAAGTGATGTTGCTTAAAAACATAAATGTAAATGCAGGATTAGTCAATGGTGCTAGAGGGGTAGTTGTAAGATTTGAAGAAGGCCTACCAGTGGTCAGATTCAAGAATAAGAAAGAGTACACAGCCCGGAGTGAAAAGTGGTTTGTTAAGAATTCCAGTGGATCTTTGCTTTGTCGCCGACAGATTCCACTTAACTTGGCCTGGGCATTCTCTATTCACAAATCTCAAGGATTAACCCTTGATTGTGTTGAGATGTCCCTAGCTAAGATATTCGAAGCTGGACAGGCTTATGTAGCACTAAGTAGAGCTCAAAGTCTGGATACTCTCCGGGTTTTGGACTTTGACTCACGGCATGTCTGGGCAGATCCAAGTGTCCTGGAGTTCTATCAGAAGTTCAGAAGGAGACTGCAACAGATGGAGGTCATTCCTTTGGGAAGACCATTGACTGATAAAACTAATAAGAAATTGAAGCTTAGGGAAATCTTGACAAAGCAAATGCAGAGGAGATAAGTTAGGAATATGAATTTAGATAAATTGACATGTTAAGACTGATGCATCAGTTGGTCTCTTTAGTTTTATAGTAAAATTAAGACATATTTATAAAGAAACTTAATTAAATTATTTTATTTAACGTGAAGAGACATTTTTTTTGACATTTTTATTTCTCAACTTAAAATTAAACTTATTTCTAACTACTTATTATTAAGGTTACAGAGGCATCTAAACCAATGTTAATCTTATTTATATCACGAAAACAGAATTAAATGTTTTTATTTCAAATCAAAATACGGAAACCTAGAATACTAACATTATCTGGACTCCACAGCAGACAGTATTTCAACCTGTTCCTCCAGTGTAGCTTGCTTCTCTTGCAAACACTTGACAATGTACTTGAAAGTATCCACACTCTTTTCCATCTCTTTCTTTGAAGTCTTTAGTTCCTCTAAAGACTGTTTTACATTGTCTCCGCTCTTCTTATTCTTTACAACCAGTTCCATCAACCTTGTGTTTAAATTCTCTTGTTTCTTTATAAGAAGCCAAAGTTTTGCTTCCATGGGGGCATCGGACTGGCTTTGCAAGTCTGGTGTGATGAATTCATGCAGGTTTAGAGGCTCCCTCAGTTTGGAAGAGGTGTTTTTTATATCAGCCATGAGTTGCGATTGACTCATTTTATTGAGAAGTCTGTGCATTTTGTTCTTCGCTGGGGTTGGCTCTGAATTCTGTGAATAAAATGAAGAATAATACTCTAAATAACAATAATACTACAAAGTCCTATAATCCCAAAATTAAATGCCGCTTTCTAGGCCCAAGATGGCATCTGTACAGATACTTCAATACATTTTACATATGTCTCTTATTGCATAGTTAAGTGCTTTTTGGTTATAAATATCTGTAGGAATTCAGGTTATACAGCAAGTGGTCGTAAGAATGTAGAAAAAGAAATACCTTTGCAACAGGAAACAGAGTAGGTAAGGCATTGTCTTTCAACTTCCGTTGCGGGCCAAAGTATTTGGACTCAAAGTGTTTGGAGCAGATCCTGCTGCTGACCCAGTCCAGCACTGGGCACTTATTTCTCAGCAATAGGAGCCATTTGTTACGCATGTCGGAGGTTGTTGGACATCTGTGGAAATAGTAAACAAAATTACTTCACTATTGTATGTACAAGATAGGTTATATTTATTATTTTGATTTATTCATTGGTTTAATTGTTCTGAGGAACTACGGAAGGTTGTTAAATCAAGCACAGTTAGCATTTGTATGCATAAGTAAGGCTAATCAAGAGAAATAAGGAGTCGTGAGTCGAAAAATGCAATACTTACGAATGTAAAATTACACCGGGTGCTTTGTTGTATGTTGATGTTTTACAGCCAAGAACGGCACAGTGATACATTTTCGATGATAATTAAAGTTGAATACAATTAAAATCCGCGCCGTAAGCGAAAACCAGAGAAAAGCAACAAAAACAAATCTTGCTTGCACAAAGAAAGAATGAAAATAAATCTGATCTGTGGGTGGACGTGGGGTGGACCGATCATGGAAAATTTGACGTTACCAGAAAAAAAAACTATCACAGACAAGACAAGCGACCATTTTTGTTTTTTGCGGCATGTTGGTTTTGTAATCTGCGACGGCAACGGCATAGTCAAGTCAACCAACCAAATCATGCATGGTCGGCGCCAATGAGGAAGGTTAGGTCTATGGTCGGCGCATAGCAGGATTTTGGTCGCTTACCCAACATGACTTTTCGTGTCAATGTCAATGCCATAATGAAAGTCATTGTTCCGTCTGTGCCCATAGCTCAGCATGCTTTACCTCTTCTATGCTCATACCCCTCCGGACTCGTGGTCCCCCCAAGATGCATCAAAAGAGATAAGGAGAGGAGACTCGGTAGAGATTTTACAAAAATTTTAGACTCAAGACATTTTTGGCTTCTACCAGGCAAACTCTAAGTTGCAATCTTGCTACGAATATCTTGTGAATAGGAGACAAATAAAACAGAGCTGCTTCAGATATAATTTTAAGTATAATAATTTCAGCATCTTGACATCTTGATCGAAGATAAATAAAAATACCATTATATAATACAAATAAATAAATTCTTAAGAGCACCTAATAGCCTTTAGTATCATAGAGGTATACATTTAATTTTAAAAATCAATCCGTTACACTTATAGCTACAGACGGAATGAACCTCCAGACATGACTGACTTCGCCTGGACAGGGGGGTATTATGGAGGTCTGCTCACTGTCCCTTATACTGGCCGTGTCTTCCAGAATAGGCTCTGTGGTGGAGCATTGGATGTCGATCTTGTATTCACCGGGGGTGAGAAATACCACTGTGCATTCGTGGTACGCCTTCGCCGACTCTGCGAGTGACGCCAGCATCTTTCTGTGTAAGAAAAATTTTCGGTGAGTCAGTCTGATGTGATCTTGCAGCTGGTAAATGGCTCTATGGATGGAGCGGACGGGTCAAGATATACTCAGCAAAGCACACAGCCAAAGCCGCACAAAAGTGGCAGACGTCGGAAAACGCATAACATCCTTGAAGTGGAAGTGGGCACAACACCTGGCTAGACGCACTGATGGCAGATGGACGAAGTGGCGACCTCGAGAGGGGAAGATATCGGTTGGGAGACCACCAGCCAGATGGTCCGACGACAGCGTAAGTAACCGGAAAGCAGAGGTTGCGTCTGGCACGCGATCGTGAGCGGTGGCGTGAGCATGAAGAGGCCTTTTCTCAGCAGTGGGTGTCAACGATGAAAACTATAGTCCGTTTCCAGGGCAGGCGGAAAAGCGATCATTGATACGAAGTACTATGTTACCGTAAAAATATAACGATTCGTGTCGCACTCCGTCACTCTCCTTACATTTCTGTATCGTTTGGATATCGAAGCGTGTTTTTAGGTACGGGGTGGGGTGAGAGTTCCGGTCAGTCAGAGATAAAAAACCTGTTTCAACGTGCTACAGGTAGCGTCACGAGTTATGAGCGCTCGACGAAACTGGTGGGGATTTCTGCGCAAGTGTGTACAATCGCACATCCTCATCATCAGAAAACGATTGTGAAACTGACACTGATGAACGTGACATCCCTGTTTAATATACCTAATGTATACTCATACCAACCTGTTTTTTTTTCCGCCACTTTGGTGTCGTTTCACCTTAACATAATTGTTTAATAATTACTAAAACTCATCGCTCATTAATGTGCCAGTTCGTAGTAAACTTGTCAAAAATTCAAAAAACCTTTGGCATAAAAAATGTTGTTTATTTCTGTGATCCGCTCAAAGGTTAATGATCGCTTTTCCGCCTGCCCTGGAAACGGACTATATCCAGCACTCACTTGTTATTCCCGGCGATGGCGAGCCGATTATCCAGCTTGTAACACTGCACGCCGTTGTTGTAATCCTGGTAGAACTGCACGGACAAGCACAGTCTATGTAGCGGGCGGGTCAAGTGATTCTGGACGCCCACGCCCAGAGAGACGCTCTCGCCGGCGCCGCAGCTGTATTCCGCTTGCGGCTTCACGTGCTGCGAGTTCACTGTCACTTCTGTGGGATAGAGGGATCAGATATTAGAGATGGGACATCACGCTTTCGAGTTAAAAATAGAAGGCAACATTTGTAACGACGGTAAGTTCCCAGTTTCTCCGTGGCGCCACTTTCTATGCCAAGAAAGATTACCATTTACCACAGATTAGGAAGGCGAACTTCAAGATACGTAGTAAAGGTAACATTTGTAAGTATGGCCTGCCTTGGTTTGTATGGTGTCTTCAAACTAAGACCTTTGCATCTACGTAATGAGATGGTCCAGAGGCACCTTCACTCATAGATGGGTGAAGAGACCACTCGGCGCTGCAGTGCCTGGATGGTGTAGGCTGGCCAGCACCTATACCATCCTGACAGCTTAGTCGGCCTAGTCCACACGAAAGTCATGGTGTCTTACTGCTGGTCCAATTCATCTAAGGGCTTAAATCTAGCCCTAATAGCTTAGCATGACTTCGAGCTTTATGCTGCCAAGAGCTGCGTGTTACTTTGTGGGACAGAGCACTGCATCGTATGCTATCGAGGGTGAAATGGCCCTTATGCTAGGGAAACTGATAGTGGTTGAATATCTTACCCCAGTCGAGTGGCCACATCGGTACAATCTCAATCTCATAGCCTGGGATAGAGTGATGGCACGTACGGACGCCTTGCCAAGTATGGGAGCCTTGCCGCGTATGTCAGCCAGCACTAGAGTCCAGCTAAGATCGACACTGTTGATAATATTGTGTAGTCATTGTAGGTATCTCTTACCCCAATCGAGCGGCGACATCCGTACAATGTCGATCATAGCCTGTGATAGAGTGATGCCCCGTACGGAAGCCTTGCCGCGTATGTCTGCCTGCACTAGATGCCAGTTATCGACACTGTTGATTATGTGTAGTCTGCATTGTAGGTATATCTTACCCCAGTCGAGTGGTGACATCCGTAAAATGTCGATCATAGCCTGTGATAGAGTGATGCCCCGTACGGAAGCCTTGCCGCGTATGTCTGTCTGCACTAGATGCCAGTTATCGACACTGTTGATTATGTGTAGTCTGCATTGTAGGTATATCTTACCCCAGTCGAGTGGTGACATCCGTAAAATGTCGATCATAGCCTGTGATAGAGTGATGCCCCGTACGGAAGCCTTGCCGCGTATGTCTGTCTGCACTAGATGCCAGTTATCGACACTGTTGATTATGTGTAGTCTGCATTGTAGGTATATCTTACCCCAGTCGAGTGGTGACATCCGTACAATGTCGATCATGGCCTGTGATAGAGTGATGCCCCGTACGGAAGCCTTGCCGCGTATGTCCGCCTGCACTAGATGCCAGTTCAGATCGACGCTGTTGGTGTAGTCATTGTATCTCTTACCCCAATCGAGCGGCGACATCCGTACAATGTCGATCATAGCCTGTGATAGAGTGATGCCCCGTACGGAAGCCTTGCCGCGTATGTCCGCCTGTACTAGATGCCAGTTCAGATCGACGCTGTTGGTGATATGCTCGGAGCACATTAGTTCGAGGCTGTTGGTCGACGTGCCTGTGCTTGTGGACTTTGACTCGGCGTTCTCTGAAATAGGGAAATTGTCGATTGTAGTGTAGTTTGAAAAAGGACTGTCTGTGCTTTGGGTATGGGCGATAATCTTATGCTTGAATTTAGATTGCGTCAATTCAATCAATCAGTTGCAATCGCAACTGAATTCCTTCAAAAACGCTGTAGTCATGGTCTCAGTGATAAAAAATTACAGCTCGTGTCAAATGAATGCGGTCCGAAGTTCGTCACCATCTTTCAAATGACAAATAATCTTCGTGATAGATTTTAGACGATTAGACCTAGATCTCCCCAAGACGTTGTGAGTGGTACGCATTAGGAGTGGCCACAACTGGCATCAGCGTTTTTAGGCCACCCTGGGGCCACCCACAAAGCAGTTGTGTGGGGCATTAAAACTTTTCATCGAAAGAGCGGACGAAGCGAGAGAAGTTCTCCGAGTCTACTGGAACAATCCGGCGCTTGTACGTACGTATGTATGAATGTTCGTTCGACGATAAATTGAGTGAATATAATCGGATCGTCGCAAAATTTGGTAGGCGGGAAATTTTTTTTTTAATAATTTGAACATGAGCAAAATCGGTCAAGGGGTTGCATGGAGTTATACAATGAACAGTTTTTATGCAAATCGCCTGCGCGAATGTTGTTAGCAAAAAGTTACACATCTGTAACTGTGGTCGCGAGTTCACAGTTCGGGGCGAACTACTAGTATATTTGGTCTGTGGTGGCGACTAAGGTGCACCACACGTTGGCAAAGCTCTTACCATCGTCCAGAGCTTTCGGTGTAGCGTTGAAAGGGCAGCGGTCGAGCGGCACGGGCACGCGGCACGACTCTTTGCTCTCGATCAGGATGTGTTTGTTGGCCGTGTACTGGAACTCCATCTCTTCGGACGTGAGGTTGGTCACGTCCAGGACTAGGTAGAGTTGCGTTGGGCTGGAAAATATAACGTGTTTTTAATGGTGAAATTAGAGCGTGTTACATTATGAAATAAGCCTTTATTTTAGGCGGTGGTAGAAAGAATGTCAGCCGCAAAAAAAAACAATGTCCAACTAAAACACACTGAAAACGCTTCGAGCTCATTCAGCGAACAACTGTAGAGCCTATACACTTTGACTGCTAAGTCCGATATAAGAAGACTAAATCGGTGTATTCGCGGTCAAAGTGAGCTTAGTCTACTATAATGACCACTAGGATGCTTCTGATTCATCCAAGTCCCTAAATGGCCGGTGTATGCGCAGTAGCATCATAGTAGCACATCCACTCGTGATTTTAACTTATATTTCAGCAGGCAGAACGTCCCAGTGAGTGATACACACTGTCGGCAATGGACCTCTATGCCGCGACCGCCTGAGTATCTGATGATGACCTGGGTCTTTACCTTCATTCCTCACTGCGAACGACTCACGTGATCCAATGCTAATTTATGTCTTTTTGAACCAACACTTGGATTTCCACAGGCTGGGTTTTCAAGCTTCATATCTACTGTACAATTTGTACAGTGTCTTGCTACTTCAGCCATGTAGGCTTGCGCAATCTTATTTGGACAGTATGCCTTATCCACAGGAAAGGCAATAAATCCTTCTTTATTTTACTACGTAAAGCAAAATGGCGCTTCCCGACGCGGGACAAAAACGCTCGTCGATGCGTTGCACGGTTGCATTGACTGCGATAAGTCGCAAAAATACCACCTGGCTCAGACCAGAGACGGATCTGTCTATCTCTTCCCACCATTGTTCTAGTGACCTTGACGAGCCAAATAGATAAGTAAGTATAGTGATGATAACTTACATTTCAGCAGGCAGCACGTCCCAATGGGTGATAGACACACTCGGTAGGAGTTCCAAGTTGATCTGCAGCGTGGACTGTCGGCAATGGACCTCTTTGCCGCGGCCGCCCGAGTATCTGATGATGACCTGGGTCTCTATCTGACGCCCTCTCGAGGGAGGCATGACGGAGATCGGAGCAGACCAGCTGGTTGTGTGGGAGTTCGTCGACCTGATGAAAAATACTTGGTGAATTGATGGGCAGCCAGTGGCGGATTTACACATTTGCCGCCAGTAGGCTTTAAATTTTTTGCCGCCCCTACCGAGTACTACCGACCGACCAATTCGACCAGTTTCTAATCTTTTGGCTCTCGTCAGCTCTTTGAGCTTCAAGGAAAACTGACTTTAAGTAGGTTTAGTTACTTAATATATTTTATATTAAGTAAGATCTTTAAAGATGCGCCAATTCTGCCGCCCCTCTAAAATCTGCCGCCATAGGCTTAAGCCTACTCAGCCTATTGGTAAATCCAGCACTGTGGGCAGCAACCATAAAATTTGCATACTTTGTATGATCATAATCAAGTAACTATATTGCGATAAATAAGAGCTGACGGCGCGTAAAACCATCAAAGCCGTGTTCTTACAGGCATAAAATCACGATTTCAGCAATCCATCAAACATACTGCATTTTATTTCAATAGTAGGTATGCAGATAAGACTTGGCATAACGGAGGACTTATTTCTAAGAAAAATAAAATTCGCTTGTATTATAGTGGGATAGGAAGAAATCTATGACGTCATTCACACCATATAGCGCGTTTCGATAGGATAGAAAAAGTGGATGCTGATGTACTAAGAGAGCACCATCCAAACGCAGCATAAGAATATCAATAGCACACCTGAAGCTCCCAGTAAGCTGTATAATCGGCATCAGACCACTGCTGAGCTAAGTTTGCGTGTTCGAGCTCAAACTGTTAGGGAACAAGTTATCCCCGCCAACTCCCCCTAGCTCGAGGAAATCGGCATGTATATTGCTGCACGAGTCAACTGTATTGAGGTAAATTCATTCTCGCGCAGATTCAGATAAAAAGCGAGTCGATGGCGCGTTTAACATGAACGCCCTGAGCTTATACTCTAGTACAGAGAGATCACCAAACTCCTCCAGCATCAGAATATAAATAAAGAACCCACCTGAAGCTCCCAGTAAGCTGTCTATTCGGCAACAGTCCACTGCTGAGCGAAGTTTGCGTGTTCGAGCTCTGAGTTGGCAGCGACGTCTGAGCGTTAGGCACCGGGGAGCCAACAGTTGAAGGGTAATTCGAGGTCAAACTGTTAGGGAACAAGTTATCCCCGCCAACTCCGCCAAGGTCGAGGAAATCGGCATGTTGTATTTTTCTGCTCAAGTCAACTGTATTGAGGTAAACTCATTCTCGCGCAAATTCACATAAAAAGCGAGTCGATGGCGCGCTTAACATGAACGCCCTGCACTTAAACTCTAGTACAGAGAGATCACCAAACTCCTACAGCATCAGAATATAAATAAAGAACCCACCTGAAGCTTCCAGTAAGCTGTCTATTCGGCAACAGTCCACTGCTGAGTGAAGTTTGCGCGTTCGAGCTCTGAGTTGGCAGTGACGTCTGTGCGTTAGGCACCGGGGAGCCAACTCTTGAAGGGTAATTCGAGGTCAAACTGTTAGGGAACAAGTTATCCCCGCCAACTCCGCCGAGGTCGAGGAAATCGGCCTCTCCGTAGAGCTTCATGAGGATTGTGGCGACGCCATTTGGCGCGATCGGCAACTGTTTTTGGATATCCTCGTTCGACCATTGAAACACCTTTGATTGGAGCTGGCTGTCCATGTTTGACTGCGGAGAGGAAATGTATGTTTTTTTTTATTAACAGATTTAACACTCTTTTATTTTGTTTAAAAAAAATGCAACATTTCTTTGAAAGTGTTTTCTTTTAATTATGGCCCTTGAGTTAGTATCTTTAGTTACGTGAAAATATGATCTAGTATGCTTGGAAGGAGTTGCATTTCTACACATCACTGATATGACCCTTATCCAGGCAGAGCTGCTATAAAAATATATTTGTTTTTGGATTTTATTCTGAAGCAATAGAGTTCAACTTGATGATGTGGTCTCCATACTACCACTAACTGTCTGAGCGTTGAGAACACGTGGACCTGTTAATTGATTCATACAAAAAAAAGTGAGATTCAGTTACATACCTGAATAGCCAAATCCAGATACTCAATGGGCACTTGGCTCGTATTGGTGATAAGCATGGTACACTCCGTGCTCTCTCCGTTATACAGCGAGATATTAGTAATGCTTCCCACATTCTCAGTACTGGGAAGATTGAGGTTTCCAGAGGGCCGCACTGTCGTCTCTATAGTAATCGTCGGCAGGCTCGGTATGACCTCTATTATGTAGGACCCAGGGAACTTATTTGGCGACGGCATGTTTTTCAACCGGCAGTTTGACTTGACACCCAGCGTATGCGTCGAGTAGCCAAGTATTTGCAACTCGCCGATTTCTTTAGGAGTGCCGTGTAGGTTGACCGTGGTGGGCGAATCCGGGGGTAGTATGATAGTCTCCGGGATGGATTCGAAGACGACTCCGGAGGTGAGGAGTCGCATGTTTGAGACTTTTAGCTCGAAGGGGAGAGGGTTCGTCAGCTTCATTTGCACTTCGCAAATATCGTCTTCTACCCAGAGGTACTCTGAAAACAAAAGTCCATCGATATTTCAAAGAGTACCTACTAAAATAGGATACTAAATAAAATCAAATGTATAGGCTTTCATGACGGCAAAATCAAAATACCTAATATTTCTGAGCTAGCCAAATACATGTCCCAAACATTGCTCTAACTGTCACGTACTATCGATATCGATATACAGTCGGGTGTCGCTGACCAAGTCCTGGAAAGAGTAGGGGAGAGGAGAACGTTGATGAAGACAATAGAATGCAGAAGAGGAAAGATGCTAGGCCACTTGCTACGTCACGACAAATTCATAACCAACATAATAGAAGGAAATATAGAAGGAAAGAGAGGTAGAGGAAGGCCACGAAGAAGCTACTTTGACCAAATTAAAGAGAAGGTGGATGTCGTGACGTACCAGGCTGCAAAGGAACTGGCCTGTGATCGAAGTGCATGGAGAATGCTGCACCGACAAGAGGATAACTCTTAAATATAATGATGATGTCGCTGACCAAAACAACACCCTGTATTGGCGTTACTAGGTACTGGCAGTATAGGCGTTAGGCACGCAGTAAATCATCGAATTTTTAACTCACCCATCCGCCCCTCGTCTCTCTTACTCTTCCGCTCCAAGCTCCCGAAGTGTATCGGCGTAAATATAAACGGGCCCTGCTGAGTCTTGCACTTGATCGAGTGCGGGCTCCGCGCCGGCGGCAGCGGTCGGGCCACGAAGGTCGCGCAGTGCGGTATGCGCGTCAGGTTGGCTGGCGGGATCACTTCACCGGTCTCGAGGACCAATGGTACTGGGCCGCCCTCGCACTGGGCTGATAGGGCCTGGTCAAAATTCAAAATTATTTATTGGTAACAAAACACGTGTACGGTCGGCCACAATCTCAGATACCCCATGGCAGCTCTTACCGCGCGCGGCGGGCGCCAATCGAACAAAAAGGGGTATCTGAGACTGTGGCCGACTGTACAAGTTGTGGTACAAGTGGTGAAACGCAAGAGAAGTTAACATAAGAATCTTTATAGGTATGAAATGGCAGAACGACCTAGCTACCTCAAGGGGAAACAAGATTGGGGGCAAGAGGCGTTTTCGTAGAAGTAGATCAGCCCTCTTAATGACTTGCATACATTTCTTTCGACTTTAAGGTTTGTAAGGTAAAATGAAAAACAAATTTTCGGGTGCATTAGGTAGTGGTTGTATTTGAACACTTTGGAATAATGGCGATTTTCTAGCTTTAGGATTCGACATTTTTATAAATGTTCGACGCAATATTCATAAACATCGGTCGAAAGCAGAGTGACTGTTGAGAAGTGACGTCACAGCAGCCGAAGACTCCGCGCCGCCGAAAGCCTTAAAAACTAAATATTATCCCGGAAACTACAAGACGTATAAAAAAACACTATTTTTATAAAGTGTATGATAAGGTAAAAATCGCAAGTGGATGATATTCTTCATTACCTGTAGTTGTATGGCCGCATCGCGTTGCTCGACCCGCGAGAGATGAGGCCACATAGTCTGAAGAAGGAATGTCATGTGGCGGGTGGCGAGCGCCGGGTGGCCAATCCGTCGCGCCGCCACCACTAGCTCTTGCAACAACTGGATTTGGAGGGCTGGCCAGCCTGCGGGGAAACAAAGAGAATGTTTAAGGTGGAAACAAAAGAACAAAAATAATTCAGCCGATTATGTGTTCTGGTCTACGAAGCAGTAGCACTGCCCAAAAAACTTGTCGTAGACCAGAACACATAATCGGCTGAATTATTGTTGTTCTTTTGTTTACAATAATGAAAAGAATACTATGTTAATGCCGCGAACGAAAAATCGCTGGACAAAAATAGCTCAGTTTAGCTACAAAATGTAAAAAACTGTAAAAATTTTGAATTTCCCGCCACGTTGCTATCGTCTACTCTTAACCGCCATACATTGAAAACCTGCGCAACGCGCAGCGCGGCAACTTCAGAGCGAGCAAGATGTTTGGCGCGATCTGCGCCTCTATTATCTAACACTCGAAAATAGCCCTTATTGAAATGAACAATATTTTATGTGATATTTAAAAACGCTTATTTTTACGATGGATATTTTAGTTAATACAGGGGCTGTAAGTGTCATTTTGGCTGATGAAGATACCACATGTATTTTTTCCATCGAAATCAGCCCCAGCAGCACGACCGATACCACTACAAACGTTTTTATCCCGCTATCGTCTAGCGCCATCTTTCTTTTTTTCTATGAACGCAAACCATGGTGTCGCGGTGTTCTGCCACCAGCCAGGTGCAGGTTTGTTTTTAATTTTCTCTTTGAATTACTCGATGGTTTGAACACATTATTGGCATTTTTTGGGCTTCTAAATATTCACAGCTAATTTCGACCAATATATTTTTTAGCTATAAGCTAACTTGACAGCTGCAATAGTGGGGAAGCATCAGAAGGAGAATCTAAGTTTTTCTAATGCCTAGTAGATACACTTTTTTTTTCGCTAATACCACTTCATCCACTTCTTTTCATCCACGCAAACTCGCCAACTTGATGCTGGATGACGTAGTTAGGGAAGCACCAGAAGAATCTAAAGTTTTTCCAATGCCTAGTAGATACACTTTTTTTTTTCGCTTTTAAGACTTCATCCACTTCTTTTCAACCACACAACCTTACCAACTTGATGCTGGATGACGTAGTTGGGGTCGAGACTGAGCTTGTGTCCCGGGAAGCAGTGATAGACCGCGCGCTCTTGTGTGCGTAACTCAAAAATTCGAAACTCAAAGACAAACACGCAATGACAATGTGAATGTACATTGTACGTTTACACCAGAGAAAGCAGAAGAAAAATTTACACACACAAGTATGGCTCATCCGCCTTCGTGAGATAAAACATCTGTGGTAGCACCGCTGCCAGTCAGGGTTGGGTTACGTTAGGTTAGGTTAGCAGTTCCACTTCTTTTCAACCACGCAAACTCACCAACTTGATGCTGGATGACGTAGTTGCGATCGAGACTGAGCTTGTGTCCCGGGAAGCAGTGATAGACCGCGCGCTCTTGTGTGCGTAACTCAAAAATTCGAAACTCAAAGACAAACACGCAATGACAATGTGAATGTACATTGTACGTTTACACCAGTGCAAGCAGAAGAAAAATTTACACACACAAGTATGGCTCATCCGCCTTCGTGAGATAAAACATCTGTGGTAGCACCGCTGCCATCAGTCAGGGTTGGGTTACGTTAGGTTAGGTTAGCAGTTCCACTCCTTTTCAACCACGCAAACTCACCAACTTGATGCTGGATGACGTAGTTGGGGTCGAGGCTGAGCTTGTGTCCCGGGAAGCAGTGATAGACCGCGCGCTCTTGTGTGTGTAGCTCAAAAATTCGAAATTCAAAGACAAACACGCAATGACAATGTGAATGTAAATTGTATATTTAGACCAGAGCGAGCAGAAGAAAAATTCCACTTCTTTTCAACCACACAAACTCACCAACTTGATGCTGGATGACGTAGTTGGGGTCGAGGCTGAGCTTGTGTCCCGGGAAGCAGTGATAGACCGCGCGCTCTTGTGTGTGTAGCTCAAAAATTCGAAATTCAAAGACAAACACGCAATGACAATGTGAATGTAAATTTTATATTTACACCAGAGCGAGCAGAAGAAAAATTCCACTTCTTTTCAAGCACACAAACTCACCAACTTGATGCTGGATGACGTAGTTGGGGTCGAGGCTGAGCTTGTGTCCCGGGAAGCTGTGCAGCATGCGGTAGTAGCAGCGCTGCCAGTCAGGGTTGGGGTTGTTGGGGCTGACCTCGCGCGTCGCGGCCAGCCTTTGGCAGAACGCTGCCTTGCGGAGGAAACCTGGTGGGGTGCAAGGGGAATAGACTCTATTGCATACGAACTTGAGTTGAGACTACAGTCGGCCAGCCGAGGTAACAGACTTTGGTCTGGTCGGGTGCAAGGTGAAATAGACGTTGTTGGAAATAAAACTGAGGCTAATAGTTGGGCAGCCGCGATATCAGAATTTCGAATAGTCTTGGGGAGAACGCTGCTTGCGGAGGAAACCTGGTGGGTGCCAAGGGGAATTAGACTTTAGATATTTGTAGCGAAACGTATGCGGTGTCAGTTTAATTTGGCCTCCCAGTTTAGTTGGGATTGGCCGAATTAGACGTTGTCTTAAAATATATCGGACAGTATTTTTTTTTTAACATGCGACAAACGTTTTATCACGATCACGGTTCAGTATTTATTTACGAAGGAGTTTGGCGCGACCTTGTCAATACTGATGTAGGCAATAATTTAGTCACCTCTGGCTTATCATTTCATCCGTCGTAAGTCCATACAAGAAGACCAAAAGAGTTGTCAATAAGACTAAATTACCCTGTTATACTTCCTTACCGATTTCCTTATAAAGTTCCGCCAGTGTGTCAAACCGCTGAATCTTCTCCTGCTCACTCAGAGTGAGGTTTATAAAAATAACATTCTGGAGAAAACTCGACGCGTGGAGACTGTTATTCTGCTCCACTGCAATCCTCGCAGCCTTGAAGCAAGCTTCAGTCTCAATAATCCCAGCATTTTGATACTTGCTGTAGTGTATAATCGCCATTCGATACTTCTCGGCCATCTCTTCGCCGCTCAGTAAATACTGGTTAGTAATCTGCGACGGCGGCTGCCTTGGAATCGATGGCAGGTCCGGTATATACGATTTGCTCTGGTATTCAATGTCAGAGGAGGATGCAAGCGATTCAGAATCAGCATTATCCGTCTCCGATTGCCTCGAAGACGTTTCGATACTGCTGGAGGAAGTAGGAGTAAGTTCACTGGGTGGGTTAACAGGACTAGAGTTTTTGGAGGACTTTAGAGGCGATGCAGTGGCTTTGTACCGTCTGAATGGATCGACGGGGGGTTGGAAAAGGGACAGTTTCGTCTTGTTGGGAGAGTTCTCTTGGAGACTGGCGTTTCTCTGCAGAGGCGTTTGGTTCCGCAGATTCGGGTAGAGCAGTATGGCTGACGAGGCGCAGAGTCCTGCAACCAAAGGACGGTTAAATTAGTTTCAACGTTTTTACATTATCTGGGTTCAAGTATCATTATAGGGGCATTACTATGATGAACTCTCAATTTCGACGTAACTTTTAGGATAAAGGTCACGTTGAAGTTGAGGGTTATACTAGGCCGGGAGTGCACCTCGAACCTAAAACCTTTTGTACGCAATGAAGCTAACCCTTCTGAGTCCACATACGCCTCGACCCTATTATACGATTAACGTTGAAGTTTCAAGTTGTCCAGTTATCGTCACGCTACGGTACCCCTTTTTGTTCGATTAACGCACTCCTGCACCGCGTGATAAGAGCTACCTTTTTTAATTATCCAGTACATCGAAAGGTTGTCTGGAAGAGATCGCTTTTAGCGATAAGACCGCCATCTGTACTTTTAGGTTGAGAAAATTATTGTAAATATTTTATCTGGTATACAATAAAGTGTTATCTATCTAACTGTGGTGGTGGTCTAGTGGGTAGGACAGTGGACTCTGAAGCGAAAGGTCCTCGGTTCGATTCCCGGTGCTGGCATGTATCTATGACTTTGTTTAATTTAATTTAAAAGTTACGTACATTTGTGAATTTGTAGTAGCAATACCACTCGCTGACGGTGAAGGAAAACATCGTGAGGAAACCTGAGCGTATGAGGCATTATACCCTCAACGCAAAAATCGCCAACCCGCATTGAGCACGCGTGGTGATTAAGCTCTCTCTCTCTCTCTCTCTGAGAGAAGGCCTTTGCCCAGCTAGTGGGACATGTACAATTGTACAGGCTACATCTTACTTTTTTCTTACTATCTATCTATCTATCTATCCTCGCGTGCCGTTGACCGTTCCTACCTTCTTTAGCAGCCGCCAGCCAAAGCCAGTCATTGACAGACTTGAGTATCTCCGCGGCGGAGTGGTACAGACTGAGGCTCTCCACCACCATGCCGGCCTGCAGTGTCAAGTCGGCGAGGTTCTTCGTGACGCGCCCCATGCACCGCTTCTTGTGGTTACGGGACTCCATGTCGAGGCCTGCAAGAGGAGAAAAATACACTTTTGAACAGGTTATCGTGGTTTTAGGAGGTTTATAGTACAACCGATTTTCTTTCTTGGCAATATCACGTTCTAGACATTTTTATGCTTAGTCGTTTTTTCCTGATAGACCTAAGTCGCCAAAAGGAAATGTTTTCTGTAACCATTCTGCTTTTACCAAGACTTCCTAACTTTAAAAGGAATCTTCTTAATCAATTTTTTATACCTAAGCCGTCTTCTCCACTGTTATTTTTAAACGAAATTTTACAGATATGATTCGGCGGCTTTTGATGAAAAATGAGGACAACTTTCAACAAAGGTCTTTTTACGGGAAAGTTGTCTAGCTAGGACATAGTGGAGAATAGTATAAGGGAAAGCCTTTGCCCAGCCGTTAACTCACCAACAAAGTCTTTTTTCTCAAAGGGCGCCATCAGGAGCGCCACCTTTTCCAGCTTTTCACGCGACCGCTCCAACCGCTTCGACTCGACCACCCAAAAGAGCGAGTTCACCAAATCAGCCACATTCTGTTCCAAATCCGGCACTGGGTCATTCTCCCCATAGAACATCGCATGGGTCTTGAAGTTGGAAGGGGTGGTGAAGTTTTCTTCAGCAATCGGGTAGGATGTGGTGGAAGAGCTGGACTGAGGGAAGCTGCCGCCGGAGGAAAGGCTGTCTGGTTGCTCGCTGGCTGGGAGGGAGATCCTGGGAAAGAGGATCCCACCAAAAATATTAATGTGAAAAATTGGATCTAAATCAATGAACCAAACTGTGTATATGTAAAATAGATAAAGAGTTATGAAGGGGTAAAAAGTGGGTCCAAATGGTTTGTGTAAATATACACACGGTGCATTCGCCAGTTTCCCTTGAACTTGGTTTTCATTGTTAGGTTGTTGTTTTAACCTTTTTTAGGTTAAAAAAGGTTAAAAATTCGTCCACAATTTTTTTATAAAAAAAATAAAAAACTATTCAATGCGAAATGGATTTTGTAAGGAAAGTGGAGAACTGTGTTCCACATAGAGCGAAAAAGCAGGCGTGTAAATATGATAAAGCAATAGCTTGATTTAACAGGTAGAACAGGACTAGAAGATTAACAAAATCCCTAGATCTACCCAGCTAAACTGCTGTACCAATTTGATTTAAATTTGAGCTAGTATCAAATGCCCTACATGTTTCAGAGGCCTAATTGAACGAGCGAGCGAAGTTCTCCGAGTCTACTGGAACAATCCGGCGTTTGTATGTATGTATGTATATTTGTATGTATGAATGTACGTTCGACGATAACTTGAGTAAAGGTCGGATCGTTATGAAATTTGGGAGGCGGGTAAATGAAATTAAAAGAATTACACTTGGTCTTTAACTTACTTATCGCTGCTGAAACTGTTTTCATCCTTAGGCTTTTCCTCCTCAAATATGTCGTAGCCCTCCGGTTCCTGCTCAGGTTTCTTCATGTTGCTAACGGGGCCGAACATGAAGGCTCTGGAGTCGAACAGGGTGTTTGAGTACTTCACCTTGAGAGACTCGTGCACGCGGCACACTTCGTTGAGCTCCACTTGGTTTGTGAACTTGCTGAGAGTTATCAGGCCTAGGACTCGCCTGAAAATTTTAAGAAACATTTTAGTTCAAAATGTGCAGTGGAACTTTAAATGTAAAATATTTAAATATATTGCCCCTCCAACTTTTACAACAACATACATACACATTACACAGTACCAAAAGTAATAAACAACTGACTAAGTTTTGTACTGACACACAATTTGATTTGGACTGTGTCGAATATTATGGTTTTATTGCAAAAATATGTGAATATTGGAGATCGTATGATCTTGTGTTCATCCTAATCCATCCAAACATGACCCGTAGTGTGTGGTGGTCGCTTCACCCAATCTTATTGAGCAGAGGTGCCGCTTGAAATCATTTTTAAAAAAATGTGTGGTGATCTTACCTATGTGTTTGAAAGTCACCCCAATCATTATTTTCAACTGGATAATCTCTGACATATCTCACCCAGATATCTCTCACATGTCCATTAGAATCTAAAAACAGAAATAATCTCAGTAATCAATTTATTTGAAAGAAGTAGCAGATGCAATGATAAATGCAGTTACCAGTCACCATCCTGTAACTTTGACATAGTTAATACTCTTTATTTGAGTCCACAATTAAAAATGATAGCTTGTTTTATCAAGTAGGCAACAGAATGAGGGTGTTATTAGTAACTTTAATGTTGTTGAACCTCTGAATCTTATAGAGCTTCATAAGGTCTAATATTCAACAAAGAAGCAAAGTTTATTTATCAACTAGGCCAAGAAATGTGGGTGTTTGGTGTGTATTTACTCTATGGGTGTTCTCTATGGCGTGAGTCGCCATGGTGACTGACTATGTACTTTAGTAATAAAACAGGCATCGGACGCATCGGTTGTATTTATTATAGTTTAATTCGCAAATACTTCATTGGCGACCGAGTTTGATTCCCACGAGACCGCGCGTGCAAAATGGCTATACCTGCTTAAATCCACAAATCCGGAATTTATTGCAACAATGTATTAAATTTAACAAAATGGCGAATTAATGAAATACGAAATTGCTCATCACGCATCTGGCGGATGACACGCCTAGACGTTGCCTTTAGGCAGATCGTTTTTCGAAGTTTTTCGAAGCAAGAAGGGCGGTAGGAGAAGGCGTCGACGAGTGGGCGGTTCGAGTACGTAGACTCGCCGTTCACTGCGGGTTCGAAAATAATCTAGATGAGCAGCTGAGGGACCGTTTCATCCTTGGCGGTTCGGAACGGTATTGACTCTTCAAACAGGACGCAGCTACCCTGACTTTTGCTAAGGCGTTGGAGGTTGCCCGGCAAATGGCGAGCGCGCGACGGGCGCGAGAGGTGGAGTAGGCGAAAGAAGAGCGGTAGGAGAAGGTGCGCGAGTGTCGTGCGCCTGCTACCGCTGGCGACTCCATTTCAGGCTGCCGGGCGGCGATAATAAATAACGCAAACAGGTGTAAAGTGTAATTTTGTAATAATTTCATAATAGTGGTGAAGGAATGGTGTGTATTTACTCTATGGGTGTTCTCTATGGCGTGAGTCGCCATGGCGACTGACTATGTACTTCAGTAATAAAACAGGCATTGGACGCATTGGTTGTATTTATTATAGTTTCATTCGCAAATACTTCAGTGTTACCAATGACTTTGATGTTGTTGACCCTTTGGATCCACTCCCAGAGCTGGTTAAAGTTCGACTTCTAACTAACAACAAAGAAGTAAACTTTGTTTATCAACTAGGGCAAAGAATGAGGGCGTTACCAGTGACTTTGATGTTGTTAATCCTCTGGATCCGCTCCCAGAGCTTGTTGAAGTTCTTGAGCATCCCGCCGATGCCCTTCACCAGCACCAGCAGGCAGGCGTGGTGCTGCGCCTGCTGCGAGTAGTCCGGGTGCGACATTACTGTATCTCCGGGCGCGTGCGAGAGAATGTAGCTCACTGAAGAGCGCATTTGACTATCATTTAGGCACTTGCTGGTGGCGCTGCGGGGTTCTCGCGGCTTGGGCAGGCTTCAGGGCTCGGTTCGAAGTGAGGGTGGGATAATGTAATCAATTAGGATTTAGCTATTTATTATTTTTGTGGCGAAAATATTTATTTTGAGAAGCGAAAACAACACAGATTATGGGGACGGAAAACATGGAAACGTCAACAAATAACTAGTTGTTCTGAAACTAGAATTTATATTTTACAGAGCAGTTTTCAATAATACATCACTTGTAGCAAATTTTGGGTGACAAAAGAAAAAAGAGTACAAAAGAGGTAATTTTTTCCTATTATTCACTCACTTTAAAGTGAAATGAGTGGGAATCAGAGCCTGGTAAATGTAACTTCGAATAATATAACATAGTTTTAGAATGTTTCACAAAAACGGTTACTCTGTGGTGGTAGTGACATAAGAGGATGTTCAGAAAGTAAATAGTTTTCATGAAATATAAACACTTTAAAATTCTTCTATCTTCCTAAATAAATGTCTAGAAAATGAGCATTAAAACGTAAAACATTCACAAAACGTGAAATAATATTATTGATATTCATTTAAAGATCCTCTTGGTGTTTTAGTATAATTTGGTATCATGATGAATTTATAATCGAGTTGTGATTGTGATAAGTTCTAAACGTCCTAACCTAAAAACACAATTTCTTTTCGTTTCACAACAAAACAACTCGCGCCGATAAATTGCAGTGAAATCGTGTACCGGTCTATTCAGTTTATCCTGAAACCCACAACTTACCATAAACATGGCGTCGAAAGAAGGCGGTGAGAAGTCTAAGGTAAGCTCTCCATCTCAAGATATTAATTTCTATCCAAATTCTTGCATCGCCGTACCATCGCTACATTCCATGTTTCATTTACAGGGAGGCCAAGGCGCTGGAGATGGCAAAGAGAAGCGTCGAAAGGAATCAATTCTCGACCTAAGTAAATACTTGGAGAAGAGTATTCGCGTGAAATTTGCTGGAGGTCGCGAGGCGGCAGGAATCCTGAAAGGTTACGATCCGCTGCTGAACCTTGTATTGGACAACACTACGGAGTTCCTTAGAGGTTTGTATTACTCTTAATTTATCTAGCATACTTACATACAATACTGGGACATAAGTCTGCATGCCAGTTGTCTTTTAATAGGATTTAAGATGGATTGTAATAAAATGCAGTTTTCGTTACACAAGCCTCTGAAAATAGAGGCGTTTTCGTATGACTTTCATCATAACAAACAAAAACATACATTACAGCCTTTAGACCCTGATTCGCAAAGGAAAACAAGGCTGATTTCATATCTTTGTTACTCAAAATACATTGTATATCTTTCAGATCCTGACGACCCATACAAACTGGTTGAAGACACCCGACCCCTTGGACTGGTGGTCTGTCGTGGCACCTCCGTAGTCCTGATCTGCCCCATGGATGGTATGGAAGCCATACCCAATCCATTCATCACACAGGAAGGATAGAGTTGAGTTGTATGAAGTGTATGGACATGGCTAAGTGATCAATTTGTCTCTAAGGTTATTTGTAATTTAAGTAAATATTTTGGTAAGTACCTATCTCTACTTCATTTTTTTTTTGTTTTTAGAAAACTTCTGATGATGGGTTTGATAGATGATAGATATGTCACCTTCTAGAGAGAAGTTTGATCAATAGCTGATGATGGAAAGATAGTTTGAGAGTTGGGTGCTCTACAATCAAGTAATGAAAAGAAAGTTAGTAAAAATACTTTTATTGCCTATTCAATAAATTATTGCACAACATAGACATAAAAAAGCTTTCATAATTAATGAACAAATAAAATAAAAAGAGAGTCTTTAATACAATAATACTATCAGGTTCACAATTTCGATAACTTAACACTTAAACGGACATGGTAACTACAGCACAACATTATTTTATTTGGAACTCAGTCAAAGCCAAACTCATTCCGTATCCACGGATAGCTTTTAGGGCAATCATTACATGTAATCATATACTTGTCATGTTCCAAGACCTTAGACTGTAGTTTGCAAGTGTTGGCCTTCAGACAAGCTATTTCGAAATCTTCAAAGTGTCTAGGCCTGCACTGCCATGGCTGGAACTTCTTCAACTGTGCAACTGGAGTGGGTCTCTTCATCCATTCTATGACTTGGTGGTAGGTCACAAAGTACACATCTGGTAATGTTACAAGCTCATCCAGGAATCTCTGTAGCAGAAAGGCAAAATTTTTTTAAGTTAATTACCTTCATCATGATTACTTGATGAGCATCTACTATTGGACATAGGCCTCTACAATACAGGGTGTTTAAAAGACCGCCAACAAAGCGGGAAACCACATATTGTCCTCATTATATCGAACATTTTTGCCCAAGGAACTATGCCTGGGAAATCAACGGTTTCCGAGATAATGAGGTTCAAAGTCGGACTTTTCGAAAATTTTTTTTGCAGAAATGTACTCAGTATTGAGTGCTTAACATTTCTTCTCAAGAAGCCATATCAAAACTATAAATATTTCTTGCATAAAACGACGTTAAAATTGCAACCCGCAATGTATTCTTAACATCGGCACCTCGAGCGTAAGTAACAAAAGTTTATATCAACGCTTGCGCAATATGAGTTCTCTGCGTTACACATCCATTGCGTGATAAAATATTTTCCAAAATTACCTAAAAAACCAAAATCATTTCCCAGCAACAATTTATCGAAAAAGTACTTTGTTTTGGTGTCTACTATGCGTACCTTTCGGGTCTGTTGGCGGTCTTTTAACACCCTGTATAGTATGCCTAAGATGGTAACAGTAGACTCAGCTTTTAACCTTTTGAAACCCACCGGGCACGATATCGTAGAGCGCGCAAAACCCCCTACAAATCTACCGGGCATGATATCGTGCCGAGAGTTAATATTTTTTGGGAGCCCTATTACTAATAGAATTAGATGCATTTCTCTTTGGCAACTTACATGAATGAACAGAGAATGAATGAAAGTCTTTGTTCCAATCGTCACTCTATGGTCCGTTCATAGAAATAATTAAAGTAATGAGCTTTACCTTGACACATTTCAACTACGCATTTGGTGTGGACTGTTGGCCCCGGAACAAGTGGAAAAAGTGTATCAATTTGAATAGGAATTATCCAAATAGAGGTAAGAGAGTGTTTGATCATTGTTTGCTATAGTTTTTGTGATAAGATGAATGCATCTTTTTATAGAATTTCTTTCCATAAGCTAACAAAATCAGCAAAACAAAATATGGGTCAGGCCGAATGATTCGCGGCAGTTGGCGATACGGATTTTGTCTGAGTTATTATCTTTATAAGTGTAATTAGATTCTAATGAGAAGTATACGTATCTTATAGGAAAACTTTCGAGGAATTCATATTTACGGGTTTTTTATCGAAATAAACAATACATTTCCTTATTTATTGTCTGAAATGAAACCGGGCGCCAAAACACGCACACTAACTCATAATCTTTTGTCTATGTGTGCGTGTCAAAATGGCGAGTTTGTCAAGCAACTGGTAAAGGATGTTAATTTTTTGGTTGGCTTTGATTTTGTGATTGTGGACATAATATAACTTTCTTCACGGTTGGCATAGTGTATAGTTAATGAATTTCATTTAATATCAAAAAAAAAAAAATAACCATTGCAAAAATAAAAATACTCAGGAAATAAAGTAGGTAACTTTAATTTTTATTACTGTCTGTCTGTCGTAGTGAAATAAAGTAACTTTTATTTTTATTTCTTTAAGTATGTCTGTTTGTTTGTCTGTCGAAGTAAAATTAAGTAAAAGTAAAAAT
Source organism: Zelleria hepariella (assembly GCA_949319315.1). Taxonomy (NCBI): domain Eukaryota; kingdom Metazoa; phylum Arthropoda; class Insecta; order Lepidoptera; family Yponomeutidae; genus Zelleria; species Zelleria hepariella. The sequence continues at coordinate 9,263,092 of OX439394.1, forward strand.
TTTATTTAGAAAGTGTTACAATACTAAACTACAAAAGATTTCAATAATATTCTTTACTACTTATATTCGTATACCATCAAACACAAATGAATGACATTGAACGCGGAACATGCTGTATATCAGCGCGCCGCGGTGTGTTAGACACAAGCTTTGGCCTTGACAGAGCGCGCCGCAGAACGTAAAAACAAGACTTTTCAAAGTAGGTTTGTATTTATATTTTATATGAAAAGGTACTACAAGTATTACACTGTTAGATACTTTAGTTCATCTGTTAGACATAGCAAGTCGTTTTAGCCTGGTAAGTATCACCTATTGCCCATAAACCTAAAAATAACAAACGCCGATGATTTCTCCTCCCTTTGTCATATTTTCCTACTACGGCATACATTTTAATTTTTTTTAAATAAAATCACTTATTTTAATACAATTTAATAATTTATCTATACGACTAAATATAAAATAATACGCTGGTTGCTCTAATCTCTTCACAGGAAGATATTGAAAATTGAAGTCGTACGCACGCGGTAACCGTCTCCTTGCCGTATTTTCGCAAATTTCAAACGCAAAAATATACAATATTTGTTATAGTAACATACTAATATTTTTGTCGTCTTCAAATAGACATATAGTGTAGATTAGGTAGGTACAAAAAAAACTTATTTGTTCTTGTATTTTTATCCAAATAAGCAATTTCCTTCATGAATGAACACTTTTTTGCCACCCTTAGTTTCCCACGGCTATACAAAATTTAACTAACATGTTAATGACTTTACAATTGCTAAGTGTGATGGCTGCATTCATTAGCTTCTAAAAAACATAACTCTTATAGTTCCAACTATAACCATTCAAATATAAATACGGTTCTAGTAACTCAAGTGCCGCACGCCGATAGCGGTGCCATTTACGCGGTTTTTTAGCCCGCTCGATCGTCAGCGCGCGCGGATTTCGAAAGGTTAAGTTTACTCTAAAGATAGATGGCAAAAAAATTGAAAGCAACCAAGAGGAAGATGCCCGACATGTTGGACCGACAAATCCGCTCCACACTCAACACCACAGTATACAATCCCATGCACTTACTTAGATTGAATGACCACGACCCTCAGTGATGAGGATACCAAAGCAGGAGGAGGAAGATATTTTTATGAAAGTGTAGGTCAACAAAATCATAGACAAGCATTGAAGGGATTTTCTGACAAACATGTTCTAATCTGTCTGCACTTGGCGGGCCAGTGCAGCAACAGAGTGGCGTCCGAGACCTGGACGGCGATCGGTGGGCAAACCAGCAGTTCGATATGGTCGGACGACATCGTTGTGTCGGCGGGATCCATGGATGCGGTTGGCGAGGGACCGCGGGAGGTGGCGCGAGGGGGAAAAGGCCTATATCCAACAATGGGCAGAGGTCTTACCTTAAAACTGTGCAAGTAACTCGGATTTTTAAGCCAAGCAGAATTGATATGAATTCCGAAGGGAGCCCTATTCGTCAGGTAATGCCTCCTGAAGTTCTCCTGGAGAGTGTCGTAGACTTCTTCAGCGCTTAGCGCCGATGGGCAATACTCGAGGGTCGCACAAGTGTGGTTTTTATGCGCTAATGGGTTGATGACCATCTCCCATTGACCTGCGTAGCTTCTGGTCGGGCAGTACTGGTTGTTAGCTGTTGGAAAGAAAGCAGTAAGAAGTATTTATGTGTAAAACCACACACCTTATTGGACGGAACCTTCTGTAGCATTCTGTATCTTGTAGGTACAGTCGACAGCACGTCCTCCCTTACACGCGTGCACTCTAGTTGCGTTACGGGCGAGTTTGCGACGAAAATGTAAAGGTTTACGTGTTGTTTACTGTACTAGCTTTTGCCCAGACTTAGATAAAAAGTTTCCTATATTTTCCCCACTATGCGGACTAGCGCACTAGCGCGGACGAAGTTGAGGGAAAAATTGTTATTCTGGTGTGTATACACGACAGCACGTCGACCCTTACACGCTAGCACTCTACTCGGTTACGTTACGGGCGACTTTACAACAAAAGTGTACGCTCTGAGGTGCTGTCGTGTGTACAAGCTATTTCTATTCCTAGCATCCAAATCTGTCCAGCCAGCCGGTTCAGGAGTAGCAAACGCCCAAACAGCCATCCATCCATTCAGAAGTTGAAAACTAGTCCTCAAACATGCATCGTACACAGACACAGAGCTAAATAACAGCATAATTTCAAAATTGTAGATATCCTATGCAGATACGGTAGCTCCGAGTGCGATGTGAGTTGTTGATTTAAAATGCAACAGGGCCCTTAGCCTGTAACGCAATGGTGCCAAAATGGGCTCCCGGTTGACGGTTTAAATTACGATTTATTAATGCTGTTGGTCCAGTGTCGGTCCTTTTAATGTTTTTGTAGTACAGCAAAGAATATTATGAGTCTAATTCTAAAAGGTTAATTCGCTGGTTGTAGGAGAGCAACGAAAAAATCCCGGTTTTGTCCTTCTACCTGGGAAGCCATTGATACGCCATTGTGTTACAGGCTAAGGCCCCAGTTTGGAAACTGCACAATGCACCGCATGCATCAGGGCATTGTCTCATCTCCGAATGAGGATCGTAACACCTTACCCAACAATTATTCGCACGCTCCACTTATTTATACTGCGCTCGCGGTGCGATGATAGAAAAAAAGTGTATCACGGATGTTTTTGTGCGACAAAATGTTCGCGTGCCTCGCGTGGCACCAAATAGTGTGTCAACTTCTAACAATATAGGGGTCAGTGTACTTTACGCAATCGGAAGTTTTAATTTCTTTTATTTTATTGGTGAGGAAACGATTAGAGGCCTTAGCCCGTAACGCAATGGCGTGTCGATGGCGTCCCAGCAGAAAGCCAAAACCGGGGTTTCCTCGTTTTTCTCGTACAACCAGATAACTAATCCTCTAGAATTAGAATCAGAATATTCTTTGCTGTACTACAAAATCATTAAAAGGACCGACAGCATTAACAAATCGTAATTGAAGCCGTCAACTGGGAGCCCATTTTGGCACCATTGCGTTACAGGCTAAGGCCCCAGGTTGATGGAAAAGTTGAATGTTCAAAGCATGCTTTCGAAATGTTAAAGCCGGTAGAGACATGAGTTAACAATATTATTGGTTGTCGTGGCTTCGAGAAAGTCTTAATGGTTTATTTACGTTACCAACTTGTCACGTCACATCATAGGACCCTCGCGATCGTTGTTTATGTTATAAGTTTCTTTACCTGCGCATGTATGAGGCATTTTGTAGTCGAGTGTGTAAGGCCAGTAAGGTGGGTCGGATAGCGGTGCCACCACGGTTGCATCGTACACAAATCCGAACTCCTGCATCATTAGGAACTGCCGATTCCAGCCCACTGAGAAGTATGGCACCCTGAGTCCTCTGCGGAAGAAAACATGCCTTAAGTTTTGGTCCTTCGAGCCGGATTCACACATTCCTGTTTGTGCTTCATATACTTCTCCTTCTCACATGATGCAACCACAGGATTTACATACCTTTTATCTCTTTGAAACATTGAGGTTGTGGCCCAATTTGTTTGGCAAGTGTAGTACAAAAGAGGTTTATATTGATGAGTAAAATACACTTCGAAGGTGGGCTGGTGATTAAAAGTCACCCAGTTACCTGAAGTCTTCCATCCTCACTCTTCCAAAGCGGTTGATGATGTTTGCGTGGCCGACCATCTCATCGAACCACTCTTCTATTGTCGCATTTTTCGACCACCACTCCTCTGGACCCCGGTGCCTGAAAAAAGTTGTATCCAAACTCTTAAATGCTTCATTCATTACTAGAGTCGTGCAAAGCTAACTTTGCAGTGCAGCATCCGAAATAGTAATTTCCGTACGTTGCCTTTGTATGTTTTCACCATATTTTCAATGTATTCCACAATACGAAATTGTAACAGACAATAACTGACGTAACATGTACCACTTGTAGAACTTGTAACATGTACCACTGCAACGTACGGAAATTACTATTTCGGATGCTCCACTGCAAAGTTAGCTTTGCACGACTCTATCATACATTCAAACAGTTGTCTCATATAACCGCCGCAGTACGCATGCAAAAGTGTGCGTATTGCAGCCTGCTCCTTTAACCTCGACTGCTTTCAGTCCATCATTAATTTGCAAATTTTCTTTTACTCTCTCCTTTCGTGTCCAGCTATTGGAACGTGTATCTATGTATAGGCTACATCTTAAATGCTTCGATATTAAATATTTTATATCGCATTGCATATAAATCTCTGAAATATCGGCATTTGATCGTGACGCAATATTGAAAAAAACACCGTCAAGATTAGAGGGGCTGACATTTACAAACGCTGAGGTAACATAATCATGGCTCTATTACTCGAAATCACGGTAAAGCGCAAATGCCACTTACGTGATCGAGTTGACGGCGATCTCGTGCCCATCGTTCCACAACTTCTGGACGTGTCTGTAGTTGGTGTACTGGTGGGTGACGAAGAACGTCGCTCGGATCTCGCAGTTGTTCGGGTTCCGTCGCTCTGGCGTGAACAGGTGTCTTGTGTAGAGATCCCAGTTCTCGTGGTTCACGGAGCCGTCGAAGGTCAGCGTTATCATCTGTGGAGTCTGGAGGGAAAGGAAGCAGTTTAGTAACGTGCCAGAATAGAAGAGACTTCTCCATCGCCACTGTGTCCCGTGACGTTGAGGCTTGTAAAAAATGCAAGTGTGGAACAGCGAATACAAGACGTTTATTTGCTGAGATAGATTCAGCAAGTTTTTCGGCGCCCAGGTCTTCGACGACCCTGTACCTATTTTTCCTTGCAGGATTAGTAGCAGAAGGTTACATTTTCGATGTGCCTCATGTTGTGAGCAAAGTATCTGAATTTTGTTTGTTTAATAGCAGCTCTACCTGGGCCTTTATTCATACTTTGCAGCACTGTGTGGATAAAATACCAGGGAAATCACGAGTATCAGCTTACACACTGCTAGTTATACTCCGTGCAATTTTAGTGGTTTAAAAGCCGAAGGTATTTGGTTGCACTGGTGATTCTGAGCCAAATTACAAAATTTCATTCCAAAACGCGCGAAAAAAAATTCACTTCTCCATACAAATGGTGTCGATTGGCGATAGCCGTTTGTATTGGGAAGTGGATTTTTTTGTCGCTCGTTTTGAAGTAAAATTTTGAAATTTGGCTCAGAATCACGAGTGCAACTAAATACCTTCGGCTTTAAAACCACTAAAATTGCACGGTGTATAGAACGTCCAACAATGTTCAGTTGGACCCGGCCGGTCCCCAAGCATAAGATCTGCTTGGCGGGAAATTTCCCTATAAAGTCGAGGAGCACGATCACCCGCTCCTCCTAAACTACCATAAAAGGTTTCCGAATCTGCACTCAGTGTAGGGTAGATAAGCCTGTTCCTTACCTGACTTGTCACCAGATTTCGCGGGATCTTTGTCCCAGTTTGGGAGCAGAAGCAATCGGGCAACTGGCAGGCTTGAGGGTCGCAGGGTAGCGCCGCATTCGGGTCGTTGTTCACGTCGCACCAGCTCTGCAAGAGTTACCTTATTACAATAATAGGTGTAGAAGTTAGTTAATTAATAACGTTTGCGGAAACGTTCAAGCCAAGCGCTTTCTTCTTTCCTATTGCGTAATGTAAAGGTCCAATTTAATTGGAGTCCGGGTGGAGCGTAACATGCCGATCGTTTTCGTTCGTCAACTGTACCTACCTTACCTCTAGGTAAGAGGTCCAAATAGACTCATACTTATCTGTTTCTGCCTGTTTCTGAACCTTTTGGAGAGTCTTCCCTATCAGTGAATTGCTGCTCGATGTTCTATCTAGAACTAAACCCTGAAAACTTATAATTTCCGGCCTCAATGTTTAAAATAGATCCGCTTTTTCTCCAATACAACACACATACTGCGGTCTAACACTATGACGCACCATGCCTGACGCTCTTTCTGCAGCTTTTTGGCAGGAGAATGCACATAGTTTTAGTTTAGAACCTTCTCTACATACTTCATCAGAAGAATCGGCGCAGTCGAAGGATCCATCGCAAAAGTACTCAGCGGGCTGGCAGGTCTTATCCGCGCATCCGAGGTGTGTCTCGTTGGCGCACGACGCTTGCTCCAGCAGCGGCTTCGGTATCAACGTCTCTGGAACGAAAGGTCAAAAAGATCTCTATCTGTTACTCACTCAGGTCTCATGCATAGCTTCATTCACTCACTGCACAATACTGCACATTCCCGTGACCATCCGTCATTTCATTACTCTCCCTTACTCTCTCTTATATACCTGAGGCCCGTCTTCGCCAGTAGTATGCCAGTAGCACATCGTAGACAGCGTGTGTAAGGGTGGTCTCTTATCTACTATCCAGTGTTAGTGTAATGGTGGGTCTCCACGCAAGATCATGCTCTGTAAAGCATCCAGCATCAAGAAAATTTCATCTGGATCACTAGCGTCAAATCAAAATAAGTCACTGCTCGGGACTTTCGTAATACTCGTAGTTCGTACGAAGCGTGCACGAATGTAGAGACGCAACATACGAGCACTTACGCTAGACTAGGACTCCCAAAGCCATTCGTTCTTCATTCTAATCGTTACATTAGTTTAGGACTGACAGACTTATCGACTCACGCTTCGAAAGTTTGGAGATCGTCGCAAACTCTACAAAATCTATTAATTTAAGTAGGTATTATGTATTCCTGTGGCCATTCTTACCCGTAGTCACTTCGCAGTTGTGAACGTTCTGCTGCTTGTCGCACAGCTGCCTGTTGACATCGAAGAGGAGCCCCTGCGAGCAATGGAACTCGAACACCTCGCCGTCCAGGCAGAGGTAATACTTGGCGCATTCGTCCGCCGTCCATACTTTGTTATCTGGCCGGTCTGGGTTCCTAGAGGAGAAAGGAGAAAGTTATAAGGACCTTTCTGTAATACCTTCAGGTCTTACTTGAGGGAATCGCTCGTCCATTAAGTTACAAACGTTACCTAAATTGGCCTACCCAAGTTCATCATTTGGTCAGCGTTTAAGTTCAGTTAGACTGGCAAATATTTATTTGTTTAGGAAACATAATATTTAGCTTGATACAGGACTTGACTCTGAGGCATATGAGGCATCGCTACCCTCAAAGGCGAAAATCGCCTATCCGCAATGGGGACTCTCTATAACGGATAAATATCTCTGAAAAGAAGGCTGCCCAGAGTGACCAGCTAGCATGGCATGTAACTAGTATCTGCCAATAGGCCACATCTTACTTTTTTCAGGAATTGAACCTGCGACCTCCGACTTATCGTGCTAAGTTTGACTTGTTCGGAATTCAGCTAGCTTGTTAGCTACCCAGTTGCACACTCACGACTACCTACGATCGAAGTCGGTGCGGTAGCCGGTAGCGAAAGTGAATTTCTCAATCTTTGGGTCGTCGAAAATGCTAATGCATAGTGCCAAAACTGCCAAATGAGTTCCAATACTGCCTGCCTTGCCATAATGGGGGCCACCAAAGTAGACGAAACAATAAGCGCAAAAGTTTGGAAATTCTTTCGTCAGGATGGATTTCTTTCTGTCTATCTTCAGACTTTCAAAGAGGTTGTGGTCAAGCTGATAGCCTGTTTTTTACCCTCGATCCAAAAAGAGGGGTGTCGTGTAAGTTATAAGTTTGACCGCTATGTATGTGTGTGTGTCTATCTGTATGTCTGTGGCACAGTGCGTAGCTCTTAAACGGGTGAACCGATTTGGATGCGGTTTATTATTTGAAATCAGGAAGTTATAAGTTTGACCGCTATGTATATGTGTGTCTGTCTGTGTGTCTGTGGCACAGTGCGTAGCTCTTAAATGGGTGAACCGATTTGGATGCGGTTTATTATTTGAAATCAGGTTTTCTAGTCGGTATTCTTGACATGTTTTATCAAAATCGGTTCAGCCGTTTGTAAGAAATGTAGGTACGCTCTATGCTAACTTGAAGTTAAAAATGGGGTTTTACTTTTATTTTGACTTTAGTAGCTTAAATAAGTTACGGTAGGTAAGTTAATTTGCAGATCTGGCTTATGTGTCTGTCTCTATGATAGATGAGTGAAGGAAGACGCGTTCGGTAGAGGTTACATAAACAGTCAAGGTTGTAGGGGAAAGTCGTGGTTGAATGACCTGTAGTAATTGGCGGGAAATGTAAGATGCACTGCTGCGTGCAATTTCGCTGCGGAAGTAATGATTGCAAATACGATCAAGTTTATTGTAAACTTGTTCCGCTGATATTATCTCCGTTATTTATTGCTTACATGGATTTGTTCCCACCTAGTTAGATAGCGAACTAGCATGTTCTAAGCTTACAACTTTACAAGAACTGGTTTCCTCGTCGGTTTACGTCAGTGAGGGCGAAACATTTTCACTTTTCACGCTAATGACATAATTTGCCATCGGCGCGCGCTCTACCACTGTCTAATCGATGTAGAGATTTTCAATTAAGTAGGTACAACTGCTGATGCTCAATGAAAATGGAAACCTATCTAGCGTAACAAATTGACGTGTGATTAGGGAAGCTACTTTCTTTCGGTGCAAAGTCGTTAAAGCCTAGGAATCTGTCCCTTAGTCCCTCTGCGAACAAAGTAGGAACACTGGTATTGGAAACATGAAAAGGTGGTGGAACCTGAACTAATTTGTTGGTTGTCGTGGAGTAGAAAAAGTAAGTAGGTACCTACCGGGTTCGATAATATTTGTTCCTTCGAGCTTCCAAATAGAATCGAACCCCGAACGTTTTTACTCCGTGACATCCAACAAAAGTAGCTAGGTACCTATTTTTCAATCAATCCTACTTAGTAGGTAGGTAAGTACACACGACAGCACGTCAGACTGTACACTTTTGTTGTAAAGTCGCCCGTAAAGTAACGGAGTAGAGTGCTAGCGTTAAGCCTCGACGTGCTGTCGTGTGTACTTACCTATTGTTTTTGTAAGTAGGTACTTACTTAACTTAGATTTCGAGTTTTCGACTATTAACTATCTACGACGGTAAACTAAGTAGGTATGTACATTATCTACGTAGGTCTGTACGACTCTACATAATTTTATAGTTGAGCCGGTTGACGTGGTGTGAAGCAGAAGAGTTAAACGTGCGCAGGAGCGAGCTCTTGGACTAAACAGAGGATATGGGATAAATAATGGCAAAATCCTACCTACCTGTAAAACCTTCCGCTTTCATGACACTTCACATCCTCCAAGCTTCGCTTGTTAACAGTCTTTCCATGAACTTCTGCGAAAAGAAACGATAATTTAATTTCACTTTCCTTTATAAGCTTTTGCACCGATCATTATGTTCTTTGTGCCGTAATCACTTGTTCTCATGACGGGACAACTTTTACTAAACGACAATTTCTAAGAGACAACAACTTTATTGGGTGACTCAACAAAAGTCTGTTAGGCAACTTTCCACACAAAAACTAAGTTGCTGTTCCATTCGTATAAGTCAATGTGATTATTTAATCCATCACTGTACCTAAGCAAAAGTACGCGAAAGTGAGTGTAGCGAGCAGCCGCGAGAGGCGCGCCATGTTACCAGCCCGGCTTCTGAAGAAGCACTGCCCACTGATAGGTACCAAATAACCAATGTTGTGGAAGTAGGTGTTGGAAGTCGAATAGAATTACTTTCTTTTACTTCCGCACCGCCATTCAAGCCACGCTATGTTAATAGGAACATAATGCAAAACAGCTTTTTGTTAACATTGTGCTAGCGTGTTTTGTTTACTTTGTATCCGCCTCGAAGGACCGTTTTATATTGTTACGTAATGGCGTAGTTTGAGATCTTCACCTAGGTAGTGTACAACCTTGGTCACAAGTCACCCTCCCCTGCCCTCGATCTCGACAAACACTTTTTTTTTCTAAATCGTACCTAAAATCTCTGAGGAGAACAACTCCATGCTTGATCCATTGACAGGTATTGCTTTGCTTACCAATCACCATCCAGCTGAACCGGAGCTGAACCATCCATCCAGTCCGGCAAGATTCCCGCTTTCGCGAAGTTTCGAATTTCGATGTTCGAAGCGCGGAAATGAACATCTGCGTTCCGAATCGCGACTTCCTCAGCAGCACTCTCAATATGCGGTGGGTGTTGTTCCGCTATTTATTTCATGGACAAAGTCTTCTCATAATCATAATTATCTAAGAATAATCACTTGTAAAGGAAAGTGTCTTGTAAAGGAAGGTGTGAAACTATGAACGTGTCTAAGGGGACCAGTGTTGCCAGTGGCACATAGTCAAATATAACACGAGACAGATCAAAAAGTAACATTTTCTCTAGAAAAGTAACATAACCTTTTTTTATTGTGGAAAATGATACAATACTTTATTATGGCAGTTTATTACACAAAAAGTAAAATAAGTTTCTTGTCCCATTTATTTTGTTGAACTTCGAAAAAATCTTATAATTATTGTTGATCGAATAATCGACTGGCGATGCTGAAAAATAAAAAAAACTTAAGTACAATCAATGATGTGTGTCTAATATACCAACCAATTTAATGAGTCTTTCAATACTACAACCTGATGACAACATCAATGAATATGAAAAAACGCCATCATAATATTAAAGGGTAGCTAACGTCCAAATACCCATACAAGGCTGTGCCCATACACATTTTTTTTTATCGATTTTATATTCACTGTGATTTACATAGACAATGATAGAGAGGTTAGAGATTTATGACCCAATAAAATCATTTTAGCTTAATATTGCTGAGTATTTCAGGGAAAGTTAATTTGAACTGGTGGAATTTTTTGTTTGCTGGAAAATCTAAAAAGTAACACAAAAGTAACATATTGCGACGTGTAACACCGAGGTAACATAAGAGGGTCAAAAGTAACGTAAAATGTTACTTTTGTAACATGCTGGCAACGCTGAAGGGGACCGCCCCGCGCTTCATTTGACATTTGTAAGGAAGGTGTTCTGTGGACTTGATAAAAAAAAAAAACTTGTCAGTTTGAAACTTTTTATAATCTGTGCTGGAATCGCACCGAGAAGGCTGTGCACCGCACAAATTAAAAAAGAACAGATGCGTTTCAAAACCTACAAACGCTCCGGCCATAGTGGAGCTGTCAAAGTGTCAAAAAATGGATACCTTTAGTGTTGTCGACAGTCAGTTCATCGATATCGATATGCTAGGGATGATTTTGTCGATACTTCTGTTGTAGCTCTCATATTACTTAGAAGTATTCATGAAAAGGCAATGAAGTTATAGAAATTTGTTTATTCCAATAAAAAATATAATATGACACAGATAAAAGCAGACCAAGTGACTCCACAAAATACATTTTAGGTTACAAAACTTACAAATACATAGTTGGAGCTTTAATATCAGCTACGGCCTCCTACCATTAAAAGTTGTGGAAAAATTAGGGTTTTATTTATACCTATAAAAGTACCATATTCCAGAAAAACGACGACACGGTTCTATTTTCTAGCAAAAAATCATTGCAAATGCAAATAAGTTTCACTTTAATAAGAATAGTTAGGTATGGTTGGGGCCACTTGGGGCGCATGGAATGCCAACAGCCGTCTGATTATTGTATCTTGATCCATGTTGATTTTTGCTTCTGGGGTGAGATACTGGCTTGCTCTCTAAATATACTCAACAGTCCATGTATTGATTTGTCGAAGACCTGAAATGAAAAAAGTTTCTTAGATATTTGATAGACTATGGCCCGGTTTCTGAGTTGAGAATTTTACTAAGCACATACTTACGTATCGCTCTGTCACACTCTTTTGTGAGAAATCTGCAGAGACAGGACGATACTTACCCATTTGCTTAGCAAAATTCTCAACTCAGAAACCGGGCCTAAAGCAATTTTTACAGCGAGCGATAGGAACGCCGAGTTGATGTGCAGATGGGGATTTGGGATGAACCATACGCATAGGAAAAATAAATTAATTAATTAGACCACGATAGCGCGCGATACAATCTTTGATAAAGGTAAATAAAATACCTGCAAAGTAATTCAAAGTCATTGCTACCGCACAGTAAGTTAATAAAGTAATTGTATCTTCAAAACCTTCAACCCGCCCCCAACTTGACCCACCAACATTTATGTTTCTGTAGTACAGCAAAGAATAATCTGATTCTAATTCTAGAGGATTAATTCGCGGGTTGTAGGAGAAAAACGAGGAAACCCCGGTTTAGTGCTCCTACTGGGACGCCATCGATCGCTATTGCGTTACAGACCCAGGCGTTTGATTGATAAAGGGTTGATAAGTTAGGTTAGGTGTGGAAAACCAGTTCAAGTACTTACGAATAGACAGTATGAGTCTGTTTGAGGAGTCTTTCATCAGATAATGGATAGAGGGTTTCAGTTAACGAAGGTTAATCTTAAGAACCACTCTGCACATGAACTTTCCTTGTTAAAGCTTGATGACAATTATACGGTGTCTTTGAACGCACGAGTACACAATTAAGGACACAAACAAACACTATAACCCACGTTTCTTGTTTAAAAATACTTGTGAATTTATAAAAACCTGCAAACAACATTTACTCCCCGAGTTTACTCCATTTCCACCATCTTGACCACAGATTACAAAAAATGAAAAAATATGTTATATCGTCTGTGTTGGAGCGAACGACGTCTTGAATTTTTCAACCAATGGGAGGCGTTCACTAAAGACGGTCACTCGTGTATACGGCAAGACGATTGGTCCGGTTGATTCTAGCGCGTGGTGCACCGGGCGATCGATCGTTGTTATTGTGCTGTAAAAATTAGAATTTCTATGCGAATAATTTATTGTTGTGGTTCAAAATGAAGCTGTGTTTTTCAGTTCTCATTCTACAAGTAATAGTACTCTTCCAATGTAGTTTGGGTACGTTGTCGCCGCCCGACGATCGGAAGGGGCAGAAAGCAGTAAAGCCTCAGGAAGGACCGAGGAAAAACAATGTCCTAGACAGAAAACTGGTCGTCGAAACACCATCAGTGAAAGATATTATTAAGTATCACTCCACGTATCAGCAGGACGTCACCATTCGGAAATTCAACAACCTTGTTTTGGGTTATGTTACGCCGGTAAGTGTATACCTATCGCTCGATAAACTACCGATTTTTTGCTAAACAAATCCATAATCACCCTTAAACCGATGCTATAAGCGTCAATTACTTATCGGTACGTATGATCACGACACGAAGAAACATACCATATTTTATTTTAACAAAATTATTGCCTGGGGCCTTAGCCTGTAACACAGTGGTGCCAAAATGGGCTCCAGGTTGACGATTTCAATTACGATTTATTAATGCTGTCGGTCCAGTGTCAGTCCTTTTAATGTTTTTGTAGTACATCAATAATATTATGAGTCTAATTCTAGAGGATTAGTTCGCTGGTTGTAGGAGAACAACGAAAAAATCCCGGTTTTGTCCTTCTACCTGGGACACCATGATACGCCATTGTGTTACAGGCTAAGGCCCCTAGCTATTAATGGAAAACTTAAATTGAATTTTGAAGTGTAATTAAATTTTTGAGACTAGTATTGATTGATAGTCTATCCCTCTAGCAGGATTTAAGTCAAGGCATAGCTTGCATTCACTTCACTTCACAAGAGAATTAGTGAGAGAAAGGTGTCATCATTAAACTTAAATAAGTATCTTTAGACTTTCATAGTTACAAAGTTTTTCAACAATTTTTTACAGTGGAACAGCAAAGGCTACGACGTGGCCAAGCAATGGGCCGGCAAGTTTGACTTTGTCTCGCCCGTGTGGCTGCAGATCAAGAGACAGAGCCCTAATATCTACATCATCACTGGTCTGCACGATGTGGACAACCCCTGGATGAAATCGGTCACTTCTTCCAGCCCGCGTAATAATGCAAAAAGTAGGTAAAGGTGCTGCTGCAAGCCTAATCATGTAAATTATTCCTACTCTGCAACTTCGCCTGCGATTGTGAAAATTTCTCAATGAACAAACTGGAATGTTTTATTCTCTTAGGGCATGATTTTCAGTAATTAAATGCTTTCTTAGAGCACCAACAATAGATATCACTTTTTTAACATTAAGAACCTGATGATAAACTGGTCATTTATAGCTATTACATTCAGTTTTACTTACATATTTCTATATTCTCTATTATACTAGTGGTTCGCTCCGAACTATGAATTCGCGACCCCATATCTCAGCAACCCCTCGACCGATTTGGCTCATGTTCAAACTTAAAAATTCTCTTTGCCTCATTTACCCGCCTACCAAATTTCAGGACGATCTACTCAAGTTATCGTCGAATGAACATTCATACATACATACATGATACATATTCATAGGATTGTTCAAGTAGACTCGGAGAACTTCGCTCACTCGTTCGATTATCAACACAACACAACACATAATAAAGTTATTGTCCTATTGCATTTTCAGCCAAGTTCAACCATTTCTACATAATTTTTTTATATGTATCTTGCTATGTTCCAGTATTGCCACGCATCCTCTTCGAGAACTGGCAGCCTAATGACCTGAAGGCCTTCTTCATTGAGCCGAGCGCCCAGACGGAGCAAAAAGCCCTTATTGCTGAGGTAATAAAGGTCTGCAAGCAGAGGAAATTCAATGGGCTTGTGCTGGAGATACTATCACAGATAGGCAAATATGTTGACCGATCTGTCAAGTTTATACAGACCATTGGTAAGTTTTTTTGATTTTTTTAAAATAAAATGGATAGACGAAAAAGCACTTTCAACCTAAAAAGACGTGAATGGCATACTTAGGGAACCATTCCTTTAAAAATATTTTATCGTATCAATTAATACATTCATCATTCATTCTCAAGATTTTCTCTCATTATAACTTAGTGCTTTATATTAAATCTAAAATATTTTGTTGTAGATTGCAAATAGTTTACCAAAGATCAACACTTTTCTTTCTGACCAGGTTTTGTTGCCCATTTCAGGTCTGGAGATGAGTCAAAACAACCTTAACCTAATAGTAGTCTATCCGCCATTCAGAGGCTATGCTACAGACGAATTCTTCATTCAAGCCTTCAACGAAATCTACCCGTATGTCACGGCTGTCTCTGTCATGACGTACGACTTCTCCAATCCTCAAAAGCCAGGTGAGTGTGTGTTTGTCCACCGAAGTAGTTTTATCGTGCTATAGAGTATACCATCATGTTTTACGCAGTGTAAAAGGAAATCACGTTTTATGCAGTGTAAAAGGAGGTGGCCCAGAATATAAATGTGTAGAAGATAAGCCTTTGCCCAGAAGAGGGATACAATATTCCAAGTTGTTTAGTTTTCATTTAGTAGTTTTTTGTCGTGGTTGTACTGGCAACATTACCCCCACTACTGGGGCTTCGGTTGGCAGCATTTTGGTTTTCCAACCGTCTGTTCGTTACAATACCTTATCGCGGCGACAGTCCCTTTCGATTTTCGTAACAATTTATCGCCATTTTGCATCCTATCGAACCATCGCGCCGGTTAGATCAATAAATTGTGTGCCAGCACAACAAACAAGAAATACTACAGGGAAGCTGAAGGACGCGCCAGTTCAAATCTTCGTCAGGTCGGGCTACGCTGCTCAAGGTGGGCGGTTTGTGGAAGGTAAATCGATCGAGGAGCTGGAAGCAGCTTCCTACCAAAGGTAAGCCGACCCCTGACCCCCTTCGCTATCGGATCTGGTAAGTCCTTTTGATTTCCTAACCTTCATTCTTGAGGACACATCAGTGATCTACCGGCAACCATCGTAATTAGTAATACAGTCCACTTTCAATTCTCGCGCCCCCACGAAATCCCCGAAGTAAAACATTGGTCCTTCGAGCCGGATCATTACTGTACGGTGACCTTGTCGTTTTCGTCGATTTCGTGGTTTTTCTCGTTGTTTTTTGCTAAGTCATTCTCGTTTCCTTTGTTCTCTCGTCGTTTTATTTTTTCGTAAAATATTGTCGGGTACATTACTTTTGTGTTTTCGAGAGTGCAGGTATATTTTCTTTTCGTTGTGTTGGCAACATTGTTGAGTGACACGGAACGCAGCCATAGAAATTTTGTTGTTGTCTGTGGTCAGGTGTCACTTTGACATTTGTTTGTTTACTTTGTTTTCGTGTTTGATTTTCGTTTTCGTTCGTTGAATTAATTATCGCACAATGCCAACTATGGATGTAGATTACAGTGAATCGTCTACATCAGACGCGAATAGAGTAGCCAGGGATTACGCTATGATTCGTCTAGGGATCATGGGCGATTTGGACCTGGCGGGTTATACAGATCTAGACTTGAAGGATCTCGCGAGTGACTTCCATTCAGCGCAACAGAGACTCTTTCTTTCGTTGAGTTCCTCTGACAGGCAAAAGGAGATCGAGGTTACGGTGGCGTTCGAGGCGAAGATGAGGTGTGTCAAGGCGAGGCTTTTGTCGCAGTTGGCCGAGGCCAAGCCTCAAACGTCTACCCAGTGTCGTAGTTCTGAGGCCAAGCTACCTAAGATAGCAATCCAACCTTTCGATGGTCATGTTGACAACTGGTTGTCGTTTAAACAGTTGTTCGACTCTCTCATCCACAGTAGGGAAAGTTTATCGCCTGTTGAAAAGCTTCATTATTTGTTGTCGTCTGTGCAGGGCACCGCTTACGACATAATTAGGAATTTCCCACTCACACATGAGAGTTATACTCTTGCCTACACTGCATTAGGCAAGTATTATGATAGGACGTGGGAGATTGCTAGCACCTATTTCGATAAGCTGGTGGCCTGCCCACCTATCGGAAATGAAACCAGTGGAGAGCTAGAGCGGGTTTTGCGGACATTCTCCGATAATCTTGCCGTGTTGGAGAGATTTGGTTTGCCCGATGAGAACTTCATGCTTCTCCACCTGTTGTGGTCGAAGTTGGACGTGACCACCCGCCTGGCATTCAGGATGCAGCATGATTCTGTCGAAGTGCCAAAGTTCGAAGATGTCAAGCAGTTTGTTGACAAGTGTTGTCGGGCCAATTCCATGACTCATGCTGCACCTGCTGCCTCTCCCCCTCCGAGACGACCTGTTCAGATGCATAGCAGGCCTGCGGCAAACCACTTGTCGCTTTTCGTGTCCCAGGCTTGCTGTGCACTCTGCTCAGGTCCACATGACCTGTCCAGTTGCAGGGACTTCCTGAAGCTGGACAGTCACTCTCGCTTTCGGGTAGTAAAGGAAAACCGCCTGTGTATTCTTTGCTTCTCCCACACCCACACGGTCAAGAGTTGCCGGGCAAGTCGTTGTGGTAATTGTCATTACTCACACCACACTTTGCTGCACTTCGGCAACGGCAACTCTGACGTTCCATCGGTGAGGAGGGAGGAGCACCGTTTCTCGGGTGGCAAGCAATGCCTTCTTGCCACCAACCTTTCGTCAAAAAATCCCTTGTCGATTGTTAAACAACCCCTTCCGGGTTCCGTCAGGGTGGGCGGTTCGCGTCCAGCTCTTGACCCAACTGGTGGGAAGCCTGATAGTTTGACTTGTCGGAGCAGGCCTCTCTCCAGCTCTGCAGGTGAACCCGGAGAATCTCTCGCTGTCGCTCTCGCTCTCGACCGGGGACATAGGCCTGTGGATATGGATAATTTGGTGGGACGGGTGGCTTTGGCTTCAGAGCTGTCGACGGGTGTCATGCCAAAGCCGAGGACACGCTTCACCTATCGTCGCGAGTGTCGTCGGGTCCTCCCTCCTAGTCTGGATGGGGAACCTATCGGGATTGGAGATGCTGGCTCGCTGGTGAGGGAGTCCCGCGGATTCGCGCTCTCGTACGGTCCTCCACGTCCGAAGCCTACAGTCGGCTCATCATAGTTTAGTCTCCGGTCAACCTCTTCGTTGTCGTTTTGTTTAATTTAAATTATCGTTGTTGTTTTGTTTCTTCTCGTTTAAATACTGTCGCATTTAGGTGGGCGGAATGTTTAGTTTTCATTTAGTAGTTTTTTGTCGTGGTTGTACTGGCAACATTACCCCCACTACTGGGGCTTCGGTTGGCAGCATTTTGGTTTTCCAACCGTCTGTTCGTTACAATACCTTATCGCGGCGACAGTCCCTTTCGATTTTCGTAACAATTTATCGCCATTTTGCATCCTATCGAACCATCGCGCCGGTTAGATCAATAAATTGTGTGCCAGCACAACAAACAAGAAATACTACAGGGAAGCTGAAGGACGCGCCAGTTCAAATCTTCGTCAGGTCGGGCTACGCTGCTCAAGGTGGGCGGTTTGTGGAAGGTAAATCGATCGAGGAGCTGGAAGCAGCTTCCTACCAAAGGTAAGCCGACCCCTGACCCCCTTCGCTATCGGATCTGGTAAGTCCTTTTGATTTCCTAACCTTCATTCTTGAGGACACATCAGTGATCTACCGGCAACCATCGTAATTAGTAATACAGTCCACTTTCAATTCTCGCGCCCCCACGAAATCCCCGAAGTAAAACACAAGTAACTAAAAAAAATTAATGTAAAAAGCATTATGGTGCTACGTGAATCGAAGGTAACCCCATGGTATGGAATCTAACGTGTCGAAGTGAGCTTCCCCTCTCTATGCTAGGTTAAGGCTAGGCCCCACGCTAGTTTAAGGACACCCCCCTCTCCAGACTACCTCTTTTTTATTATTAGTGGCCCTTTTACCGACAGCCTAGGTCATGAAAAGGGCACACTACGTCCAACAAACTATCGAAAAAACGAGTGCCGGGACCTATGTGTGATAGGTCTTGCCGCCTTAGCTTGTGCTTCGGTACTCTGCCTAACTGCATTGTATAAGGTCTGTCAAAAGACTTATTAATTTTCAGGTCCAAATGCCCCTCTGCCCTGGATGAAACTGTGCATAGAAAAGCTAATGGACAACGAAGTAAATGAGGAGAAGCAGTCCAAAATCCTGCTCGGCCTCAACTTCTACGGCAATTCGTACACAACCAACGGTGGTGGTCCTATCATCGGTACAGAGTATATTGAGCTACTGAAGAACGCTAAGAGCAGCCAAGTTTTGACGTATAACAATAATACGGCAGAAAATTATATTGAAGTCCGGTAAGAATTTGTTTTTATTTGGTTGCTATTGCTGCCGTTGTTATCCCATCAACACAACGAATGCAGGTTGTGCCAATTATACGATTTCAGGATAGCCGACTAGTTTTGGACCTCATTCAGAGGCATTATTTATGCAGCAGAGATGGCCCATTGCTTCCTTCTCTACTTCCCCTTCGCACCGTGTGCGCGCAGTGAGAGAAGTCCGTTGCTCCTCTATAAGGCCTCCGAATGATGTCCGAAAGTCGCCCCAAAGTTTTTTGTTCGAAAGTCTTGGGAAACTAATTTAAATATTTTTTATTTTGGTCCAGTAGTTTGGTTTTTATGCGCTAAAATGTTTTGTTCCTATGACCCCCAACAGTATGCAGACCGTCGCGTGACGTCATAAAACTGTATCTTTGAAACGTTGTAAATTCCAAACTACTGAACCAAAATAAAAAAAATATTGAAATTAGTTTCTTATAATAGCCAAAAGGTTTGAATAAGCCAATAACGGACTTTTAAACAAAAACTTTGTCTTCCGAATTGTATAATTAACTAAACCCCATTCCTCATTTCAGGACCTCACAAGGCAACAAGAAGATATTCTACCCGACGCTGTATTCGATACAGAAGCGGCTGGAGTTGGCACGAGAGTTCGGCACCGGTGTTGCAATCTGGGAGCTCGGGCAGGGCCTCGATTACTTCTATGACCTGCTATAAGTCTAACCTAACCCATTGTGATAATGTAAATTATATGAATTCGTAACATAAGGACATTGGAGTTTGAAACATGAAACCGGCCTTGAACCCCGAAAAACTAAGGACAAGGTAAGACATTTTTTTTTTCTCGGTTCGTTCGTCGTAATTCGTTGAACCTAGGCACAGCTAGCGCCGCCAATAGAAAAAAAAACATACCTTCTTTTTGGATGCGTTTTTTACTAAAAACGAAACGACAGGTAGGTACTCAACGCGAGGCTTAACTACTTTTACCAGATTTTCTAGCTCCTACTAGCGATAAAATATTTTATTCGGATCTGGAATCTAATATTTTTGGAAAATTTGTTAATAGTTAAGCCTCGCGTTGAGTACCTGACGATTCGTTTTTAGCAAAAAACGCATCGAAAAAGAAGTTTTTTTTCCATTGGCGGCGCAGCTGTGCCTAGATTTAGGTAAGCATGAAGTCTACTTACCATTATAACTGGTTAGTACCCAAGTTAGTAACTATTTACGACCGGCGGATAACAGCGCCACGAACATTTTATCGGGCTCAGTAACGCGCGAAATGCAGGGGCCTGAGTCTGTAACGCAATGGTGCCTCCAGGCTCCCAGTGGTAGGCTTCAATTACGATTTATGATTAATGTTTTTTCTAGTAAAGTAAAGAATATTCTGATTTTAACTCTAGAGGCTTCTAATTCTAGTTCGCTGGTTGTAGGAGAAAAACTAGGAAAACCCGGTTCTGTCCTTCTCACTAAAATGTTTTATTCAGTATTCAATAAAACTCACATAGTCATTTGATTATTAGATTTGATTTAATTTCTTACTAGAGTTGGTCGTTGAACTTACATTATTAATTAACTAATCAATAATGGAATAATAATAACCAACAAATATTTTTTTCCAAACCGCTTAGCCGTGCGGAGGTTAAAAGATGAATATTCATCTTTTACCTAAAATAAATGCTGATCTAAAGACTTTAAAAAAGGATTGAGAATGTGCGCATCGACACGCCAGGTTGCACCATGACTCAATTTGATTTAGTGCTGGTAGGTAAATCATAAGTAGGTTGCGGATTCGATATCTGATATTCCGATACTGTATCTAGCGAAAAATATTAACCTCTCAATAAAATTTGTCTTCTTGGCGTGCTGACGGCCAAGCTCTACGGGGCTTGAACCCAATTTTTTGGTTTGGGGGGGGGGGGGGGGGGGGCTTGAACCCAATGAGCGAATGAGCGTAGGTTTTCAACATAAAAAAGTATACAAAATTTATTTTGATAGAGGGTTTCAGATCCCCCCCCCCTAAATCCGCTACTGGAGCTTGGCCGTCAGCTCATCATATTCTTATCCGTTCCTTGCCAAGAGAAATAGATCCTACCTGTCGTGGTAAAAGCCAGCAATAAAATTTGTAAATAGCCTGCAATGTTCACTTCAGTCTTCTAGCTAACTTAAAATTTCGTATAATCTCAACAATTCCAATAATTAACGGTCGGCCACAATCTCAGATTGGCACCCCATGGCAGCTCTTATCGCGCACGGCATAAGGGCGCCAATCGAACAAAAAGGGGTATCTGAGACTGTGGCCGACTGTACAAATTGTCTATGCGCCGGGGGTTCCGGCCACCTTCGGTTTTCCCTTGAACTCCATCATGGACTGCGGTCCCTTCATCACCCGGTGCATCATTTCCCAGCACATCTTCGCTGGAAGTAAGCTGGAACAGAATGTATTGTATGTGTTAGCCAAAATTCGAAGACCCACGATTCCTCGTAGCTAAATAATACTTCTGTGATATAACCCTTCGATTAAACAACTTTTCGGCAAACGTATTTTGATTTATAATGCGTGAAAACCAAGAAAGTCATTGGTAAGAACATACAGCGAAATAAAGGTTTGGTAAATAGTGATACGTAGGGAAACACACCACATAACTGAAGTAGTAAGGCCATTCGAGTTGTAGATTATAGGAAGCTGAACCTCATTTTCACTAAAGCCGCGTTTTCACTAAGCGCATGGTCCGGAGTCTACTAAAATTAGGTACAGGCCGTACAAAAAAAAAACTCGTAAGCGGTCATTTTAGTGCACTCGGATGAAAACGGCCGGTCAAAACTATTTCAATATTCAATATTATTGGTGTATTTTGCTTAGTAGATATTGGGCTAGGATGCGACGCGAGTTTTACCTACGCTTGCCCGCGATATACTCTTTCTGTCTACGGGAAGTCTTGTTAGTGTGATGTCTGTTTGCGAAACGCGACTCTAGTCTCCAGAACTTGTCACTTTAGACTTGCTTTTGCTTTCAAAATCTTATCAGTCGCGGAGGGTAGCCATGTTAGGTTAGGTTTCACGTCGACGTCCTTTCGCGCCGCGAAAGAAGTCGCGGTGCTCATCATAGACAGGCAGAGTTGATGAAGATAGAGAACTCTTTACATCAGTTTTTTTTATTAAAGTAGTTATACAACGTGTTACAAAACATCCTAACTCTTTTTACAGGGTGTAATCTAGTGGTCAACAGGATGTCAAATCTGTAAATAAAAGTTGAAAAAATCAATTTTTATTTTATAACATAAAATTGAAAAAAAAAAAATCATAACTTTTTTGTTTTTGGTATTAGCTCAAATTTTAAAATATGTTTGTGTGTGTAGGTAGATAGATAGATAGATAGATAGATATGTATTTTATTCAAAAGCCACAACACAATACAAAAAGTAAATCAGAACAACCATATGTTACAAAATAAAATTATAAAATTAAAATTAAATTACATGCTTCACATTTGGCGCTATGTGTTATGGCAAAGAAAAAGGTTCCAACTCAGCATAATGCTACGAAGATTGGAAAGCAAAATTCGTAGCGCTGGTTTTCGGTTGGAGCCTAAAGTGTGTGACGCAACGAGAATCAGCAAAGTCAGCAGCTCTCCAGTTAATAAAATTAGCATACTTAATTGATACTGAAACTAAATTTACAATAAAATTCAGCATAAATATACAATCCAATCAAGCATAATAATAAAGTGTAACAAATCAGAGACAAACAAGAGATTAAAAATTGCAAATTGTATTTACATAGCTTTGAGTTTTTAAAACATTGCGAAAGTCAATGAAAACAATATAAAAAAATACTTTTCTCCCGCCACAGCGTTATTTTAGGTTGTGATCCCTATCACCGGGTGCTATTAGGTAGGTACTTTTGTAACTCCTTGTATATTGACGTATTGTATTGAGTGTGTGTG